>CM021100.1:32111738-32550198 GCA_007115665.2 Sequoiadendron giganteum | reverse complement strand
AGTGATGATATTCTAGTTGTTGAGGTCTATGTAGATGATATAATATTTGGCTGCAATAATGATGCTTTTTCTAAAATATTTTCAAAGATTATGGAAGCTGAATTTGAAATGTCAATGCTAGGTGAACTAACATTTTTTCTTGGTCTCCAAGTTTTACAGCTTGAACAAGGAATATTTTTTTCACAAACAAAATATGCCAAAGAGATGTTACTAAAATTTCAAATGGATGATTTTCATCATGTGAGAACACCTATGGTGACTGGTTGTAAGTTGTCTAAAACTGATGATTCTCCTGATGTTGATCAAACAGAGTATCGATCAATGATTGGTAGTTTATTATACTTAACTGCTTCTAGACCGGATTTAATGCATGTTGTATGCATGGTGTCTAGATTTCAATCTGCACCAAAACAGTCTCATCTCATGGCTGTAAGAAGGATATTCAAGTATATCCAGAGTACTCTTGATTTTGGTTTATGGTATCTACGAAATAATGATTTTACTTTGATAAATTTTACTGATGCTGATTGGGCCAGTTGTTTAGATGACAGAAAAAGCACTAGTGGTGCAACATTTTATCTTGGTGATTGTCTTGTTGCTTGGCATAGTAAAAAACCAGATTCAGTTTCTTTATCAACTACAAAAGTTGAATATATTGCAGCTACTTCTTGTTGTACTCAACTTCTTTGGATGGTGCATACATTATCAGACATGGGTATTGAGGTTGCTAAACCGGTTTCTATTTTTTGTGATAACACAAGTGCAATTAACTTGTCTAAAAATCCTATTTTTCACTCAAGAACTAAACATATTGCCATTAAATTTCATTTTCTGAGGGAAAAAGTTTTGGCAGGTAACAATGTAGTATGTTTCCACACAAGCCCAAGTGGCAGATATCTTTACAAAGCCTTTGGCTAAAGAAGTCTTTGAAGGGCTTCATTCTTGGTTGGGAGTGGTCTCTCAATCATTGCTTGCTTAAGGTTTCTCTATTATTGAGGGGGAGTTATTCAACTCTCTAAGCAACTTCTTGTTGCTTCCTATGACTTTGCTGCTTCATGGTATATCTGCAGTTGTTTCTTTCAGTTTGTTTTTGCTTTGTCCTTATGACAAAAAGGGGGAGAAGTGATAAACATTTCAACATCTGGTTTTGGCATTTGGTTTCCATTTATGATGGCTTCAATGATGGGTGGCTTATATTATTTTTTCCATCAAGGACAAAGGAGGAATTTGTTGGTTTTTATTTTCCTTGATGTCTTAGCTCTTGAGGTCTTTGTTGGCATGTGCATGCTTGGTGATTTGGTCATATTTGTTTTGGTCTATGATTTTGTTTCGGTTGGCACTTATAGGTATACATGGTAGTGGAATTTATTTTTGTCTTTGTGGTTCCTTCTTTCCACTCAACCATAGATCGACACAAGGTAATTTATTTTGGTTCAAAGGTGACAAGTGTTGTTTTTATGACTTAGTTGCTTTCTTTGAAAAGTCAATGACCATGGAATATTCCTACTTGAGTATTTGATAGTTTAATATTTTCTTGGTATATTCCGGACTTCACTTAATGATTTAATTGTTTCTCATGCGGATTTCAATCATTATGTTTTTTGACTAAGGGGCTCAATGGTAAAGGAAAAAGGTCAATGTGAGTTTTTCACTTGTCTTTTCATCTTTTTGCAAAACAATTGAACCCTAGTTGTGCCGCCATTGGAAAACATACAATCTATTGTTGTGTGTTGAGACTTGGCTCAATCTAAAGGAATGTTGATTAATGTGTTATGGAGAATGATGGTTTTTATTGTGGAATTCTTGCATGTTGAAAGTTGGAAGAATCTCGCTAATACCATTATGAAGCTTCTTCGCAGATAGGTGGTATTATTCTTGTCCACCATGACAGGTATTTTGTTTTTTAGTTTTGCAAGATTTTGAACTGGTATATTCTTCTTTGTTAGTTTTCCTAAATGGTTGCAAAACGTTTCACTTCAATATGGTTTAACCCGAGTTTAACACTTGAGGGTTCTTTTATGTTTTAATATCGTTTTCTCTAAATTTGTAGTGGTATTCTTTAAAAGAGAAAATAGGGTAAACAATGCTTACCCAGTATGGGTATTCAAAATATTTGAAAAGTTTCATTTTTCTATTACAAACCCTAGTTTATTGGTATAGGTTCTTGAACGAAATAACTGTTTTTGTCTCTAAAATATGGTTGTAAGCCATTTTATATATAGAGTTGTAAAAGAGAAAAAGATAGAGTCTTGAAAAAGAAGAGAGATGTTTTGTTGAAAGAGAGAAAAATGGAGATGTACATTTACTAACTTTGGTTTCTATAATAGGGATGCAGTTTGTTTTTAGAATTTGTGAAAAAAAGTTGAGTTTATATTTCTGGACTGTTGCAGTCTGTACACTATATTTGGAATCATTGCAATATTAATTTTGTTCAGTGGAGATTTTAGGATTGCACACATAGTGCAATTATAAGGTCCTTACTTTGCAAAGTTTATATGTAAGAGACATTGAAAAAATTGATACATTTTGACCCACTTTCCGACGAAAGTTCGTTGGGAATATTTCATCGAAAAATTGACGAAATTTGAAACGTCAATTTTCCGACCCAGGATTGTCGGCAGAGTCAAAAAATTGACGTTTCAAATTGCATCGATTTTTCTACGAAATATTTCCGACAAAAGTTTGTCGAAATTTCGATGACTGTTCACCAGAAATTGGGTCAAAATTTGTCAATGAAAGGAGTTGATACCCCTATTGAAGTAGGTGCTTCAAATTGTATCAAGGACTGAGTTGGTGCTCAGAACATTGTTGTAATCCATTTTTGAGATTAAGCCTGCAAGGCATTTTGGAGTGGTTTTTCTACCCTTGGAGGTTTTTCCACTCAACATCTTTGTGTGTCTATGTTATGTCATATGCACAATTTGTTCTCCCGTCTTTTATGCTGAAAATGTTTTAGGCTCTCAAAATGCTCTGATATGTATCTTTGTTCTGTTCAATGTCCTCCAGTAATATTTGTTCAATTATTCTTTATGCTGTAAATGTAAATCTGTTTACTCCTGCAAACAAATGCATTTATTTTGTATACTTGTTCACTCTATCTTATATGAACAATAATGCTATGCTATAAATTGATGATGTTATCCATTTAAGTTTTTTTATGTTTTTGCTAGTAAAGGTCTAAATGTTTCCAAACAACATTGTGTGTCATAGTATACTTCATAAGATGGCATTTTGGATTGTCTTGTAAGAAATTTTTACAACCTTGATTCACCACCCCCCCCTCAGAGTGTTGTTCCACTTCCAACAGTTTGCAAGTGTTATTGAAGACATTACACAGGCTTCATAGGTCTATTTCATACTACACTTACCTTGATAAGCCTGTGTGGGATGCACAAAATGCCTTCATACATTTTGTGATCCATCAGAGCCTTCGGTTACTAGCATAAAGGAAAGATTGGGTAGGGAGTGTGACACAAAATTTAAAGGCAATGTGAAGAATCATTGACAATTGAGGCCACGATTATTCCCCCATGCAAGCATTTGGAGGTTGCGCTAAATTTTACCAATCATAGTGCTCTGGAACGTGACCTACTCAAAGGGAACCATATTCTGCCCACATTGCGCCATATAATGATAGAAGGTGGAGAGAGGCACTAGCAGAGGTGTGATACAAGCAGAGAGGGGGAAAATCTCTCCACATGGGAGATGCTTGCAGTCTAGAGGTTGTGATTCAACCTTTGAGGGCCACAAGTTGACTTTTGCAAGTTGTGCAAGGCACTTGGAGGAGGCTTGATTTGTCTCTAAGGATCATGATTTGCTATAATTCATGATTTGGATTCATCAGTCCTACATTTTTCACCACGTCGGCTCTCATTTCTCAACCGTTGGCTCTCATTTTTCCATCAAAGGGCAACTTGAGAAGGCCGTTTTTCTTGTTAAATAGGGAGAGGTCGATTCAAAAGTTCAGGGGGGTGCATCAAAGCATTCAATTTGAATTCTTTGTTGGTCGATCTCTGAATTTGGGGGTCGATAAACCTTTGGGAGGCATGTTTCTGAGTTTGGGAAGCAATTTTTGAGTTTGGGAGGCGCATTTCTGAGTTTAGGAGGCGCAATCTTGCTTGGTTTGGATGCTGCATTGGAATCTTGCATGCCCCGTGGTAATTTGAAGGTAGAGTTCTGTAAAATGGAGACAAATGTAAACCTTTGTTTTTAGATGCATGTTTGTTTCATGTTGTCTGAAAGCATCTAGTATAGGTTTCTTTCATTTTGCTTTTGAATAAACAAACTTAGAATATTAAAGTTGCTAATTATCTATCAAGCTCTGCATTGCTCCTTCAATCGACAACCATAAGTTTTTTTTGTTCCAAATTCGTGTCTACATGAGCTTCTAGAGTTGCATCCTCATGTGCTTTCAAAGTTTCTTTCTAACAAGACAATATTGAGCTTGAATAAACAATGGAATCATCCCTAATAGAGGGCATCTTTGCGGTTCTTCAACAGTTGCAACTTTCTTCTTTAGTTTGGATAAATTGTTGACAACCACATCATCGTTTTTGGCCCACCATCTTCATTGCCTTTGTAGCTTGTTCTCTATCAGTCTTCATAGGATATTGGATCGACATCATTTATTTCCGACATGTGGACATGTGAGCATTTTTTAGAGGCACACATCATCTGGATTCTTTTCCTTCATCATTTTTTGCTTCTCCCTAGTTTTCATTCAGGGGGGGTGTTGGAGTAAATTAATCAAATCATCATTATTTTACTCTAGTGCTTAATGCAAACTTAGGAAAAGATATTTTAGTTATGATTGTGAGTGTTATTGCATTAATCATGCATTTAAATCAGTCATGTGTTTCATTAGTCACTTAACTGATTAATGCATTATGTTATCTCACTCCTCTCCAGGGAAAACTTTATGAAACCTCCCCTCGACGTAGTTGTAAAATATTGGTGAATCTTGTATACTTCCTGATGAAAAATATTAATTTTATTGGTGATTTTTTTCGGTTTTCAAGAAAAAAAATCCCAATTGACGAATTTTTTAGAATCCTTGGTAGTTCGTGGAAAATCTTGGCGAATTGCAAATTTTTTTAATCGAATAAAATATTTTTCATTGGCGATTAAAACCATTTTTCAAACTAGAATTTGTTTTCCATTGGTGATTAGAACCTTTTTTCAAAGCAAAAAATATATTGTCATTGGCAAATTAAAAAGAATCTCAAAATAATAAAAAAATCCAGTGGCGAAATAAAAAGATATGCTAACGAAAAAATCATAGGGGTCGTTCGATGGATAACTATAGTTGCATTCCATAAGTAAATCTCTAAAGCACTAGACTTGTGATTTGAAACCTCTGGAATAACACTAGAACAGTTAGATTTCTGGAAATCAATGGTTGAGATTTTATTACCGTACAAATAGTTACAAAGTTCTATTTCTCAACGATTGGGCGACCTCGGTGGGATGCACAACTTTCGAAGTGTCATCTCATTTAATGAATTGTCCGGTGGCATTAAGGGATGTCTTCTCAAATGCTATCAAACACCAATTGGATAGGTTTAACGTAATATTTTAAATCCTCTGAAAGGATAGATCTTAAATAAGGAGGTTGGAGAAACAAATTTAGTAACAGATTGTTGCATCCTGCTGGTAAAGTTAAGTGAGCCTACATACGAGGAAAGGTGGCAGCATTTTGAACTCCATACTCAGAGTTTCCTCAAAATTGTACTTCCAGCCGATATCAGAGTATGGAAGATGAACCTATGGCCGTCATGCAACCAAATTTGAATTGGCCTGAAGAAGAGAAACTCGACATCATTTCCTAGCTACGTTCAGTGGCGTGGAAAGAGAAAACCAACTATGCCAAGTACAACAAGGTGATTTTCATTTTAGAAGAAGAAGAAGAATGCATTGAATTTCATAATTTAGTTATGGAAATGCAGTTGGAATTGTACAGAGTCTCAAAACCTCCAACAGTTTAACAAAATGCATGAATCCTTTTGTGAATTGTGAATTTGTGACACGTAATGATAAGGGGGCATAGTTTCAATTTTTTAGCGCTTTTTGAATTTTGATTGTACAGGGTGTGGGGTGACAGGTCTGTGAAACCACATTTTTGGCATTAGAGAGATAAAAGAATATATTTCTAAATCTATGTATTTACTAATGCTTCCTTTTAATTATGAATGAATTGTGTTTCTTCATGATAATTGTTCAATGTTTATTTGTTAGGTCAGATTCATAATGCATATTTTTTTCATCTCTAAGACTTTGTGTTCAAATTGATTCATTTTTTAAAAGAGAAATATCACTTTTCTTTACTGATTGTCAGAAAAATGAACTTTGTGTCATTTATTTTAAAATATTTTGCATCTACTTTCATGGTTAAAGTGACAAATCTATACACCAACAAGAAAAAAGAGTTGCATTCCGAAAGTAAATCTTTGAAGCATTAGACTTGCAAATTGAAACCTTCAGAATAACACTATAACCATTAGATGCAGACATGTGGCGAGATAAAGGCCCATCGCTTATCACTCATCATTCAGTCTTTTCAATGCCTCGATGTTGTACATTTCATTTAATTGAAATTCTCAATCTTTTTGAAGAAAGTGTGGTTGGTAGTGGCAGTGGCGGCGATTAATGCCATATGTGATATGAATATATGAAGCAATTTCTTGGACAACTCATAGCTTTAATGAAACAATATTTGTAATGATTTCATATCGTTTGAACTTTGAGTGGCACTGGTGAATCAATGATTTTGACAACTTGTCAGCTTGAGGTACAGTTCGCATGTGGCCAGACGTCAATCAAATTAAATATTTTAATTATATAGCTGGCTGGTAGCAGTACTGGTGGCCCATAAATAGGGATAGTATTAGTGATTCAGTGAATAGTGGATAGTGCCATAAGGGTTTTTATTTTCTAGGGTTAATAAGGATTCACGAAGAAGATGATGCAGTATTGGGGATACTGTAAATTATCCTACCTACAGTTATGTAGTTACAGAGTAATCAATAAAAGACGAATTTCCTTCAAGTTTAGAATGGGTGGAATTGGAAAGAAATTGATTTGGTTAACTTGACTTCTCATGTAGGTTTTGAACTAGGATGAGGAGCTCTGATGGAGGTGAATGCTATACTAGTGCATGGAAGCTATGTGCAAAAGATGGGAGCAAATTTGCTTCTCCTCCTGTATTATAACAACTCCCATTTCCCTAGCATGGATGGCCAGGCAAGCCCCATGCATTTATTTTCAAAGAGACATTTGTATTACATCTTCTATATGACTCTGGTTCTCGAAGGGGATAAGTACATTTTGTATTTTCAAGGCTCCCATTTCCCCAGGATTGATTAGAACCCCCTTTCCCCAATATGGTTGGAAAATCCACCAGCAAAAGCTTGGAATCATGAATTTATTTTCAGAGCCACATTTGTATTACGTTGTCACCAACAAAATCTTGGAATCATGCATTTATTTTTACAGTTACATTTGTAGTAAGTTTTCAACAGCAGAAGCTTGGAAATTGGAATCAATTTGTAATCCATTGTAACGAGCAACAACTTGGAATAAATTATTTAATTTTGTCTATGTAAATTACTAAAGTGACACATTGACATATGTTATTTATACAAAATGGGAGCTATAGTGCTACTCGTCTATAAAAATATATGTAATAATGTGACATTGAAATTCAATTGCAATAAAATAAATAGTCGTCAATGTGTTGTGTTATTCTTGAATCTTCATTATTCATTTACTCTTAAGAGTAAAGAGTTGCTTTCTAAGTTCAGAACTTCAGTGTCTATTAATAATTTAATATATTCAAATCAATTTTTTTCTTTTCATAAATTAAGTAATATACTTTATGCATTATGCACTTGATAATTCATGGTTATATCGGGCCATCGGGGGAAAGCAATCATTTGTTCCACTAATGTTTATGTGTTACAACGATGTGCTTACTTTTGTTGACTCTATCAGTATATTAGGGAGCACACCTTATGAGTTATGAGTCTTCGCCTTCGGGCCATCGGCGGGGCTGTGATGGGGGTTCCACCGATAAAGCATTGTTAGGACAATGCCTATGGTATTGACTTTAAAACACATGTTTCATGTTGATTTTTTTAAGTTAATATCATAAATTACTCAAGTTTAAACCGTTGGATGAACATTTGATGTATGGTTGTAGTTAAATTCCGTAATGAAATGAACAGAGCGATGGGCTTCCCAGCTTAAACCTCTAGAATCACCCTATAACCGTTAGATTTAGAAAGATCAACGGTTAAGATTAAGAATTTGCAACTTGTAGACCTAAGACTTATCATTCACTTTAATGTTCCAATTTCAAGAAACAAAGCATTTAAAACACTTTGTACTGCTAAGTGTCAATTGTCAAGTGATTAATGTTTATTTTTCAAACTTTAAAGTTAATATCATAAATTACTCAAGTTTCAACCATTGGATGAACATTTGATGTATGGTTGTAGTTGCATTCCATAATGAAATGCACAGAGCAATGGGCTTCCCAACTTAAACCTCCGAAATCACCCTATAACCATTAGATTTAGAAAGATCAACGATTAAGAATAAGAATTTACAGCTTGTATACCTAAGACGTGTCATAATGTCATTCACTTTAATGTTCCAATTTCAAGAAACAATCAAACAAAGCATTTAAAGCACTTTGTACTGCTAAGTGTCACTGTCAACCAGTCCTAGAATTTGACGGTCACCCCTATCGGCTACCTATCATATGAAAATTTTATGACGGTTTGGTCATTTAAATGCCTATCAATTTTTTTTTTTAATTTATGAATTTTTATATAAAATCTTTTATAAATGCAATATCTTGAAAAATTAGAAAACAATGATAATTATTAGTGATAAATATAAAAATCTACTATTATAATTAACAATTAACAAAATTTTCTAAAATCATATTAAAAATAAATCGTGTTAATTATATTCTAAAACTTAAAAAATAATTATGTTTTATTTTGAAAAGATTCTAAATTAATATATATTTTTATAATAATATTATAAATCACTTATATTAATATAAAAAATTATAGCTATTATAAAAATGTCAAAAGTTTCTAAATTCATATTAAAAATATTCAAAAAAGTTATATTCTATTTTCTTTTTATAATAAAAATTACAAAATAATATATATTATAAATTAAAATACTATATAATAAATTTTTACAGTTTAATAAAAATATAGCAAGTCAAACTATACGGTCTAATAAATTTTATAGCTGTAATATATGGCCTAACTCTAAAATAGACCATCAAATTCTAGGCCTGTTGTCAACTGTCAAGTGATTAATTTGTTTATTTTAAAAGTTAATATCATAAATTACTCAAGTTTCAAACCATTGGATGAAAATTCAATGTATGGTTGTAGTTGCATTCCATAATGACATGCACAGAGCGATGGGCTTCCCAACTTAAACCTCTGGAATCACCCTATAACCGTTAGATTTAGAAAGATCAATGGTTAAGAATTTACAACTTGTAGACCTAAGAGTTAAGACGTGTCATTCACTTTAATGTTCCAATTTTGAGAAACAAAGCATTTAAAGCACTTTGTATTGCTAAGTGTCAACTGCCAAGTGATTAATGTTTATTTTTAAATTTTAAAGTTAATAACATAAATTACTCAAGTTTCAACTGTTGGATGAACATTTGATGTATGGTTGTAGTTGCATTCCGTAATGAAATGCACAGAGTGATGGGCTTCCCAACTTAAACCTCCAGAATCACCCTATAACCGTTAGATTTAGAAAGATTAACGGTTAAGAATTTTAAACTTGTAGTCTTGTAGACCTAATTCCTAAGACGTGTCATTCACTTTAACGCTCCAATTATGAGAAACAAAGCATTTAAAACACTTTGCACTTTGAAATTGTACAGTGATTTTTAAAGTCTTCAATCTTCAGATTGCTCATTGCAATGCACCACCCTGTTTTGGATTCCACAGTGTGACAGTTCCACTTCCAACAATGCCATTTCAGTTTTCAAGAGTCGAGACTCAGAATCTGGGTAAGTGAAAGAATTCTCGCGGCTACGTTTCATCGTTTGACATTTCTTAGAATCTTATTTTGTCAAAGTTTGAAGTTTGGATTTAGACTTTAGAGACTCAAGAATTCATTTAAATTAAGGAGAAATAATAGGTATTAATTATTAGGGAATTCAAATTTCACAACTTCACATTTGTATAAGCATGTCTACCACTAGTACCACTAGAGCAATGTCTGATAAAAAAATACATTATGCAGAATTGCTTAAAACCCCAGGTTTTATTGATAGGTACCATGATATTTATGATCCTGAAATCTATGGTAGGAATACCTCAGAACTTAGATTTTCATCTCAAAATAAGGCTACAAAGCACACGCAAGTTGATAGTATCAGTGCACCATGGGTAACTAGATTAGGGCGCATGATGTTATATGAAGTTTTCCCTTGCCCAGAATTTATCATGGTCTGTGCCAAAAATTATGATGATAAGAAAAGAGAAATTGTTAATAAAGATAACCAAGAAGAATTGTTATCCATTAATGCAGTAGTACTTGGACAAGTGTTGGGGTTTACAATCGAAGAATTTGGAAACCACCACATTGACCTAGAAAAGCTTGCTAGTGATTATGAAGCAGTGGTAGAAAGGCTGAAAAATGATTTCTTAAATAAAATAGTTAAGGATAGAAACAAATTGAAAGGTGATCATAAGCCTCCTTATAATTTGGATATTCTTAAACCATGGGTTCAGGATACTATTTCCATGCTAGCATTTTGCCTCGGTCTGGATAACAATTTGGAAGTGGGTGCAAGCCTCCTTGAAATGGTATATAATATCCATTATGCTGATGAACATGCCAAATATAATTATACTCAATACATTGTATAATCCATGCATAAACAAGTTTTAATGATTAAAGCAGGTTCCACGAAGACATTTAGGTTCACAACCTACTTGTGCTATCTTTTTCTATTCAAATTTAGAGGAATGTTTCAAACCAACAAGTTTCAAATTCAGCCCTATAGTAATGCAGAGGAAAATAAAATGGCTCTAGTATATGAATGGAGCACTGAGATAAGGATGAATGATTATCGAAGGAACTACAGTCATTTTGTAGACTACTTTTTGGCTCCATTGCATCAAGTAATTATAAATACTCCAATGCCTAGATTGCCTATGTCATGTAGAAACTGCATGCAACTAGGAAAAGAAATATAATTGGTTGATTGGTACTTAATGGAAGAATATATTGTGCTAAGATTTTATGGATCGGGAGTACAACCATACAAACTTCCAATACATGTGACAAAAAGGGTTTTTGCATTGGAATATGTAAGGAGGGTACAGAGTGCTAATGAACTACACTTTCTCAGTTAGCAAAAGAAGACCTTATTTCCTTCTTTACCTTTTTCATGTGGAGGGTTCACATTCGAGAGAAAAGAATTTAGTGTGGCACATAATCTTTTGAATTTTTTTGACTTTGATGCTATCTGTCATTGGCAGTATGATCTATGTGACATCATTAAATCAATGATTGTGGCCAATAGGAATGCTACAAATATAATTCAACATCAAAGTAAACCCTTGCTTGAAAACTTGAGAAACAAGGATTCTTGGGATGAGGTCAAAATAGCAATGGAGAAAAGTGCTATTGAGAATGGTATTTCTTTTGAACAATTGTTAGCAGAAATTATGGCATTGCACCAAAGACAAGCACGACATAGAACAATTTTTATGAAAAAAGTGATAAACCATCTAGTAGAGTAAAAATTCTAGGTTCTCTAGAGAAGGAAGTTATAGATAAAAATTGGCCATGATAAAAAATTACTGCCTTTTGGTCTATGAGGAAGGACCTAGGTAATCCAAGAGCTCTTGTAGAGTATGGAGCTAATGAAGAAGATAACGAGTTTAGAAAATTATGGAATATAGAGCATCCTGATCAATGTGGAAGCAAAGGAAGTGATGAATCTGATGATGAATCTAATGATGATATTGATAGGGAAGAAGAAGAACAAAGTCATGCCAATTACAAACCTGGTTTAAGTGAGGCCGCAAAAGAAGAATATGCTTCAACATATACTTCAGGAGCAGCCATACTTGAAAAACTTGGTTATGAAGATGGTCCTTTAGGGTCCAAAGGACAAGGCCCTTGGACAATACCATGTGTTGAGCATAGAAAAAAAAGTGATAAATATGGCCTTGGGCATGGAGGTGAAAATGTAGACCAAGGGCATACAAGTCAAACTCAATTTGTTAGAGCTTCTAATCCTCATCCTCATGGTCAGATACAATCACAACTAGGACATGCCCTTGGTGGAAAACTTAGTGCAACTGGGAGTGCCATTGGTGGAGATGGTATGGGTAGTAGTACTAGTAGTGGTCAACATGTGCTACAATGAAAAATTACACACAATACTAAGAGGAAAACAATAGAAGATACCACAGAAACACTAGGCGATCAAGGCAATTAAAAGAGGCAAAGGATTTTGACAGGTCCAAGTCACACTATCAGTGGATCCACCAGTACCACAAAGGAGTTATTTCCAGACACTCCCCAATTCCAGTTAGTGTGGGTGCGACATCATTAGCAAATGCAAGTACTCCTATTCCTTCGCCATTTAAGCATTCCATTGTTCCTGCCTCCCTAGGTTATGATTTCATTGAAGAGTTTAAAAAGAAATCAGACTTGAATAAAAAAGAAAAGAAGCAACTGATGTAGAGTACATCCGTAGTAACTGCAAAGCCTACAACAACCATGGTATTTGACACAAATAAAGAAATCATGGAGTACACAATTGTTGTTCCCACAGTTCAAAATAAACCAAAAAATAAGATGGATCGATCTGAATACCAGGTAACCAATTTTCAATTGGATTTTTCTGGCCTGAAAAATACTGACAAAATTAATGTATCAAAGAAGAACAATGAATTGGTGTACACATCATTGCTAAAGAATGATAGAGAGAAGAAAAGGTTGCAGAACCAAATAGAAAAGTTACAGGAAGACCTAGCAAGTGAGAAAGCAAAGAGGAAAGCAACAGATAACAAGAGCAATGAATTAGAAAAAAGAATAGTAAAATTTGCCTCTACATCAACAAGCAAAGAGGATAAATCAAATGAGAGAGAAGTGAATGACTTGAAGCGAAGGTTAGATGAGAGCAACAAGAAATATGATGAGGAAAAATCCACTTCAGAAAAATTAAGACTAAACATTGAGAATGGAAATGCACAATGGGAACAAAAATTGGAGAAACAGAGAAAAAAAAACGAAAGATTGGAGACAGAGCTGATGGAAGCAAAAGAAGAAATTAAGTCTTCTCAAAATAAGTTATCTGCATTTTGTAGAGATGCAATGAGGCATATGCAACAAAATATCTGGGATGAAATAATGCAGAGGTTTGATCATTTGTGTGACATGTTTGAATTGATTGATGCTATCAGACAACATTATAAGAAGCTCAACAAATATTTAGTGGACAACAAAAAGGTGCTGGAATTAGAGAAATTTGGAAATCAAGTTCTACAAATAGACTACAAAGCCAGTGACAATGATCTGAAATCAAAAGGGATTACTAATTGGATTGAAACCTCAATGAAGTTGTCATCTATCATTGAAAAGTGCTCGAGAATGTGTGGAATAAAGGAATATTTGCATTTTGTTGCAGACAAGATGAAGGTGGTGGATGAAAAGGTAAGGAACTTCACAGAGCTTGGTTTTCAAGAGGCTTTTGACACAAATGAGTGATTCATTGGAAATGATGGTTTCATAAAGAAGATGGAAGGTGTAAGGAAGATTGATCTGGAGTTGGACCAATTTCCTCAGAACCCAGATGTGAACTATTTGGATTCCATTTGAACATTGATAACCTTGAATGCAAAATTGACTGAAGAATTCAAGATAGGTTCCATTTCCAATTACAATCATGAAATGTTAACAAAACTTCAAGTCAAACAACATCAGTTAGAGAAAATAGAAATTCCACCACCAAATGAGTGGAAGTTTCTATAAAAGTTGATACATTGACCTGATTTATTATTTTCAATCTTTGATAATATGAGTTTTGAAGTTCCAACTCAACTCTGTGTAGACTTGTCTTTGGGCATTGGAAAGATTTTGCATTGCCAATGCCAATATGTACTCCTTCTTGTGAAATTCAATTAAAAAGCTCAAATTCAGACTTTAGTAATGTGATGATGTTCAATTATCTGGATTCTGTATTATTTATTTTATCATTTGAACTAGTGATGAACTGTCAGCTCATTATATTTACTTCTTGGTAGAGCTTCCAAGTTATGGATGTTGAACTGTTAGCTCATTATATTTACTTCTTGGTAGAGATTCTAAGTTATGGATGTTGAACTGTTAGCTTCTATTATGTTTTGACTAAAAATCCTGATTAGTATCCACCAACTTACACCTCACCCACATCCCACATACTGCAAAAATACACTACATCCGATTTTATGATTAGCACAAATTGTAGAGATTTGTGTGAAAAGATCCATTTTGTGGCCCACATTACTACTTGATCAATGATCATGTCCATAAATAAATCTAAAATCCCATGGTCACAACTCGTATTCCTGAAGAATTCAAATTCAATATACTGACAAATTAAATGTACTTCCACATACTCAATTTGAATAACATAAACAACCACTTTGGAGACAGCCAAATAAGTTAATAACTTATAAGCATATGAATCCACAATAGTTGAACACTCAAAAGAAAATCAATAAATATTTGTAACCTTCTCCATTGTATTGATCTTCAAAGTTCAAATGATATGCATTATAAAAATAGTTTATGATATGAGATGGACTTGCGAATTGGTGCAATCTATTATCTATCTTCTTACTATTTTCTACTCTAAAGTCCAATTAAAAATGATGTGATGATCCATTGATCTCCTATTTGGGTCTTGATATCTCTTATATATGAGAGGCAACAAGCTACAAACCCCTTGCAAAAATTCATGTCGTTTGAAAACTAAACATAACTCAAATTATAAATAAAACAATGTCGCAGGTGAATGCATTGATCTGTTAATCCCCAAGCAGAAGCCCGTGACCACTGACCACCTAAGATTTGTTCAAGGATTCTAATCCATGATAGGGCACTCATCATGCTGTCGGTTGGCGTTCTTCCTCTGAATTTGATGGTTGTCCCGTTGGATCTGATTCTAACACGTCTACAGTTTGGCTAATAAATAGATTGACTGTAGAGAGGTGATGGATGTACTCCTGTTCAACATAGGTGTCCACGTTAGAGATTTCCACTTTCATATCATATTCCATAGACATTATTTTTTTGAGTTTCTTATGAGTGTTTTGTAAAACCATAACCTCGTCATTTACTTCTTACAATGCAGTCATTAGAAGCCCAACAAGCTCTTCCTACCAATCATCATATTATCATAGGTTTCCAATGCCAAAATGAAGTGTCAGGAGTAGGACTAAATCAAAGCAGTCAAAATCTTCCCTAAGCCGGTTATGATATCCATTATGTGATTCTACCAACTTGTTATATGTCAGCAATATTTTTCCTTCCATGGCATTCTTATCTACAAGCTCCTTTTTTTTCTCCATCATTCTAGGCTGCAATCGTTCATTCTCCACCAATGCAATGCATGTCTATTTGAATACTTCCTAATATTCAATAGCACATTTCATCATTTTATCGAACCTTTCTTTTATCATTTCAAATACAGTGTTATATTTTATGGTTTTCACTTCTTTCTCCAATTCTTTGCATTTCCCTTGGGATTTCAGATGGCAATTCTTCCAGTAGGCTACATCAGCCAATGCATCAAGCACTCTCTTATCTTTTTCAAGCCATGGGGAGTACAAATCTGATGTGGAGGAGGAAGATGTTTTTTCTCTCTGATTTGCTAGCTCCTTCTTCAGTTTGTCATTTTCCTTAATTAGTTTTTTGATTTGTGCTTTGGTAAATTTTGCCACATTTATGTTCAATTGTGTTGTCTCCATAGGGTTGGTATCCACTACTCATTGAACCAAGAGATGACCAAACACTTGGTTTGGATTACTAATTATAGCAGGTCTTTTATCATGGGGATACAGTGACCAAATAAGCAAGGTGGCTTCATCTGGGTTGTACCCAAATCCTGAATACATTTTGTCACTTGCTTCTTTTGTTAAGTTCATTGTTGTATCCCCTCTTTTTCTGAAGCTATCAAATACACTTGGAGAGCTAATATCCCACCTCGGCAGGAGCAACACTCCTGCTTCTTGAAGAAATTCCCTACCTCTTTTAGGAGTGATGGACTCCATTTCATTTTCTACCTCCCTTTTCAATTCCTCTAGAGCGGTTGCCTCATGTTCAAGAGTGATATCCTGTATCTATTGTCTCATTTTTCTACCTTTATATTCATAAACAAATGATTTAAATTCAGAATATTTAACAAAATCACAACCAGAAATAAATTGTTGTCCAACCTTGACCCTCACATCATCAAATAGTTCATTTGATGCCTCAAATCTTACAATATTCTGCTCTTGAGGGGGCTCATACTGTGCAATCAAAGGAGGACTGATTTTTTTGACTTGCTCACCCTCTTCATCACCCTACTCTTCTTCACTTATATCAATATCTACAGAAAAACAAACCTCAGGATTAGGCTATGAAGGTATGTAATCCAAGGGCTCTATGTCTTCATCTTGTACTCTTGAATATGTTGCATGAGGTGCATCAAAAACAACTAGGGGAACATCCTTTACCAGTTCATTGACATGAGCGATGAGTTGCTCAATTCTTGATAAAGGATCATGTATCTCACCAAATGCCTTTGAATAAGATAAGACATTTTTCCTCTTCCATTCCTTTGCAAGCATAATCTTGTTATAGGCGGCCATTATTTCCTAGGTGGAAGCCTCATCATGGTTTCTTATGACATCTTCGATTGAGAACAAATGTTCATACCCTGATAGCCCCTGTGATAATCTCGCCTGGTGAATAAACCCTTCTACATCAAATTGTTTCCTTACATCACCTAGAGGTAGGTTGTGATGTGCTAATTTACCATCAATTTCTCCATATCCTTCATTGGCAACCACTTTAAAGTCTCCAAAACATAAGGTGTTGGGCATAATTGATTGTTTGCTATGTCCTTTGAGGTGTTTGGAATCAGATTTTTCCAATTGCCTCACAATTTCTAAAAAAGAAATTCGGTCAGGAACTACTCGTGGCATCAAGTGTGGATCCCCTTCTAACCCATTAACCCTTATCACTGTACAATCAGGGAAAGCATACCAGTCTCCCCAATTATGATTCACTTTATTTCTCCGGTCATTTTCCTTTGGTCTTAGAAATCTTTGTACTTTTGGGGATGGGTTATAATTGCACGACTATCCCAACAACTTCATCAATGGTTTTACAAAAAATTCTTCAAAATAAAGGTAATGAGACCTACCAAATCGGCTGTCCCACAATGAAGTCTACATCTGTACAAGTTTAAAATCTCCATTTTCATCTGTATCTTTTATCCTTAATTCTTCACTCCAGACCCCTCTGACTTGTCCCTCATACAATAGCAAATGCATAAACAAAGAATAGTGTTCAAAATTAATATTATCACTATTATTTTTAATCTTTTCAAGCCCTCAATGTAGGGCATTGGCCAAGTAGCTAGCATAATCAAATGGCCTAGAATCCTTGCTTTGTATGTCTGCAGCTAAGATCATTGGGGCAATCGACATGAGAGGTGGAACCTCTACTCCCAAAACCTAACCAACTGAATAATAGGTGTATTGGAAATACTCTTCGAGCAAATCTTCATGCAAAGGAGGTTTTTCACTGCTAGAGAACCTCCTGAGTTGGCCTCCTTCATCCTTGGGCCTATGCAAAGGTAATTTCCATCTCTTATAGCTGGTATCCATGTGGCGATACTCTATCAAGAGATCTTTGATCGTGAATGATAAATTCAGTGAACACTCTAACTAAAATACATTAGAAATGAGATCCCTAGAAATAACAAGCATGTCACCCTCGCCATGTGACTAAATAGTTCTTTTCTTGGGGTCATATTTGGTAGCAAGAGCTTTAATTAGCTCTACGTTCACAAACATATTGGGCACCACAACTCTTCCCAGGTTCAACCTCCATGGATTACAGACTGGTTGAAACCTAAAATGTTTTCTGTAATGGTACATGAAGAGGTCATACCCTCGTTGCGGTGTCCAAATATCCCTTAAGCCCTTTTTTTTATCCCATAATTGATTTGTGGAAGAATTCATTTGAGCACTCCTCTTGGGTCTTGGCCCCGAACCAGGACATTGACCTATTAGGTCTTCATTTAGGAGTCTCTTAGTATTTTCAGTTTTCTATTTTTTAGCTTTGGGTTTGTTTGTACTCTCTTCAATTATTTAAATCTTAAGCTTTTGAGTAAAATAGCTTCTCAGTTGGGTCTGAAAGTGAATTACTTACGTGAGTCTCGTCGAGTCGCCTCCACAGTCCTGAGTCCACCGGTCTTTGCTGCATTAGAACTCCAAGTTTTTGCCTTTCTGCTTCTTCCCTAAGCGAAATCTTCCAGGATTTTGTAACAACTATGCGATCAACTTGTGATATAATTCACTTCAATTCTGGTTCATAAATGCATCGCAACACGGCTGCACGATGCCTCAGGATGTCGCATCAGTCTTTCACCGATAGCCACCCTCTCCACTGATGGACACCTATCCTTCGTTTTATCGGTGGGACGCCAGATAATGTTTCCTCGATGCACCATAGTTCCCATTATATACTTTATGCATTCGATAATTCATGCCTGTGGGCCATGGTTATAATTCATGGTTACTTTTATTGACAACTTGACTCTATTAGTATATTGGGAGAGCACCTTAGGAATTAGGAGTCAGCCCGATAGAGTATTCACTACGAAATTTCAAATTTGTTTAATATTTATGGATGCAATGTGAATGTAGGCTATAATATGGATCTTGTCACATAAATTTCTACAATTTTCATTGTTCATAAAATCAAAGTGTGGTATATTTTTGTGATTATTGATAAAATAAGATAATTCAAATTTCATGCCCATGGTCATAAATTATAATTCATGGTTACTTTTGTTGATGAATCTATCGGTATATTGAGAGAGCACATTAGGAATCAACCCGATAGATTATTGTTACACCGATACTAGGTTGTGAGCTATTTACGTCGAGGCATCAACGGGACTATGATGGAGGTTCTGCCGATGAAGCATTGTTAGGCCGATGGTATTGAATTTTATATAATTTATAAAATATCATCAACTAAAGTTTGACTTTGGCATATGTATTATGATTCATGAAGTGCAATATAATATAAAATATCATGGAGACTTGGAGTGCAATATAAAATAAAATATCTTGAACTTGAAGTGCAATGATTCACAATTTATTTGAATACAATATAAAAAATCATCAACTACAGTTTGGAATATGATTCATGTAGTGCTTGAGTACAATATAAAATAAGATATCATGAAGTGAAATGATTCACAATTTCAATGTTCATTAAATACAATATAAAATATCATCAAACGTCAACAACAGTTTGGACTTTGGAAAAATGGAAACTGATTCATGAAGTGTAGTAAAAATACCTAAAACCTACTAATTATCTTCCATTTCCCAAACGGATTTAGGGTCCTCAAATCGATGCTCATCTTCAGACAAAGTAAAAGAATCATCTTGATTCTGAGACTGCTTTGCACTTTTTTTCGCCTGTGTCTCAAATTCAACATTCATTGTTTAATTTGTGTCAATTTCAATATCATTGTCACATGTCCCAGGCCCAGTCCCACTGCCACTACCACTGCCACTGCCACTACCACTACCACTGCCACTACCACCAGTACCGACGACTATTGGAATTGGAGAGCCTATGTTGCACAACCCAGTCCCTCTTCTTTCACATGTGGACCTCTAGATTGCGAGTGCCCTTTCGAAAGGAATTTTTTTGACATTATACGTAGTTCCTTTCATCCTCAAGCAATTTTCCAAATTCTTGTCCAGTTTGTTTCTTAACTTTGATTTCAAAAACCCCAATGTACTGAAAACTCTCTCACCCTCCACTGACCCCAATATCATTGTTTGACATAAATCAACAAGTTTGAAATATTCTGATATCAAACCACACAATATTTCACTCTGACCTAAGCTTGTCCAAACCTTTTTTATTGATCCCAATTCAAAGGCCTTCTCCTTGCCCATGGATTTATACTGCTCCCTCATAGCTATTGCAAAACTCCAACATTGCTTTCTAAGCTTATTTTTATTTAAAAATCCTTCTATTATTTGTTCATTGCATGTTACCTTTTCTGAAAACTGTTCGATCAAGATTTTTACTTGATCATGAAAATATTATGGGTTATCTCGGTTTACCCAAAATTGAGGATACACAATACCCATGGCTTCAAGTATTTCATGTCGAGGGAATATTTCACGAATCTCTAAGGAAAGAGATTTTGTGATTTCCTTCAAATTATCACTAACAGATTTAACAATGTCGTTAAAATATTCCTCGTTAACAGGTACTTATTTTCTAGAGTGCCTGGTTGTCTTACAATGGTACATTGGTATCTCATATCCACGTACAAAAATACATAAGTGCCCACTTGCATTAAACTATAAATAATTATCAAGATTATTCAAATCAATAATTTTCTGCCACATCAAATAATTTGCGCCAAGGTCTTGTGTTAGATCTAGATATAAATGATCGAGGGCCAAGCATGTAAGTTTACGCAGATTGGTATATTCATAAATATACATAGTTTTGTCTTAGGCTTTCTTCACAAGATTGTTCATCTCATCCAGCATGGGGAGACGACTAGCTAAAGTCAAGAGTGTCTCTATATCGCTTAACCTATGTAAGAGGTCAGGAGCTTTGTCTACTGTGTTGTGATGCTCATACATCACTCCAATCAAGGATTGATATTCTGAAAGAACTCATTGCACTGGTCCATGTAGGGAGATCCATCTGGTATCGACGTCCTTGAGAAGCTTGTTTCTAGGTGTTAGTCCCTTAGAAAAATGTTGAAATTCAAGAAAACATTTGGGACTTCTACATAAGTATGCGTGGATCTCGCGAACTAGATTTTTAACTTTTGATACTATAGGAAACTTGCTTACAATTTTGAATGCTAAATTCATTCTGTGGGCCATGCAATAAATGCCAAGCATGTATGGTGCACAAGTAGTTTGTAACTTTGTGCAAAGACTGCTCCTTTAACCTTGCATCACTACAGCTCTATCAGCTCCTACACACACCAAATTTTTGGCAATTGTCAACTCATCCATACCTGCAATTTCATTCAAAGATTTCTTGACTAGTTCAAATAGATTTTGCGATGTTGAACTATCCTTCATTTTACGAACACAAAGAAGATGAGCTTGGCGAACATGTTGTTCTACAGTGTACAAATGCATACAAACCCAAGAAGTATTGTCTACCACAGTAACTTTATGTAAAGATAATGCAATGAAATTTGACTCTTTTAATTTATCCTTTAAATCTTGCTTTTCCACTGCAGCAAGATAGTTCACCCATTCCCATCTAGCGTTTACTGACCAATGTGAGAAGGAAAGTGGGGAACACTCAAATAAGATAATAAATCAAAATATTCTAGGTAGTCTGTCATAAGACACCCCTTGGACAAAATATGAAAAACAACACTCATTTGAATAGTTTTTGACAAATTTGTTGCTGCCATGGCTTTTCCAAAATGAGCCTCAAGTGTACCTTCACATTTTTTAATCTTCAAAATTCTATGGTTATGCTCTCCATAATCTGTGACATACTTAACACGAAGACATTCTTCCTTTGATTTCCATCTTACGACTGATTGTTCCTTTCCATCTATGATTTGTTTTTCATAAAATTTGTCGATATGCTTTTCTATAATGTCAAGTTTTAGTTGCATTGTCTTGTCTCTTCCACATTTCCAACAACAAATCTTACATTTGACCTTTGTTTCCCTTTCAATATTATTTTCGTTTGATATCCCCACTGCTTCAAGGAATGGGTACTTCGACAACCAACCAATTTGAAAATTACTTGTCATTTCTCACTTGCACCCCAATTTTGCTTTTGCTTTTCTTTTCTTGCTACCAACATCATCCTCATCCAAGTCAATTATCTCATTCTGGCTATCCAAGGTATCCCTTGGAACATCTTCTGCGGTATTGCCATCCTCGTTTGATACATTTTGATTTAACAAAATGACAATCTCACCTTGACCTTCCTGTGGCGGTGAGGTATTTTCATTGCCATCTTCAATAATATTTGGTGGAAGATTCGATGGTGTAGCTCCACCTTGATTTGATGGATTAGAAGCTTTGCCAATTCCAAAGTAAGACTGTATGGTACCTCCACATTTTGGGCGTTTTGATGGCCTCCCAGTCTCTTCATTACCCTCAAGAGTCTTACCCTTGTAGTTGTTGCTTGACATATTGATATCTCACTTCGAATAAAAGCTAGAAAAAATGTCTTCTTGTTTAAGAAGGACAGACTAACAGAGAATATAGGTCCCTTTCCCTACTCAAAATCATGTTTAAGACTAAAGCAAGAATGGAAAACAAATAATTTTTTTTTATTATTATAACTAATAACAAATAACAGTATGAAGAAATGATCACTCACCTTTGAGTCTAAATTTTTGGGTTTCACTTACTTCTGAATCGAGAAGTAGAACCTCAAAACCGAACAAAATGTGTAGGAACAAATAATAGTTGCAATTGTATTTATATCAATCCATATTTGACGAATTCCATGGGATTTTTAGATGGTATGTTAAAAATTTGTGCTTATACAACGATACCTTGTAATTTTCAAGGCGAAATAGGTCCTCATAAGCAACTATTTATAAATTTTAATTGGTGAATGGGTCTTCACAAGCAACTATTTGTAAATTTTAATTGGCGAAATGGGTCCTCATATATATATTTTTTAATAGTATTAGCGAATATGTTGGTGTTTTATGACATGCTCCCCGGGATTCCAGGCGAAAATATTGATCGGTCCATTGGAAATGCATAGTCTGTTATGGCGAATTTATTGCCTAAACGTGCCTCGTAAAAAAAAACCGTTGGCGAATGGACATGCATTGGATTGGTAGTTCGTGAAATCTGGGTGATTTGAACACCTTGCTGGATACCTAGAATTCACCAATTTCGATTTTTCGATTCCTAGAATTTCGCCAATTGGCGAAGATTCGCCACTAAAGTTATCCCTACTCCTCTCCTATTCAGAACTCCACCATTTAGGGATCTCATGTTGAGTTCGCTTGAGTCTACATAAGGATATTCAATCATTCATTGTAATTATTTAGTAATCAATAATCATTGTTGTTTCATCTCTTGAATATCAATTTAGCTTTTTTGTGCTTACGCTTTGTGGAAGTTCATCTTCATTCTCACTTGCTGATCATGGCTAATTTCATCAGTTTGAAAATCTTATTTTTATTAGAGGCTTCCCAACTTCATTACAACTATCCATTATGTACCAACTCTTATGCCATACCTTTCAAATTATTTTTTTGTCAAGTATAAAAGGGTATCACCCTCGGGTCATGATCCATCATCTAGGACTTATCATCTAGTTGCTATCAGAATCACTCACTTGTAGGATTATGCCTCACATAATTAATCTTGCCCCAATCACAACAATTTTCTACATTATTATATTCTAATTGTATCACCTATTTGCCAACAAGTTTTGAAACCCTAGTTTCATACTAGGTCATTATATCACATTATTGTATTTTTTCAAATAGCAAGTTTTAAGTTGTTCTTATCATTACAACATAATTTGTTTTCATTATGTGTTGTTTTCCAACTATGAAAAATTGCTAAACTAGATCTAGGGGCTTATTATGAGAAGATCTTTTCTTAGCAATCTCCTAGAAGATCTTTTCTTAGCAATCTGCAAAAGGTGTTTCTTAATGTTGTAGGTCATTTATTATAGGTCTATACATCAAAACAAATTTCTATTTGTATGTACACAAGATCTATTTTAGAGGTTCATTTCTATTGTCAAAGTTTATTTTTGTACATTAGATACAAATCTACAAATGCACAAATCACTTCTATAAGCACAAAATCAATCTAGATTAACAAATAATCACACAACTCATCAACCCAATTGTCTCAAGTCATCTCGAATCAAATTCAACTTCGTAAACCAACCATCAATCCTTTGCCCAATATTTTCTTATATCCAATTTTAAAATACATAAATTTCACTTTTGACCTACAATGGTGTGTGCATTTAATATGGAAAAATCAAAGAGGTGAGAAGGAGGTGGCATCTCCAACATTAAAGAGAATCATGTGAAAGCATTGAAGGAATTAATGCTTACATTGATGCTCTTTCACTCAGTTGTTTTCGTGAAGTGAAAGTGAATGATAAATTGCAATTATTGTTCCTGTCCGCAGGTCAATTCGACAGTAATAATACCCGCCTTCTTTGACGCGGACTTCTGATTTGGATTATTGCTGGAGTCTCGTCTCGTACACTAACAATTTACTGTGCATTTCCTCCCATGTTTGATTGGCTTTTATGGGACGGGGCGAGTTTATCTTGTGGGACTTCTTTATTTTTAATGTATTATCAGTTCAATTCAATATAAAAAATATAAAATATATTATTGTAAAAAGGTTTCTGAATTAGATTGTGTAATATATTTTCTATTGATGGTTAATTATCAATTTTTTTTTTCTGGAACTCTCCACTATTATTCTTATGGTAGATTACTATGAATTGATACAAATATATATTACACAATTAAATTCAAAATGTGAAAACTTATTATCATTGTTAAAATTGGAAAACTTATTATCATTGTTAAACTTATTATCATTGTTAAAATGTATTGTTTAAAAGAAACACACTGTCAAACCTCATCCATAATGGATGAAACAGCCATAATGGCGTAGCGTGTATTTTAAAAGAAGTATTAGGCAGGAAGCTAAGGATAGGCTAAGAGTTTTGCATATCGTAGGTTTCGTCATAGATAACAGAAGTGACGTGGAACATAGGCGAGCTCCAGCATGACGTTTACAGAGAGGATTAGGCACAGGTAGGCAGGGAACAAGGTAAACCCACCTCTTTTTTTGTCTATACAGCCATCTGAATAGACGTTGTCCTTTTCTTTACCCTGCAATTAAACATTTCCCAGGTACTGTCATATGGGAATGGAACAATGATAAAGCAAATCCGGCGAATCGAGGAAGGGCCGGGGGAGGGGGTGGAGGGGTTTGTCATATAGGGGAGAAGACCCAATATCCGCTAGGGCTAATTTCGCGCAATTATAGAATGTGAACTGTGCATCCAATCGAAAAAAAAATTTTATGGGTTTTTTTCGTCCATGAGTTAAGAGCTTATAACTAAGCTTTTGGCTTCTGGGCAATTCAGTAGAGTGCGGGAGCTTGGATATGCGTGCGGAAGTCAAAAAAACACTTTTTAGAGGTGCCGTCCGGTTGCCGCCACCTAATGTCCCAGTATCCGCCCACTCTAATTTTCATCAATTATAGCTGTTTATGCCTTAAATCCACTCTAAAACATGCACTTTAACACTTAATGAGCAGCCATTAGTGTTTTTGTAATTATAATGAGCAACAATTGGTGTTTTTGTAATTATTTACTCAATCAAATAAAGTTTTTTAATGGATCAAAGTGAATTTTTTTTTGGGGGGTTAAGTGAACATGGAGGTGGCGGTTATTGGATGGCGGGCGGTAACTGGGTCTTCTCCCCTAAGTGCAAATAAATAGTGAATTTTGATAAATATTAGAAATGGAAGAGCACACATACCTAGAATGTTCAAAAATTTAGATTAGGTAAATGTTATGTTCAAGCAAATGTCACATCTTACCACCAAATCTTTTTGGAATATCTTAAATTGCTTGTGTATAGGTAAATATCGTAGTGGATCACCAAATCTCTTTAAAACACCTTAAGCTATTTATGGCTAGGCAAATGCCTCGATTGTCCAACAATAGCTATCAATCTAAACATAATAGACTTTTCACAAGTGCACTATCCTTCTTGTGAATTAAGGCACACAATTATCCACAAGAAAAATACCAAACAATTATGAATTAAAACTTACTCAACTATCTACAATAACACTCCTCCCTTTATGGATTGAGACATACTCAACTATCCACAAATACACACATGGAAGTTTATGGATCAAGACATACTCAATTATCTATATATACAAATCAAGAAGTATATGGATTGAGATATATTCAACTATCCATAAATTATAAACTACCAAGCCCCCCTTGCTCCATGTTGGAACATAAAAAACTAGTGTTTTTTATACAAAATATCATCGTTGAGTAAGCATCTCACTCAAGATGATAATATTACTCCAATCTCTAGTGCCTTCAACTCCATTTAGACCTACTTAATTAGTTAAAAAAAATCCTTCTCTTTGCCAATGTGGGGAGATTCTAGATCATGTACTTACTATTGAAAAACATCTTTCTATTTTAGTTCTAGTAGTAGTAGTCAAAGCATTATTTTTCTTCAACTTACCATCAATAAGATACCTAACACATTTAATACAATTCACTAAAGTATGCCTTGTTTAATTATAACGAAAGATTTTAAAAAATTATTTGTCCTTTTTGAATTGTTAAGACTTCTTTACAAACAAATCAATTTCCTCAGTTTTTGAGTGATTTTTAGTCTCTATTCTCTTCATCAATGAAGAAATCACATTTTTTAATCTTCGATTGATTTTATTTAAAGCAAATATAATATATTGTCAAATTTTGAAGGCATGCTACTTAACAAAATGGCTTGAACACATCATCATCAATAATAAAATTTATGTCAACAATTTGATTAAGAAGAGAATGAAATATACTAATATGTTGAACAATAATTTTACCCTCTTTCATCTTTAGGGAAATTTTTTTTGGTTAATTGATATCTCAGTGCTTGAAGCTTGTGAACTAAACAAAGAATTAAGACCACCCCATATTTTCTTTGAAGATTTTGTAAGATCAACATGATACAAATACGCATTAGATAATTTGAGATGAATCAATGATATTGCTTTGTGGTCTTTTGTTACCCATTTTATAACTTCATCTACATCTTGTGAACTTTTTATGATTCCAATGACAATATCCCAAAGATATTTTTCAATTAAGATTAGTTAAACCTTAATTTTCTATATGTGAAAGTCATGCCCTCAAACTTAGCAAGAGCATATGATTTATCCATTCAAAATAATATCAACAAACTCCTTGCAAACTTCCAAAATAAACTTTCCCTTGTAGTATCAATTTTAATTTCCAAATACTAGTAATCATTAACCAAATTTACTATGCACTATTTCTTTTAGAAAAATAAAATACAAAGGAGCACTTTATTTAGAAGATTTTAAAAACTTGTTTTTTTGTACTTTCATATGAATTTGGAATTTGTTAAGGGGAGAAAAATAGAATTATGAAATTCATCCTTCACCACTTAGTTTCCATCTCTAAATTAGGCATTTTCCTCCTAATTTAATGACATTATAAAAAAATACTCTTAAAAACCTCTAAACTTTTCATTTTTCAGTATTACAAAAAAATACTTACAAACACCATTAAAACTAATGCTTTGTTAGTAGATGACACTCCACTAGTCCTAGATTAGTGGATTATCTTTGATGTTTATTTGCATGAAATTCCACTAGAACCCCTACTTTCATCCTTCAAGTGATCCCCACACATATCAAGGTTATTATAAACTTGTGCAACATCTTCCTTTTATATTTGTGTCACTACATCTTTGTGTACTTTCTCCCATGTAAGACTTCTTCCACACTTCAACAACAACTTGATCTTTAATGGAACCTTTGGAAATTTCATCATTTCACAACCCATTTTCATTAGGGATCTAATAAAATATTAGAAATGGAAGAGAACAACAAAATACTAAAAATTTAAATTATCATTGCGCAATAATAACAATACTAAAAATATGATATTATTGATATAATCTATCATTAATTATGTATGATGCAAATGCATTTTTTTATAATTTCCCAAAAATACTAAACTGTTTTATGGAAAACTAACTCCCAACTAATTATTTATTAAATATAACACTAAGTGTCTTTATTAAAATATGTAAACCTTAATTTTTTAATAGTACATATTAAAATCAAAGGGGTTTTAAATAGAGAAATAATTTCACGGATCAATTATAGGGATAATGTCTTATAAGGGATTTGTTTTTGATAAGATAAACAACATTTATAGGGTGTTGTACCCTACACATAGAAAGCCCAAAGGGCCAAAGGAAAGCATAGTTCAACTAGAACTTGAACTAGAAGAACAAACATAAACAATTGACTGACAGTTGTAGGACAACCAAAAACTTAGACAACCCCCAAAATAGAGGGGTCAAAATTGACTCCCCGAACCCGAGGCCGAGATGAGGCAACGGATTTGGGGAGACCCTTCTTCTTTCTTAGCAAAACTGACCAGGAAGGCTCAGAATCGAGAACCAACGAGTGAGGCGAGGGGAGCAGATCCACAATAGCCACCCCGGGAGATGAGCCACCACACAGTGGGGTATGTGTAGGATCATCATGGAAAAAACATGCCCTTAAGTGGCGATAAAATTCAGAAAAATCAGGGTTAGGCAACTTGACATAAAAATTTGAATAAGTTATCTATATTATTTCAAAAATATGTAAGAATAGAATCTGTAGCAAATTGAATGTAGTTTCTAAACTACTAGGTTTATTTTTAAAAAAAATCTATTTGGTCAAAATTTGAAATTTCAATGCAGCAGTACTTGAATTTCAGGGAAAAAATAAGAAGTAGGTGTCTACATCTGACCACCCTAACCACCAGTGATAACTTTAAGAAATCCCCCTCAAAAAAAGATATAAAATCTTGGCCAATCTTTCATTTTTCTAGGAAAAAATATTAATTTCTATTGGTGAATCTTTCCTTTTTTCGAAAAAAATATTAATTTTATTGGTGATTTTTTTACATCACTAAAATTTTGTAGAAAATTTTGGCGAATCTTGAAAAATATTAGGAAAATTCATTAATTATGATGGCGAACCTATCCAATCTAAAAGTAATTCTCATGGAAAAGTAGGGGCCTAAGGGTGGAAATTATCCATGGGTTGAAGGGGTAGACTATAATATTTACTTTCCACCATTGTTTTAAAATATAATATAATGGCTCTCATTCTATTCTGCAAGGTAAAATATACCCATGATCTCTAATTCTCATGGGGCTCAAAATTAGTTTTAGATTACTCATCTAATGATCCTTGTTGTACTTTGTAAGGTAAAATTTACCCACAATTTATAATGCTCATGAGACCTAAAATTGTGGGGCCCATGAGCATTACAGATCATGGGTACATTTTACTTTGTGGAATACAACAAGGGTCATTATATTATATTATAAATAAATGGTGGAAACTAAAGATTATAAATATGGTCCTAAAACAATCAATAATTATAATATACTTTTGGTGAATTAATATAGGTTTCTACTAGAATTTATAAAATTTAGGCAAATATGATCTAATCATGTATCGAATATTGTGGCGAATTTTTGAGTTAAATTTTTTAATAAAATAAATTATTTGGCGAATTAAATAAGACTATAATAAAATTTTGGAAAAATGTGGCGATTCAAGTCACGTTGTATCTCAAACTATTAGCCAATTTTGGATTCCCAAATTTCAACTATTAGCCAATTGGCGAATATTAGCCACTAAAAAAATCACTGCTAACCACAATAAAATGATAATATTTTAGATATAAGTAGAGGACTCATGTCTCGATGTGATGCATATTTTTTTGTAATTTTTTTCCAAATAAATAATTAATTATGAAATTTTTATTACAAATTTTAAAAAATATAAAAACTCATATGTCTAACCACCTTAACTTGGTCAAAACTTCATGAAATTCATTTTTTTTAATCCTATAGTATGCAAAGCAGAGAATGTGACGCATGTTTCAAATTCAAAAAATACGATACTGTTTGAAAGCTATAGATGTTTTTCAGTCAGCCTATCAATCAAGACTTTAGTCGTAATTTAAATAGAAAATGAATAATAATAATTTATTAAATTCAAATTAAAGCATAATTTATATGGGTGGAAAGCTGAGAATCTCCTTTAAAAACCCTTTTCGCTTCATCAATTTTGGGTAAAAAAAGTCGTCAGCCACATGGGCCATCATATCACTTACATATCGCCATTTTTTGGCCCATCATGATTCTGCACATTCCTAGCGAGGGAGCCGGTAGCGAAGCAACGAAAATAGGAGAAAACAAAGGTCCAGTAGAGTCGGTCAATGAAGGACGTGCAGGTTCAGACAAAACATCGACAACAAAAGGTTTTGACAGGACAAAGACAATAGAAGGCTCCACAGAAAGGATAGTTGGAAGAGGGTCCTAGGTAGTCACGGGAGGATCAACCTCCAAAGAGGAACTAATCGAAGAAAATCCCGAAGGAGGAGAGCCCACAGTGAGATGGTCCGAGAGAGCATACTTCCACCAAGTTGCAATGCCCTTGCAGCAAGAAAGAGGGCAAGCAGAGGCCAAGTGACCCACCGAAAAGAAACTCCTACATCGAAAGGGGAGATCCTCGTAGTCCAAGAGCTGCTTCCAAGGTCTGTCCTCCACCAGCAAGACCACATCACCATGGAGAGGTTTGGAGATGTCCAAATCGACTAACAACCAAGCTACCGTAGTATGCCCAAGCTCCAGGCTAGTTGTAGAGTCCACCATTAAGAAGTGTCCAATGGTGTTGCCAATAGTTTTGTAACATGATTCCTCCAAAAATTGGAGAGGGAGATTTGACAGATGAACCCATACTGGTCTGGTGTTCAATGACTTCGATAGGGGATTGAACGAGCGAGACTAAGGTCTAATGGACAGAGAATGAATACCCCACATCCACCCCTTGTCTAGCACACAGTTTCGCTCTACAGAGGAAGCAAAGGTAGCAATAAAAAACTCCTAGTGCTAGGGTAGAGCTCGATCTCCCCATAAACCAACGACTTCCAGGAGTTAGAGACCCAAGTATGGAGATCAGGGAGGGAAGGCCACAGACCATTAAACTTGCAAACCACTCCCTGTGCCAAATAAAACACCTCATTTTCAATTACCTCAAAATCACAGACCACCACAAGACAATCTCCAGTATAGGGCAAAGGTCGATGAGCCTGAGCAAGGGGATGAGAACCGACCTAAGCAACCTCAGAAAAGGATTTCACCCATCTAGAAGAACCCCCAGCAGGAGGTGGGGCATCCAACCCAGGAACAGAGTCCACAAAAGCAACATCATACAAAGAAGTAGCCACTTGAGGAGGGACAACGCTCACAACACCAGGAGAAGCGCACCCAACATAGTCTGAAGACACACTGCACTTAGGGAGGTCAGCACAGGGAACAAAAGGAGGGAAACCAACGAAAGGGCCCCCACCGGCTACACCCCCATCATCTGTCGCGCCCAAGCCAAGAAACCCGATGCCATTCGTTGCTCCCAAGCAAACGCCTGTGCCATTTGAAATTAGGGCTTCCCGATTTTTCTCGCTCAAGCTCGCCATAGATTTAGATGTTTTAAACTTGAACGTTTCTTATAAGGGATTTGTTAATTTCACTGGATCATTTTTTTACATCCAACTTAGCCTTCAACTGTCTACCCATACCCCAATATCAACTTTCACATCTAGGATCAATGATTAACTCAAAGAATCTTACATGTTAGGATACCCATAAACCAATATAGAAAGCACTAGTGCACTAAAAAGTTTTAAATAGAGAAATAATTTCATGGATCAATGATAGGGGTATAGTCTTATGAGGGATTATTAATTCCATTGGATAAAAATTTTCAAACATCCAAGTCAAACTTTGATTTCTTACCCACACCCCAATAGAAACTTTCACATTAGATAAATAACCAACTTGTGGGGGTCTTACATGCTAGGATAGCCATAGATCAATATAGAATGCAATAGTGAAAGAATTGCATTCCTAAATTTAAAAAAAAATATAAAGGGATCCTAAGACATATATACGACATGGGGATTCATCTTGCCTCCCATCATTCTATTCTTGGAGTGGGAATTCCACGTATCTGTACAACATGAAGATTATTTATTTTGAAAGGGGGTGTATTATTTGATTTAAAGGGACGTACTTCAATTCTCATTACAAGGTGGCCATTTGCTTCAATCTTCCTCATCTTATACAATAGGAGAAGTTATTCCTTGGGGGATTATCTCTAGACTCTAGGGAGGCCATCTCTTTCTCTTTCTCTCTTTCAATCTCTTTGTCTCTTCCTTTCGCTCTCACTTCTTTAGGAGACATTTCATGTTGGGAACATATTTTTGTGTATGGGTACCTAACACAATCTTATTGTTGGGACCCATCCTTTTCACCCATATAAGGAGGTGTCAATGAAAATATGAATTATTTCATTTTACTTAGGTGGATATATTATAAGATATTATATATTTTATTTCTAGATATTCTCTTTACATAATTCTAAGATTAATTTTCTTTCTTTCCTAATTTTCTTTAGTCGGTGAAGACACCTAAAATCGTCTCTCAACATTTTTGATGTCACCAATTCCCTCTACATCACTACCTTCTAAATTAATTGAATAAATTATATTTATTTATTTATTTAATTTATTATCCTAAATTTTCTACTAAAATTTACTAAATAAATTTATTATTTAATTAATTAATCTAACCCTTTCTCTAGCATAATTAATTAAATAAATGTATTTAATTAATCAATCATTTTCTAATGTCTAATCTTTGAATAATTAAATTGATCATTCCCATTCCAAAAATTTGAAAAAATGCAACATATATATCAAATCCTTGGTTGACTAAAAATAATTATTTAAACTAGCTAATTATTTGAATGATCCAAATCATGATCAATCAAGGGAAATCTTTCTCAAAGTTCAAGAGTACACATTACTCCAAGAAATAAATTTTTGGATCTCGAAAAGAGAACTTTTTGAATTTTCATCCTCTATTTTTTCCAAGAAAATCCTAGCCCTTCACAAGACTCTAAAAAATGACTTTTTGAGATCCTCATCCTCCATCTTCTCCAATAAAATATTAACCTTTCAAATCCCTTCGATCATGGACATCCTCATGTGCACCTATAACAAGGTTGCACTTAAAAGCTTCTCATGCATCAAATCCTCTCAGTTTATCTCCCAAATCAATCACTAACTCTTGATCCTCCATCTTTCAAGTCTATAAATAGCTCATCATATGAGCTATTTTGAACAACTCTTGGAATGTAATGTTACACTATCAATTTGATCACCTTACATCCAATCTTTCACAAATTAACATTTTGGGTGCACCTAGGGAATTTTAGTGATGGATTTGTATTATCCTTTATCTTTTATGCATGATCTTTGAGCTCAATCTAGAGGTGGCAATTAGGTGTAGAATAAGGGTTTAAATTTCATATTTTAATCCCTTTATTTATGTTTTACATTTGCTTACACATAATTAGTCTTTAGAGAAAATATGTTATTTCATAACACTAGGTTCTTATCCTAATCTCTTCTAACATTTCCTATTAAATGTAACTTCTATGTAAACATAAGTTAACAAATAAGATAGTATTTTGTTCATTCATTCAAGTTCATATCTATATTAGTCTTTATTTTACACATGAGAGTTTTCTTTAATTTAATTATCTCTTAAATTAGATAAATAATTCAACATATAATTAAATCTTCCATAATATCATTTTTTTAACTATCTTATATAGAATTAAACCGAAAATTTACAAAAATGTTTATAAAAAACATATAAATATTGTCGAAGGGCACTTGGTGTAACAACAAAGTTGATGGTGATGAGTTTAAATCTCCTCAATGTGTGCGTGAGAGAGAGATTATGACTTAAAAATACTTTATAGAATCTTTTAAATTATATAAAAATGTAATTAAATTTTTAAAACTTGTTATAAAATGTAATGTTAAAGCTAATGGATTTGTTGATACCAACCTTTTTCATCTTTAAATGCTTCATAATACAAAATACGAAATGAATGAAAAATGTGACAACACATGTACCATCAAGATCTTATAACTATTTTGTTTAAACAAAATGTGGACCATCACAATCTTACAACTAATCTTCTCTTTATAAAACAACTATTAGATGAACATTTAGATTTTATTCTATTTATCATAATTTATAATATAAAGAATTAAGGCAAAATTATCAATATATTTATAAACATGTTTAATATAATTCTATAATGAACTTGTTAGATAAATAATGTGTAGAATGTATTTTTTTGGGTTAAAATATGTATGTTTATTTGAATCGACATTTTAAATCACATTTATTGTCCTCTTCCTAACGATGGATCATTGAGTGTGATTTGAAACATCGACCCTAATGATGGATCACTGAATGTGATTTGAAACATCGATTCAAATGAACATATATAGTTTAATCTAGAAACGTACATTCTGTTCTTTATGAACCGTAGTAAAATTATACCTACTAGATAATGTGTTTTATTTTAGAAAATATATCTAGATGTAATAAGTGTTAAGTGAATCATTCATATTCACAAAAAATAACTTCGTGTGAACAATTATTTACAAAATTACCCTCAAGATAAATTTAACTTAAAAATTGCCCTCCAGATAAAATATCGTATTGTATTTATATATTTAATTCATTAAAAAAATGTAGAAACTATCTTTAATTCTACCTCTACAAAATGTTTTGAGGGGACTTGAATTTAGATATACCAACAACCAGACGCCAGATTTAACTGTAGATTGATTTCGACATGCCAGCAACTCACGCCATTGTTAAACGTATATTGGTTGATTTCTTTCCTAGTGAACGCAATGTGATTATATATTCATAAAATCCCCAACGACCAGAAGAACAACTTGGACTTGAAATCTAAAAATAGACCTCCGATCTATCACTTCAATTAAAAAACTTAAGAACTGTTACATTCTCTGGGAAAATAGGTAGTATTCTTAGAATTATAGTTATGATGAGAAGAAACCTTAAAAATTAAAGAAAAAAGAATGCTTCGCAAGCAGAATGAAGTGGTTGTATAAGAAATGTAGTTGAAGGGCAATGTGAATGAGGCGTTGTGAATTAGGTCAAATGGTTGAATTTTGCAGAGATAGGAAGGTAGGCATTTATATTCCAGCTCCACTTGTTTCCTTGTTAGGATAAGAAAGGCACCGTACTGCCAAATGGCAGACGTTTTCCTGCAAGTCATTATCGTTTAAAAGTTGGCACGTAAGAACATAAAATACGCAAATCAGATTATATGCGTAACAAATTAAACAAGGCCTCGCGGTAAAAAAGATTAATTGTGAATCTAAATAAATGATAAATGATATAGTATGTGCAGTTGTTTTGTATTAATAATCTGACGAATACTTTTAATCTTCTGTAAGATCAAAGAAAGTGAAGGTCAAAATTAGGATATGAATAAGTAGTTGGAGGCCTGATTGAATGTTCGAAAAGTTTGGTCCAATAAGACTAACAAACCCACTAACACATTCTCTGTATCATTGATCCCTAAAATTGTTTCTTCATTTGAAACACCTTTATGATTTCACTATTATTTACATTTATTGGGTGTTTGATTCACTAATATTTCTACCTATTTATCGCCTTAGAAGTGTCACCCTCTACTATGACAAGCCCCCTATCCATCAGGTTTGCCTCATTATTTCTCTCTTCCAACATTTGTCACGTATGTCTTGACACAATTTGCTTTAGGAAGTTTAAAAAGGGTTTGAAAATAATATTTATATTTATTAAGAGTGCTTGGAGAACATTTAGTTGCAGGGTTAAAGAAGTTTAGAACCCACCCTGACTATGCCCTAAAAATCTCATGTGGCTAAAGTCTGTGTTGATTTATCTGGTTTATACTGGTCTCCTTTATCTGATCAAGCCAGACCCACTTCCTCTTTCTCATAAACCTCCCTCTCCTTATCATTACCTAATCTGTAAAAACTCCCGTGCTAGCAGACAAAACCCTCTTCAATGCTCAATCTGATCCAAACGATATCCTCATTCATTCCCCATAGAAACTCTACTGCTAAATCCCATTGGTGGTAACGTGTTTGAATCAGATGAAGAAACGGCTACGAGGAAGCCCAGATCGATTGACTAATTGCTTTCGTGAACGTCATGTGCATATCTATAAAAGCCCCGACGACGACAATAACCATTTGGACTTCATTTAAATAAGTTAAGAAATGTCACATTCTCTGGGTATATACATAATCTTGTAAAATTGTAGTTATGATGATAAGAAAACCTTAAAACAAAAGAGCTGATTGGCCTTAAGCTCTTTTCTTAGAAATTGTAAGGCACCGTGAATTAGGTCAAATGGGTGAGCTTAGATGAAGTAAATTAGTATGTATATTCCAGGCCCACCTGTTTTCTTCTGGACATTATACAATAAAATCGGACACGCTTTCCTGCATGTCATTATCGTTTAAAAGTTGTCACGGAAGAAGAAATAATTCAGGCAAATCAGATTAAATGCGTAACAAAGAAAGGCCTTTAGTGCAAACAGATCAATTGCGCGTCTGAATCAAACATACAGCTGTTTTGTATTAATATTCTGACATGATGTTGTTTTGTATTAATTGTGAGAAAGTTAATGTTTCGAGGGCTTTTATGTTAGACAAGAGGGTTTTACAATTGTAATTTTTTTTTTATATTGATCAAAGTTGAAAAGATTAAAACTAGCTTATATACCTTATATATAATCTATATAATATACGTCTCAGAAATGATATCTCTGGGCGTATATTATATAGATTATATATAAAGTATATAAGCTAGTTTCAGCGACAGCGCTATAGGCAACAAACACATGTCAATATTAATTGAGATATATTATGTATTATGCTTATATTATTATTTATTAATTATATTATAATATAATATATAATATATTAAGATTATATTATTATTAGATTAATAGTAATGTTATATTATTAATATATTATATGATAATATTATATTATATTATATGAATTACAATGGTATATTTGATATATTAAGATTATATATAATCTATAGATTAATAGTAATTATATTAGATTATTAATATTATTGGTATTATTATTAATAATATTAATATTATATTAGATTAATAATAATAATATTAAATCATTAATTATATTATAAATGAACATTGCTTGAACAATTTGTGAGCTTTCAAAAGGAAGAATTTTAAAATGGCCCTCTTGCTCTCTGCTAGAACGGCTATCACGCTCTCTGTTGAAACCTTCTTGCTTTATGCGGATGGTGGGTCATTGGCTTCTGGTGTGTCGTTGGTTTTTAGTGTGTCACCGACTTCTGGTGTGCTATCGGCTTCTGCTAAGTCAGTTTTTGCCTCGACTATGTCGTGTGTTGTTGGTTTGTGGGTGTCTATAGATGGTTCAATTCTTGCTATTGGGCCACCGTTGTCTTTAGATGTGCCTCTTGATAGTTCACAACCTATGCTTGGTGGGTTTGTTGTTGTTGTTGTTGTGACTGCTAGTGTACCTGCAACTCTTGTTGCTACTATTGGTTGTGGGAGTGACACTCTTGGTTCTTTTTCTCTTTTTCCTTTGGTGGCTTGTCCTTTGACTTCCCCTTGCACCATTATTTTAGAGGATGATCTTTCTTAGATGGTTGTGCAAAGAAGGAAGAGAGGTCTCCAAGCATAATCACTCCTTTCAGTCCCTTGCTAAGTTTGTTTATGGTGGTCGGAAGGCTACACATGTTGTTTAGCTTTGCTTTTCCCACTGTTGCTTGATGGTGTTTGGTTGTTGTTCTTATTTGTTTATCTTTGGAGTAGTTGTTTGTATCTTTTATGATTTTTAGGTGTTTGGATGTTGTTGACTGTCTAGTGTTGTATCTTTTGAGTAGCATTTTGTACCTAAAGTTGTAAACCCTAACCCTAACTCTAAAACTAACCCTAACCCGAACACTAAATCCTAACCCTAATTAAATACCCAATCATAGCCCTAAATTTTAACCCAACCCAACTCTAATCCCAATCATAACTACACCTCTAAACCTAACCCTAAATCCAAGTTTAATTTTATTATATCATATAATATCTACATTTTATCATATATAATATTAATTATATTACTATATATTTTGATATATATTATATTATATTATCTACATTTTTATTTATTCTAATTTTTAAGTTTTCTTAATTTTAAGATTTTTTTGGTTAATATCTACATTATATAATATATAATATTAATAATATTACTATATAATTTTCTTATATTTTCTATATTATATATTTTAATATACAATATATAATGTTATCTATATTAATATATAATATGTATAATATAATAATATATATTATATTATATATATTATCTATTTTAATATATATTATGAATTATATTATTATCTAATATAATATATTATATCTTTTTTTTTAATTTTTAGAAAAATAATTTTGAAGATATATATTATTTAGATTTCTTAATTATTATAATATATAATGTATTATATTATATCTTTTTCTGATTTTTAGAAAAAAAATGTTTTTTAAGATTTTCATATTTTTGAATATGTATTATATTCATTATACTATATTTTATTTTATTTTTAGAAAATAATTTTGAAGAAATATTTTGGTTTTTAAGATTCCTAAATTTTGGAATATGTATTATGTTATATATATATATATTTTAAATTTCTACAAAAGAAATTTGAATAAATATTCTATTTTTTAAGATTCCAAAATTTTTGGATTTTTTGTTTTTTTTGTTTTTTATGATGGATGTGCTGACCTCCTATAAGAGCCTGTGCTACCATTGTAGGGTTATTTGAATTATTTGAATAAATATTTTATTTTTTAAGATTTCTTAATTTTGATTTTTTTTTTTTTTTGTGGATGTCTGACCTCCTATAGGAACTTGTGCTGCCATTGTAGGGTTATGCCTCTTGGCGTAAAAAGGAATGTAATTTTATGAATGAAATGAATAAAAATATTAAAGAAAAGAAATAAATAGTAGATCATAAAAATAATCCTAACAAACTCAACAATGTTCTTGTAATATTAAGAAGGATTAAGACAACCAACAAATTTGAAACACTTTCTTGAGAATCTGTTACAATCTTTATATCGTTTAGATAATTTGGAAGCTGTTACCATGAGTGTTACTGGTACAAAATTATTAGTTCCTGATCTTTATATGTTTAGATAATTTGGAAGTTGTTGTCATGGGTGTTACTAGTACAAAATTATTAGTTCTTGTTGGAGGAGAAATACATGATGTAAAAAAAATCACTTATTTGGTCAATCATTATTTAGAATTCAAAAAATTGAGCAAGTATAGATTAGTTTCTAGATTCTATTGTGTTAAATTTATTTTGCATCAACATTTTGGATCACCATCCAAGTTATCCATTATCCTCAAAATTAATACAAAATTAAATAGAAATTTGCATCAACATTTTGGATCACTCCCATCTTCATGATGGATCACTCCCATCTTCATGATGGATCACTGGGAGTGATCCAAAATGTTGATGCAAAATAAATATGTCACAATCGAATCCATTATGTGGTCAATATTTTGGATTGTGGAAATATGACGTGTTTAACAATTTGGAACATGAATATTAATACATCTCTTGGATGCAATTTTTTTATTGGTTTGTATATTATCATATAGAATTAAAAAAAATGTCCAACAATCTATAGTATTTACTTATTTTTTCTTATTTAATAATTTTGAAAATGTTGGTTGTGTATTTTTTGTATTGGTTGATTTTGGAATTAGTCATTGCAAAAATAAAATTGTTGTTTATCTTTTTAAAATTTGCAATGCATTAACCTTTTTTTTGCTAAATTTTCAACTTGACAATGAACACTCTTATGAATGTCATAATATTATGAGGTGACAAAATAAATTAATTTGAAAGCTACTTCTACCTTCAAAAAAGACTCTAAGAAATATATATTATGAGGTGGCAAAATAAATTAATTTGAAAGTTACTTGTCCCTTCAAAGAAACACCTTTCAATTATTTTGTCCCTTTCAATTTACTAGCCTCTCTAAAATCGTCGTATACTTTTTTTATTAGATTTTGTATATATTTTTTTTTCTGATTAAATTTCTATTGTATTGTCTTGAATGACATTGAATGATGTTGTATACATCATGATATCGTTAGGGGACATGATAATTTAATGTGAAAATCAATTCTTCTTACAATGAAAGACTTTTCAGATATTTTGTTCAATTTACCAACTTCTCTAAAATCTATGTATAAAATGTGATTTTCAGTTTTTAGGTTAGTGGAACATAATAGAATCCTTGGTAATGATAAAAAAATTTCTTTATAATATTAAGAAAAATATATACCCCCTCCATAAAAAATATTCAATGTTATGAAAAGACATATACAACTACAAATATATGTAAATCTATACATTGATATATGTCACAATACAAATTCAATATTTATTTTATTGAAAAGATATATATTGATGAATAAGTGTCAATTAATATTAGTTAAAGATAATAATACACATATTCACAAAAAAAAAGGTGGGTGGTAAGAAGGTACACCCCGAAAAGTCATATGGGCTTAGCCCAAAAATAGAGAAATACAAAAATAAATCCACTTAAGTGGTGAGAGCAATGCCAACAGTGGGAGGAGGGTCCTTATCATCCAATTTACCGCATAGATCAGTGGGGTCCAGAGTGATGTTAAAAGGATTCCATCCATTGTAATCCTTGTCTTTATCTTCTTGTTGGTTGGGAGAGATCGCAAAATCCAAACACAAGAGCCACTTAGAAGAGTCGACAAGTGACCAACCAAGAGCCTTACCAAAGGGTCATCTAAAAGCACCACCACTAGAAGCCCCCCAAAAGGAAACCACAAAGCAAGTCAGGGAGGAGGGGAAGGTGAACGCCTATGAGATCACGAACCGTTGCAATATTGAGCCTAAGCGGGGGAGCAGGGACACACCAACCGAGAGTCCCGAGTGGAACTACTCCTTCCCTAACAGTGGCCCCAAGAGCGCGAGTGGCCTTAGAAGGAGGTTGGAGAAGATGAGATGTGAGAAATATTGTATGGGGAGTTCCCCAGTGATCCAAGAGCTCATGGAGGTGAGCCACTTCGAGTACAACTTTGTTAGCTTGCACTTGAATCTATATTAACACATTATAGCATATAGTAACTTTAGCAAAAAGTGAAACATGCTTATCAAGCTAGCTATGAGAAAAAATAACAGAATTTCTCTTTCCAAATGCTAAAGAGGATTTCCACCCTAAAAATGTGCCAAATCTGGTTATACTTGTGGGGAATTTCGGGCCAATCCACCCAAAAAACCATATTCTAAGAGAAAGTTTCTAGTTGGAAGGACCAAAAGAAATCATGAATCTAATTCCACAACTGTTGAGCTCCAGAGAAAAAATAAAAGAGGTGCTAAAAAGTCTCAAGTTGCCCACAAAAAGGGCACCGAGGGTTAAGAACCCCTTGGTGGGTGAGCCTAGAACTCACAGGTAAGCCTTGGAAAAGAATACACTAAGCAAAGTGGGAAAGCTTAGGCCCAACAATCGCATCCCAAACATTGATGAATCTATGATGCCAAACTGAAGCTAGTGTTTGTAGGTACCATCTCTAGTTCAAACTGTTAACCATTGAGAGATGAGGTGAATGTTGGAAAATGTGCAAATAGTGTGTTGTCATTGATGTCAACCTTTGTAGATACCTTATGCATTCATATTGAAGGAAAATTCATAGTTGGATACATCAAAGAGATGTAAGTTTGTCTTATCTGTTGAAGTTCATGATTGGATGTTGTCATTGGTACACTATTGTACACCATTAGTCAAAGTTCATGGTTGGATGTCAAATGCCTTAGTTGAAAAAGCTCAAATCTGTCTAAGGAAAATGTTTGGCTACACAGAATCTCTATCAAATACTTCTCATTCCTTAGTAGAATTTTTGTTCTTGTGGTTGAAGAGTAGCTTTGCATAGTTGAAAGATATGCATATTCCATATATCTATGCATAAGTTCTACCGCAAAGTGTTATGAAAATTTTAAAATATGAATTTTCTAAGTCTTAGAGAGTGCATGATAAAGAGAAGATTGTATGTCTCTGCATTTCATCGCATCACAATTTTTTTCCTTGTGGTTTTGGAGCTATGATGTTGAAGGTGGTATGTCTATTCAGTCTAAGTTTCATATGGTTTGGTTCACCACTGGCAGTTTTGTAGATGATAGTATGTTGTCTATGTTCTGACAACCTAATAGGTTGGTCTGTTGGTGTCTAATTGATCTATGTCAGCATATTTTGGATCAATTATATGTATAAAGGTTTTGTAAAGAATTATGGAATATCTTTGGGCTCTCTGGTTGCTTCGTAAGATGGTATGCAATCTTTTCCTATACAACAATATTCGAAATCATTGTTCCTTGAGTATGAAATGCTTGTGCTAGCATGAATTGATTTGGAATGATAAAAGGAATGCACAAAACTATTGCTACATGCTATATTAGTTTGTTGAAGAGGTCTGCAAAGTGTTTTTTGGTCTCTCCAATATCGCCTTGGTCTGGAGTTGATGTTTTGACAGTTTACTTGCTTGTCGGGCCAAATTGTCAAGATGAGTTAATTGTGCCAAGTGTTTAGATGTGTACGCCAATTTTGAAGATGAGTTTCATGAAGGATAAGTCTTGGATATCTCTCAGCTTGGACCGTATAAGATATTCTTCTATTGTAAATGTGTTTGAAGTTGACTTCATTGTATATATTGTATATCTTATATTTCATGTTTTTAGTCGACATGGAGAACCTTTTTGAAGGATGTGAATGGTATAAATAGAAGATCAAAATTTTTGTGGAAGTATGAGTGTGTTGTGAATATTTTGAGCAAACAATGTGTGAATAGATTTCAACAAAATATATTTTAATGAAATGTGCCAAAGATTAGTTTTTATAGATCAACAATGAATGTGAAAACTTCAAAGAAGAATATGAGCCTATAAATGAGAAAGTTTGTTGAAGGAAATGAGTTGTAAACAACATGGCTTATTGAAGTAGTTGTATGTACCAAAGGTAGTGAGCTAGATGTAATTAATGTATTGAAATAATCCAATTGTATGTTGAGGTAGTGAACCTCTATTGTGAAAGTTGTATTGAGCAGGGAGTAGTGAACTTCCTTTGGTTAAAGACCATAAATACCTGTTGTAAAAGTTGTTTATTTGTGAGGCTAGATTTGGACAGTAGATCCAAGCAACTTGTTCATCGTGGTTTTTCCCTTGTAGGGTTTTTCCACATAAATTTGGTGTTATGGTTGTTTTATTTTGTGTTCTTTTGCTTGTCATGGTTGAATTGGTTAATTGCTAATGAATGAAAAGAATTTGGATTTGTTTAAGTACTGATTCACCCCCCTGTCCACTCAGTACTTTTGTGTATTCAAAAACTGGTATCAGAGCCAAGTTCCTTGATACAACCTAATAGTTGAGGTAGATCCTAAATGGAACACATGTAAACTAAAGTTATGTCAAAAGAGAAGAATCCTCCGAAAGTTAAAAATCATTTGTGTTCAGAGCTGAGGAGAGGGAGAAGGATTTTGGAGTGAAAATACACTGAGAGGGGGGGTGAATTAGTGTTTATAACTTCTTTAATAAATTTAACTAAAACTGAAAAGAACCATACATATGTTCTCATTTATCAATGATAGAATCATTCATGTATTTGAATGCAATTATATAAATTGAAATGAGAGTAGTTTAATATTGCATTTTAAAGTAGTAAATTACTGAAGCAGATGAATAACAGAGACACAAGTAGACACAAGATATGCCAAGTGGAAAACCCTCCTGGGGTAGAAAAACCACTCCTGAACCTACTGTCTTTTTCAGGCTTTCATTTCAATAATTATTTTGACAAAACCTCAATGGCTGATTTCTGAGCACCGACTCAAGGAGCACCAACCCCTTTTTTTAGAGACACCAATCTCAATGAGCACCAACCCATTTTTTATTTTTCAATAGAACATACAATAATACAGAGGATATCTTTGTTTCTCTTATTTTTGTCAAGTGCCTCTTGACAGACAATGCATAGAATTCTCAAGAGTCAAGAATGACTCTTCAGGATTCCATTCATTATCAAATCTTGATACAACTTGAGGAAAATAATCTAGTTACAGTGTCAATACAACTTCTCATCAAACTGCATTACATTGATATGACATTATCTTTCTTTCTCTCTCTCTTTCTCTCTCTCTCTTTTTCAATCTTTCATAATACAGAATTCAGAATAGACAACACACGGTGTTCTTCAATTTTTTTTTAGCATAAAAATATTTTTACCCTTACTCATAACATCAAAAAAAAGAACTACCCCCTTCTTTTGTTTTTTAGGTTTTTCTGTCAAGAAGAAACCCTAATCTCTCTGTTTTCCTCTTTTTACATTTTTCACTGCAAAGAGATTACTCAAAGATAACTTTCAGGTTACAATGCTACTGTCAAGCAATAGTTCCAATTGTTATCGTGATCATAAGGGAAGGATCAATCTGAATAAGGTCTCCTAACAGGAGTACTCAAGCATTGTGCAAATATAGGAGGCAGACGGAAACCTGTCCTATCAAACGATCTGCACAAAAAGTGCTTTAACCAAACAACATCAAGGCATGCATGTAATTTTCAAATAATGACCACTGAAAAACTGCTACAAAAAGAAGTAACTTAAAGAACAAAGCTTCCATAACCGAAATCATGCATTTCAGATCTAATCATGAAAGGAATAGACATTTTCCACTTTTCTTTTTGCATAGAAAACTTTACTCGAAATAACCTTGACTGTAAGGGTAACGATTCTACAAGGATAAGTAAATGAGTACCTGTGAAGACCAGAAAAACATTTCCCATGAGAGATTTACCAGTTCTGCAAAGGAAGAAACGACCAAAATACCTTCCAATCTCGCCCCATCACCAATCGACAAGAAGCTGACACACCAAATGACCATAGTAATGGTCTTCTCACCTCCCCCATTCGCTGTCCAAGAACAGAACACCAGATATAAAAATGAAACGACCAAAGGAATGATTCCATGGTGGCGGCCAGAGTAGGGTTCAAGACCCTCAAACAATGAAGCATAACGATTTGCCCTACTTTCCACACAAATTCCTTTACAAAAGTGAGATGCAGTTTGAAGTCTGAAAGGACAGTCATAATAATCCAAAAGAAAATCACAATGATGTTTGAAATCTGCTTCTTTACTACACAACCATGGTCTTCCTTTAGACAACTCGCGGTATAGAGGCAACACCTTTCAAACCGCTAAGCTTTTCCACCACATTACCGTGGTTATCTTTTTGACTACCCGCAGTATAGCGGTAGCCGTCTTGTATGCCGCTAGCTGTTTTCACCGTGTTACCACGGTTACTCTTCTGATACTCTGCAGTATAGCGGTAGCCACCTTGTTTGCCACTAGCTGCTTCCACCGTACTACTATGGTTAACTTTCTAATTGCTCATGGTGTAGCGGTAGCTATTTTGCTTGTCGCTAACTGTTTCCACCACACTACCACGGTCACTAGCTTAACTGCCAGTGGTAGCATGGTAAGACCTTTGAAATACGTGGTCTTACCAAAGTCAAGCATGCCGATGAGAAACAAACTCATAATGCCTTTTCAAAACCATGAGCAAACAGTGAATTGCATGCTGACAGGCATTATATCAATTTGATAGCCATTGACTAAACAAAATTGCCATCACATTTGAAATCCAATGCTATAATATGATCAATGGTATCCAAAAACATGAAGATTGATTTCATGTAAAATCCACAAAGCCATAAACACAATACTGAACAACCCTTCTAGAATGCCATAAACTAAATAACGAGAGCTTCAAGAACATTAACAAACTCTTCATCATACTCATACCGCTGTCATAAAATGGAGGAATATACCATTGGTGTGTTTCAAGAACATGTTTCAATTTCAAGATGCTTGTTACTGATCAAGCCATAATTAGTCAACCTATAGAAGTACTGAACATGCCAAACACATGTAACCAAATGAATTACTGAAGAATAAAATATCAAAACCGAAACAAGTCACTTGAACAGTGGAGCATAGAACCTGTAACCAGAATGCCTCAATTGAGATATGCACATGGAGTTAAACGATCAATACCACCATATATAGAAACAATTGTAAAGTAAATATGCCAATTAAGAAAGCGGATCAACTGAGAAAGTAACCACCAAGATGCCACAGGTAATACAAATTGTCATCAAGGACAAAACAACACAAGAGGGATTCAACAAAGGCATCAAAAGAATCTTGTGAATTCAAAGTGTGGTGAAACCATAGAAATAGTTCACAAAGGTAATTATTAAGTTGTTCATAAACCCTTGTTTCAAAGTTTGAAAATAAATTACAATGGTTACTCCAAAATTGGTAGATTTTTCTAAGAAACCTAGGCCGGAGTATAAGAAATATCCTTTCAAGGCTATGGAGGTAGATAAGGATGGTGCATTTTTAAAAGTTACTACTGATGTGGTGTACATGGAGGATGTAAGGATTTACATTCATGCTCACTTAAATGAAATTGACCACGTGAATTGAGGAATTGAGGCACATCTTGTTGGATGATGATTATGTTGGGTATAAACTAGAGTACAAAAATGTGTCAGCTAAGGGATTGGAATGATTATACTGATTTCTACGATAACATTGAATGGGTGAGAATAATTTTGAGTAAAATTCATGACGAATTCATGTATTTGGACAAACCCTACAAAATCACCAAAAATGCATTTAGGGTAGTAACGGGGTTGTGTGCAACTAGCCTCACTCTAGTGATGAAGGTTGTGAAGAATGAGAAGGTTACAAAGTTGATCAAAGGAAAATTTGATAAGAGGACATTGAGCATAAGTGATATCATTGATCTATGTGTTAAGTATGCATCCATGGGTATAGCTTATAAAGTATATTTCACTAACATAGAGGGCTCCACAATTGGTACTGCAATTCATACCAGATGCCAAATGGTGAAGGAAGGAAATAATTTTGATCTATGTGAATTAACGAGAGAACAATTGTTTGATAATTTGAAGAGAGCAAAGGATACTAGATACAACTTCAAGTTTGGGTCTCTAATAATTTGTCTTGCGTTTCATTTTTGAATGAATTGCTTGGTTTTAAGGGAAAGATTTGGCAACAAAACTTTTCAGATGCCACATAGACCAAGAATCACATGAGAGGATTCAATGATAAAAATTTGACACTAACCTATTGGGGTTTCTTCAAGAACTTGCAAGTAGTAATGCAGGATAGGGAAATAATTCCCTTTGATCTAGTTAGAAAGTACAAGGATGGGATAACATTTTTTGGTTGATAAGGATTATTGTTACATTGAAGAAGTAGAACCTAATGTTGTAAGGTGTGACCCTTGGTCTCCTCTTCCAGTGGTAGGCGTAGTCGAGCATGGCGCTCAAGCTTCGTGGCATGGTTTAACTACCTCCTATGGATCTTGATCTTGTATAAAACCAACAACTGTATTGGGCATTAACAAGTTGATCTTTTGGTGAAATGACACTCGCCTATGCAACAATTGGTATAAAAGTCGAGGTCACAGGTTTGAACCTCGTGCTTGCGCTAGGGGGATTGTTGAAAGGTTTGATCCTTGGTCTAATCTTCCTATGGTAGGCGTAGTCTAGCGTGACGCTTGGGCTTCTTGACATGGTTTAACCACCTCCTCTAGATCTTGATCTTGTATAAATCCAACAGCTATATCAAGCATTAACATGTCAATATTTTGGTGCAACGACAGTCACCTGTGCAACACCTATGACATCTTGGATTCCAAAATTTCCTTATGAGGTTTCTCTAGATGAATTGAAAGCATATTTTTAAAATTTGTTGAAAAAACCAAAGGATCCTGCAATAGAAAGGTTTGGTACCTTTAGAAAGATCGTGGATAATATTATCCAGGAGAAGGTGGAAGATACAAGTGAGAAGAGGGTTGATAAGATGTTTGAGAAAATGGGGATTCTATGGTACTCCAAGATGAAACCACAAACCTTTGCACAAGCTCTGGAGAGCATTCCCTCAGACTGTAGCATGCCCATTGTTCTACCCACACGTGAACATTTTATGAGACTAACACTTAGTCAATAACAATTATTTTCTAATTGAATAATAAAATGCAGATTTTTTACAACTCATTTCAAACTTTATCATTGCATTACACAGAGACATTACTAAATTCCAAGTAAAGAATCTATATTACATAATTTTATGGTAACATTTTCCATTTACAATTTCTTAATAAGAATAGAGACACATGATTACATACATAGCTTCCACAAGCTTAATGAAATAGATATACAAATGGTCCAGATGTCCTTGTTGGAATTCATCCTTAAATCTTTGCCACCAAATATATGAGGGAGAGCATCACCCAAGCACTTTTCTTCCAACCATAGACTTACTGCGGTCCCCCACACATCTACCTAACTGGTAAGATGGTCCTACCCTTCGACGAAGAGATTGGTTTGGTAACTTCATAATACTAGCCTTCCTGAGCACAATGTTGTGTCCTACAAATCTAGAGCTACCATACATTGGCTACAACCTACATGTATGACATTCCTTGCCTAGTTTTCATCCCTGGATCACAATGAACTAACAATGTAAATAGTGGTTACTTACACTACTTTGGCCAAAAATTCAACACCCAGTACTTCGAGTGTAGATCGTATGTTCACCCACCCTTAGCTCAATTTGGTATTTGACCATTCATAATTTTACACATGCATGACACACATTCCTATAAAAAGGTGATGATATGACATATTGAATAACTAGGTTACACCCTTTCTCCAAACCCAAAGAATAACCAAGCTAACAACCCATGTTCAAACTGACATTCCTACTAAAGTAATTCAAAGAAACTTCATATCTCATACTTCACAACTTATGCAATATTCATATAATCTTAACTTAGTATAGTTCCTATTACCAACATAACCACTCAAAATACAATATATATAGTATATATATATATATCCCAATAATGTGGTTTCACAAAAAACTACTCTTTCAAGAATCATGCAAGCTTATCCAAAGTAAGAAATAAACCAAGTTCATAAAAGAAAACATAACATGGATTAAAATAATTCTTTCCAAAATAAAGGCATTCTTAGATAAATAACATTCAACATAAAGAATAGAGTGATAGAAATCAACATGCTTGAAAATATAACCCAACTGATAGTACTGTTTTCCAAGCTCAACATCCATAAATCCACTTTCTACTCCTTCTAAACTCAACCTATCACCAAAATCTAGCCTCTCACTAAAAACTAAACAATTACAAATACATAAGCAACTCCGCTTATCATAAAATCTCTCTAAAATATGCTTGCATAGAAAACTACATCTGAACAACAAATGAAGAAATTAGTTTCAAAAAATGTAACCAAGGGTAGAGATAATGCCCCTATTTATACAAAAATTTGAGCAACTTAATGCTATAATTAAGCTACTAAATCTGCCACATTCGTATTCCAAATGCATTGACTAAGCTCAAGAAGAGAGATGTGGCTACTTAAAACACTGGTTTGCAAACACATATAGAGTCCAACTCCTCTATTGAAGATGAGGCACTCTTATCTTGTTGATAACAATGAACTAAACTCAAAAAATACAACCTACATGTTTCCCTATTAAAATCTAAGTTGACTACCTCAACCAGCTCGTGCAAAAGACCAAGTCTCATGCTCTTGAAAGCTATGTGTTGGTTTATGATGCAAAAAATAGACTTCTTTCTATTTCATACTTCCTAGAATATGGTGCCAACAATCCATATTTATGTGCCCTTTATTCAAGTGTAGGTTTGAAAAAGTCAACATGTTATGAACTTCACTTACTCTTGCAAATGATTCAATGCATATTACTTTATGTGGTGTTAGATGTATTAAGACTTATTCCTCATGTGCTATATGAGCACAATGCTAAGCTTTACCATTTCATTTAACATGGCAACGCCTTATATATGCGCTATAATCTATTTCAAAATACTTTTGAATACACAACAATATATCATATATATTTATTAATATATATATATTTATATTCACATGATTTATTAAATATATAATATGCCAATCAAATATATATCAACATATATGAAAATAATTATATATATTTATATATGTATATAATATGTATGTATATACATCTACATTAACGTAATCATAATACATATATATTAATGTATACATATTACATACATATCATTATTTTAATATCCATACTTAAAACCATATATTTACATATTCATCGATTGGTGCATATATATACAAAATGTGTATATATATACCTTGTATGTCCAATCGATACTCCCATGCATATATGATATATCCATACATGGATATATGTAAGTGCGTCTACCTACATATACACATGCTCGTATATATCCATATGTATGAGTTATCAGAGATATATACACATATACATTCTACGTAATACCCTATCGATTATATATAAACATGAATACACAAAAGAGAACTCATATAGCCCCAAACAAGAACATTCAAAGACTAACCACAAACCAATACAAAACATTTCCCAAACCATGACTGAAGATTAATTACCATTTCCCAAACTTATCTTGACTCGACTTGACCCAACTAAGATGTGAGTGTGTGTATTCTCAATTAGGCTTTAAGGGCTACTAGACCAAGTTCTTCTCCTGAGTGATACTCCCCCTCTCTTTTGGAGGCTTGAATCTATTCCTGCATCCAACTTAGTGCATCACAGTAGTACTTAGCCGATAACATTTAAAATATCATATTTAATTACACATTCATTCATCACATTTTCTAGCAAGATTCATATACAAAACACAATCATATATTAAAGCATTTTAACTCAACAAGGTAACAGTAAATAGGTAATAACACAATGGGGTGTAACATATTCCCCCCTTGTGAGTCATCGTCCCCAATGATTTTAGGTATCAAACATAAAATATAAACCATCAACATAAAACATAATAATATTGTTTTAGGAACTTTCAAAGTCAAGAAAAATATTAGGAAACTTTTGCTTCATCTTAGCATATTCCTCCCAAGTGGTAGAATCTTCTGCACACTGATCCCACTGGACCTTGCATTGCATAACCTCTTTATTACGTAAGTGAATCTTACGTGTTCCGAGCACCTTGAGAGGCTTGATTGTTACCACTCCAGGGTCTTGTACTTATAAATAATTCCAATCAATAACATGGTTATCCCTTGGCATGCACTTATTAAGGTATGACACATGAAAACAATTATGCATCTTGGTAAGAACTGGTGGCAAAAAAATTCTATACGCAACAAGGTTAAATTTTTCGAGAACCTCAAAAGGACCTATGTACCATGAAGCTAGTTTGGATGATTTTCCAAACTTTATAGAACTCTTGTGAGGTTTAACTCTTAACAAAACCTTATCCCCTACAGAAAAATGTTTGGGCACCTGCTTGGAATCTGCATAATTCTTCTACCTATCATTAGCTTTCACTAGCCTCTGCTTAATAATACCAACTTGCTCCTCTATTTCTAACATTTTTGGCCCAAGGCTTATCCTATCCTCTAGCTTATTCCACCTTATAGGAGCTCAAAACTTCCTACCATACAATGCTTCAAATGAAGCCATCTTGATCACAAAATGATAAGAGTTGTTACACGCAAATTCTACCAAGGGTAGGTAATCTTCCCACTTGTATTGTTGATCCATGCAATACATTATCAGTAGATCTTCTAACACTTGATTCACCCTTTCAGTTTGACCATCAGTTTCTGGATGATATGCTGAACTTATGTTCAATTGTGTCCCAAGTGAGGAAAACATGGTTTTCCAAAACTTAGATGTCACACAAGCATCCCTGTCAGAAATAATCTTCTTAGGAATTCCATGCAACCTAAATACCTCTTGAATAAAATTTTGAGCTATAACAAGAGCTCCATCTATTAGATTCCCTAGAATAAAATGAGCTACCTTTGTAAGCTTATCCATTACTACCAAAATGGTGTTATGCTTATTCCTTGACATTGGAATATTTTGCACGAAATCCATGCTAATGACTTGCTATTTACTCTTAGGAACTTCATGAGGATACAAAAGTCTTACAGGGTGATGATGCTCTGCCTTCACTCTTTGAAATTCTAAGTAACATGCTACAAATATTGCAACATCCCCTTTCATCCCTTTCTAGAAATACAATGTATTGACAATAGCCAACAACTTGGTTACTCCAGGATGTCTAGAATATGGTGTTGTATTAACTAAATTCCTTAATTCCTTAGAGTTGGGTACATAATTTCTTCCTTTAAACCTTAATAAACCATTAGGTTCAAAGTGAAATCCTTCATACCTTGGGTCTTTTGGATTATGTGAGAGTGCTTGCTTGACTTCCTCATAATACTCATCACCCTTATATTTCTATAATACTTGACCCTTGAAATTAGTTTGAATTGATAACATTGAGGATATATGCCTCCTATGACATAGGGAATTTGCAACCCAATTCTCCTTCCCTTTGATATAATTGATATTAAAATCATATTCAAATATCAATTCCAACCACCTTCTTTGCCATACATTCAGATTAGGTTGGATAAACAAATACTTTAGACTATGATGGTTAGTCTTCAGTTCAAAAGGTTTTCCCAATAGATAGTATCTTCGCATTTGTATTGCATGAATAAATACTGCTAATTCCAAATCATGTGAAGCATAATTTTTATCATTAAGTTTTAGCTTCCTCGAATCATAGGTTATGAATCACCCATCCTGAATCAATACTCCACCCAAAACTTCTCCTGAAGCATCTGCGATGACAATAAAATTACCATCTGGATCAAGTACCTTTAGTATCAAAGTTGTGGTCAACTTCTCCTTGAGTTGGTTAAATGAGTTGGTTAAATGTTGCTTTATATTTCTCAAACTATTCAAATTTCTTCCCTTTTCTTTGGAAGGAGGTAATGGGAAAAGCTATTATGGAAAATTTTGCAACAAAATTTTGATAGTAACCAGCCAAACCCATAAAAATTCTAACTTTTGGCACTTTCTTAGGCACTGGCCAATCAAGCACTTCTTTTATTTTTGTTGGATCAACATCAATCCCATCCACTAAAATAACATGACCTAGATATTGCACTTCCTTCTGAAAGAAGGTACACTTAGAGAGTTTCCTGTACAACTTATGCTCTCTTAATTTTTGGAGAACAATCTATAGATGCTGAAGATGTTCCTCTTCATTCTTGAAGTAGATAAGAATATCATCCAAGAAGACCAACACAAAATTTTCCAAGAAATCCTTGAATACATTATTCACCAGGTTCATGAATGTTGCAGGTGCATTTGTTAGTCCAAATGGTAGGACTGTGAACTCATAATGACCATATCTAGTCCTAAAAAATATTTTTAAAATGTCTTCATCCTTGATCCTCAGTTGATGATAACCTGATCGTAGATCAATTTTCAAAAGAATTGCCACTCCTCGTATTTGATTGAAGAGATGATCGATACGTGGTAACATATACTTATTATTTATCGTTGCCTTGTTAGGAAAATGATAATCAATGAACAAGCATAATGTACCATCTTTCTTCTTTACAAAGATCACTAGCACTCTCCAGGGTGAAACACTGGGTCTTATTAGTCCCTTGGACAACAATTCCTCCAATTAAGATTTTAGCTCCATTAATTTTGTTGTGGTCATCATATATGGTACTTTGGATATAGGCTCCACCCCTAGAACTATGTTGATGGAGAAATAAGACACTCTCTTGGGAGGCAATCCAAGTAGTTCATTAGGAAATACATCCTTAAAGTTCTTTAGGATAGGATATTTCTCCATATATGACTTTCCTGATTCTACCACCTAGCCATCTTCGACTTCTTGGAGGTTTTTAGGTCCAGAATATATAAATCATCTTGAGAAATGACTCTTTGCATTCCTCAAGTTTCTCCATTTTCACCACAAATGTTGACAACCTTTCTTCTTCACTCTATACATTTGTATGACGAATATTTTTCATAGCTTACATTCTTTAGGAATTCCTTGCAATGATATCAATTTCCTAGAACATCTACGCATTCTACTATTTTTGCATGACAATCTACTTTGGACCTATGTTTCCATAGAAAATTCACCCCTAAAATGACATCATAAGAACCTAAGGGAGCTACATACAAATTTACTTTCACAGAGAAACTTATGAGTTCAACCCTTGCTTCGAATAAACACTGATCCACCTTAGCTCTTGTTTAGTTTGTATATTCAACAACCCAAGAAATTTCTATATAGCCAACTTTTCTAGAAATTTTACTAGCTATACTAGGGGAAACATTTTTTTTTTTAGCACTGATATCAATTAAAATTGAGATGGGTGTACTAAAAAAGTACTTGTAATCTCCACTAGAGTAATCTGGTAGTCCTCTTTCTGATTGTCTAATGTTGCATGAATCCTTTGTTGGAATGATACTCATTGAGGAGGTAGAGCATTACCATGTGGTTGTGTCCCTGGTGGTTTGTTGGGGCATTGATTTGCAAAGTGATCTCCACCACACATAAAACATCCTCTCAATGGTCTTTTCCTTGTCGTAGGCCTTCCAGAATTTCCTTCATTCCTATCGACATTGTTGTTCCCCTACGATACCTTCTTGATTCATTCTACACATTACATAATACTTTGTCCCCTTTCCTTTCAAAATCTTTCTCTTCACTAGGCCTCTTTGTAGCTCTATTGGCTTGTGACAAACTAAACTTCCTTTGATTCTTTTCACAATAGTTCGAGATAGATTTGAAATGATGAAAATAGGGTGATGGTGGTAGGATAAATATGGGATGATGCACCTATCTTCCTTATTTCATTAATAAAAAGAGATCCCCAAAGGTAAGATTGAATTTCAACCCTTAGGTGAGTCAACCTTAATGGAGATCTTATTGTTTTCCTTATACAAAGACAAGGTAAAATCTGCTTGAACAACACTTTGGGGAGAAAAACTAAAAATAGTAAGTGAACTCAATTATGCAATGTGACACTTGAATCATTGATTTAAAGCCTAAAATAATTAGAATCAACAAAATTCTGATAGATCTAAGAAGGTTAAGACACTATACACCTATCACCAAAAGCTTATGTTGAATGTCCTCCTGGGACAAATTCTCCCTAGGACGAATGAGTATTGCTACAGGGATCAAAAACATGTATTTATAGTCCTTTGCTCCCGATTCCTCTAGATTTTATAGTAAAAAAAAATTATGCAAGTGAGTTTCCATGGCTTGACAAATTTGATGACAACTTTGACAACTTTTAAAAATTGCACTTTTGATCAATCTTCAATCCTTCTTCACTTGCAAATTTACAAACACAAAGAGAGGGACAAATTGTTTTTTTTGGTGAATGGGGGTTTGCCTTGGTCAAACCTCATTTTGGTAATTAAACCTTGAAATGAAATGAAACATGAATAGAAGGAATGATGAATGAACAATGCTATGTTGCAACTCACCAAACCCTTTAATGGAGATCCTTAAAGGATTTAAGTCTAACACATCTCTCCAAGGTCCTGATCTTGCATGAAATGCCTTGATTGGATGTTGACCTTGATGCTTGAATTAAGGTTTGAATGATTGAAACCTACATCACAATGTTAGCTCCAAAAACATGCATGATTACAAATAACTTTGACATGATTCTTGAGATATTGAATGTTGATGTAATAGACTGATAAATCTACTCTTGAACACCTTTGACAATAATTTTTCTCTTGTGAAAGTTTTGTTCTTTTTAGATGTTTTGAATTGATAAAATGCTATGTATTTATAGCAGATTCTTTAATTTCACGATAATTAAACATCAAAGGCCAAAAATTGCAAATTGAATTTGAACCATAAAAATGCCACCAAAAATATATCAAAAATTGAGATCTTAAACTTAAGGGGGACCCATTCACCCTTGGGCGAATGGGTCCTAGGACCTAAATCCATGACACTCAATTTCCAAGGCAATTTAATTAATGTTTGAAATTGTTTAATACAATTTAGCCCTTATGAAAATGAGATTAATTAGGCTTTTAAATGCATAATTGGGCCAATTAGAGGCTTAATTAAGTCCAGTTAAATTAAGGGACCCAAACATAGAGTGAAAATGTAAAGGTGTACATTTAGTCCCCACTTTAGTGAGAGGATGAGCCCTACACACTCAAAATCACACTAAAGTAGACAAATAAGTGATAAGAGGGGTCCAAGTGTATAAATGTTGATGGGATAGGATAACAAAAATCAAGGAGGTGGCCAAAGCCCCAAGATCAAGATCCCATGGAAAACCAACATAAATACAAAGGAACACACATATGAATGATATACATCAACAAGACAAGATACACATGCATACAATGCAAAAATTAAGAAAAGAGAAAATAAAAAAGGTGGATCAAGCCTCAACTGCTTGTCCAAAAAAACGTTCACAAGTGGAAACCCATTGTCCACTATGCAAACAAAATATACTCACATGGGCTAGTGAAATATGTTGTCCACTAGGTAAACCCCAAAAGGTGACTGATGGGAAAGTCATGCTAGGTCTACAAGCTCCCATTTATCAACCATACCAAATTTATACCTCCTAATAACTTTGATAAGATGCCACAAAAATGGTCATAGGGTTAGCAAGTTGCATTATGCTAGGAACTCATGAAAAACAAAAAGGCTCCACTGGCAAGCAAGTTGTGTTACACTTGGTGGCCATGACAAAATTTTAAATGCAATAAGATAGGATAGTCAAAAGGGTTTTTATTATTTCATGAAAGGTCTCACCTTAGGGAACATTGTGCTTAATGTCACCAAGAGAGGACTAGTCAAGGATAAAATATTCACAACTTAGGGAATGCAAGCCATAGCATTACCACTAAGAAGAATGGCATATGCCAAGAAATGTCATTCTCTTGAAGGATATTAAACCCAATGTCACCACTAAGAAGACACATCACGTGAAGTAATAATACCACACTTTGAGGTAAAAAATGAGTGGCGACACGTATGCCCCCACTTTAAATAATTTCTAAACACCATGCTGTGAGCGATTAATTTAAAGTAGAACACAATAAATTCCAATACATGAGAGCTTTATTCAGAAAGTCCTATGTAAAAAATATGTTTCCAAGATAGAGCTACATCATGGAAAGGAGGGTCTCCCACCATATGCAATCCTAAGATAACAAATAAGGGATCCATGGATCTGGGGTCAGCGTTATGTCTTTGCTACAATGATATAATCGAGCTTGAAATCATCATAATTCCCCATTTAAATCTCATGGAACAATAAGCACAAAGGAAGAATGCCACATAGAGAGAAAAAACAAGGGGAATTTTTTGGGTCAACATGGAAGAGACCTAAATGTCTCAATGCCTTGCATCATCCCCAAAAGGAAAAAACAAGATAAGAGAAAAGACAATGGTGTATGCAATATAGAAGAATGGAGATACAAATAGAAGAAACATGTAACACTGGATTCACTTCCTTTATATCCTTGCACCAACAGAGTGACAAAGGTCATCCAAAGTAGGCTCAAAAACATAGAAAGACATGCCCAAAAACATTAAATGGGGGATCACATTACACACATGCAATCATGAAGAACATGAAAAGAAGACAAAGAGAATACTAGTATGGCACATGTGAGTCAACCTATAGCAAGTCATCCACATCCCAATCTTGTTCATCATATGTAGAGGACAAACAACTAGCCAAAGGGAAAACAAGTACCAGACTAGGACAAAGCTATCTAACTCCTTTCCCCCACTAAGTGTAGGACAAGGATGAGCTGAGATGAGTGATGAAAATAGTCTCATTACAATATAGAAATTATTTTCAATAAATTTAATGCATGCAATAGTGAGTATGCTATGATTCTACAACCATCACATGGCAAGGAGCATAGCAATTAATTGCTAAGGGATTATATGATCATATTCTTGTGAAATTGGTTCAAATTTTCTAATGATTCTCTTTAAGGCACGACGCTCATTAGTACTATTCCCAAGAGTTCTATGATATTGACAATGAGACATGTTTGTACTTTTTCCTTTTTGATTTTCCTTGATAGGTGGCAATGTTATAAGTTCTTGATTAAGGAGTGTGTGTAAATATTTTTTATTCGCAGAAATAGGACAAGGAAATTACAACTTCTTGAGTTTATAAGGCCTTTGTATTTTTCTTGATTGGGAAACATGTTGAGGTGTAAATTGAGGTGGAGGAGGTAAGGTAATTTCATCAACCTTATGAGTCATTAATTGGTCTCTTGATTTGATATTGTGAAAGAGAACAACTTTCCCCTTAGGAGATGTGCAAGGAGGGAAGATCTTGATATCCTAACCCCTTGGTATCCTTAGATAGTATTTTCTCTAAAAGTTTGTGGATTTCATGCTCATTTTTTATGGCACATACTTGTTTTTTTAACATCTTAAATCCTTGACCATAACTCTCTTCTAAGTTAATGGGTGTATTAGTAACTCAATGATCATAGGATAAAAGAGTATCATTATTGTCTTTGTTAACAATTTCATTAATGATTGATGGTTGAGGCTTTCTTTGTGATTCAATTTTGGGGTGTAAGAGGTTGAACATATCAAGTGATGGAATTATAGGTGGTGTTTGCATGAATGGATAAAAGGATGCATTATTCTCAAGATTGCGTAGGGAGTCTTGTATAAATTATTGCATGATATCTTTATCTTGACCTAAGATATTCACCTCATGGGGAAATTCATTAGGAGGTGAAGGTTTATGAGTAAGCTTAATTTCTTTGAGGTTATCACCAAACACACAACTTGAAACATCTACCAAAGATCTTAAGGTCCTCCATATATTACCCATACACATGTCCATGATGAAATTTAGTGTAAAGCTTCAAATCTAATATATGAATATTTTCTGATTTTTGAATGCAAGATATTGAAAATGATATGTTTTTAATACCAAATTTGATTTCAAACAATGCACTTAATTTGACCAATTGAACCTAATGCAAACAATTAAAAAAAAATCTGATTTTGAAACTGAAACACATAATTAACAACAAAACAACATGAAGCAAACATAGACAAATTTTTTCCCAAAAATTTGAAATTACACATATATAAGGACCTATTCACCCTAGGGAATGGGTCCTAGGTTAGGGTTTTAAAAAATTAAAGTTTGAATTTCTTTCTTAATGTTTGAATTCCCAGTTTTAGGTTGCAGATTGTGGTTTCAATGATTGAATTTTCCAGGTTTAGGTGTCCTAATGCAAGTGAAATTAATGACAAATGATGAACAAAGTGACACTTTTTGAAATAAAATTTTGACCAATTTTTTTGATGTAAATGATTGAAAATACACTAATATGCAGGTACTATGCAAAATCAATGTAATATACATGCAATTTTTTTTGGATTTTCAAATTTTAAACAATAAAAAAAAGGAAAATTTAAAACCCTAAATGAGATGAAAACTAATGCAATTTTGAAAACCCTAAATGAAATATAGACTAATTCAATGCAATGAAAACCATTTCAAATACTAGATCTAGGGTTTGAATGGACTCCAAATAAAAAAAAATATAGTGTAAGAATGTCAGGTTCACCAAAATGAAATGATGAAAAATAAGGTGATGGTGGTAGGATAAATATGGGATGATGCATCTATCTTCCTTATTTTATTAGGAAAAAGAGACCCCCAAAGGTAAGATTGAATTTCAACCCTTAGGTGAGTCAACCTTAATGGAGATTTTGTTGTTTTCCTTATACAAAGACGAGGTAAAATCTACTTGAATAACACTTTGGGGAGAAAAATTAAAAGTAATAAGTGAAATGAATTATGCAATGTGAAACTTGAATCATCAATTCAAAGCCTAAAATAATCAAAATCAACAAAATTCCAACAAATTTGATAAGGTTAAGACACTGTGCAGCTATCACCAAAATATTTTGCTAAGTGTCCCCTTGGGATAGATTCACCCTAGGTGAATGGGTCCTGCTACAGGGATCAAAAATATGTTTTCACAGTCCTCTACTCCTAAGTCTGCACTCCCAATTCCTTTGAATTTCACAGTCGAAAAGTCAATAATAAATTATGCAAGTGAGTTTCTATGGATTTTCAACTTTGAAAAATTGCACTTTTGACCAATCTTCAATCCTTCTTCATCTACAAATTTGAAAACACAAAGAGAGGGAAAATTGTTTATTTTTCATGAATGGGGTTTTGCCTTGGTCAAACCCCATTTTGGTAATTAAACCTTGAAATGAAATGAAACATGAATAGAAGGAATGATGAATTAACAATTCTATGTTGCAACTCACCAAAACCTTTAATGGAGATCCTTAGAGGATTGAAGTCTAACACATCTCTCCAAGGTCTTGATCTTGCATGAAAGTGCTTGATTGGATGTTGATCTTGATGCTTGAATTCTTGAAACCTACATGACAATGTTATCTCCAAAAACATGCATGATTTCAAATAACTTTGACTTGATGTTTGGTATCTTGAATCTTGAATCCCCTCTTGAACACCTTTGACAATAATTTTTTCTCTTGTGAAAGTTTCCTTTTCCTTCTTTTTAGATGTTTTGAATTGATAAAAAGACTTATGTATTTATAGATGATTTTCTAATTTCCTGACAATTAAACATCAAAGGTCAACAATCGCAAATTTAATTTGAATCATAAAAATTCTGCCAAAAATATATTAAAATTTGAGATCCTAAACTTAAGAGGGACCCATTCACCCTTGGGTGAATGGGTCCTAGGATCTAAATGTAGGACACTCAATTTTCAAGGAAATTTAATTAATGTTTGCAATTATTTAATACAAGTTCCCCTTTCAAATAATGGGATTAATTAGGATTTTAAATGAATAATTGGGCCAATTAGAGGCTTAATTAAGTCCACTTAAATTAAGGGACCCAAACATAGAGTGAAAATGTAAAGGTGTACATTTTTTGACACTACAAGATTATAGCCTTTGCTCTTACTTAATGACTTTCTCACCTATTTGGGAATTGAGACCCATGATGAACTTCCTTATGCGAAACCACTTGTCCTTTTGGTACATGGGTATGTACCTTAGGAAATGAGTGAATTTCTCCTGGTATTCGTTAACCGAGGAATATCCTTGCCTCAAGTTTTGAAAGTCAGTAATCTTTTGATAATAGAATAGTTGAGGTAGCCACCTCTTTCAAAATATTTCCATGAATTCACTCCAAGAAATATTTAAGGAGCTTAGCCCAAGCTCCATCTATTTATTCATCCACCAGTTGGATTCTTCTCCATCCAACTAGAAGGCTCACCAAATGACTGTAGCTATCTCAAAGTAATTCTTGATTTCAAAATAATTTTCAATCTCTATGAGTCATGCCTCAACCACATCCCCATGGGTTCTACCTTCAAACTTCAAAGGGGTGATCTTCCTCATATCTTGAGATAGCTCACTTGCAAGTCACTTCCTTTTACCTCCCTCTGATCTAGAATATGATTCATCGTCCTCATGTTTACTTGATTGAGTACGATCATTGGAATTTTCCCCTTCTTCATCATGATTAGGAACTTATTGTTCCTCCCTTTCTTTTCCCCTTACCTCATGCTCGAGGTTTCCAATTCTTTCTCTTGCCTCATCCATCATGGCTAAAATATGATCCAATTTATCCTCAACATCTTCTACACTTTGCCTACTTATTGGCTTCCCCCAAGGTTAGTTCTAGTTCTAACCATTTTTCACAAGAAAAGTTATACCTGGAGGTTTTATCTTTAATTAGATCCTAAGAAGATTTTCATCACATTTCAAAAAGAAAAAACCTTCATACATATAAGAAATTGAAAGAAGATCTTTTACAAAAATTTTCCAAGACATAATTTTTATTTAGATCAATAGGATTTCAATATACTTGCATTTACTTGGAATGACTATTCAAATAGTCTAGGGGAGAGTATCCCTTGGGTTCACTCTCAAATACATAACTAAGTGGGGTATACCCTTCATATTTTTGTTCACATTCAAAGTCAAAAGGAAAATAAACTTCAGACCTATCCTTAGATACATAGTTTCAGGGAATATATCCCTTCGATTCACCACTAGAGGCTATTAAAATAACTTTTGACATTGGAAGAACACAAGGGCCCCTAAAGATCATGGCAGGACTAACATTGCATTCTGAGGGTATATCCTTGGAAAATGGTAAAGAATTTGACTTTGTCAGAGAGACAAGAGGTAAAAAGTTAATAGCCTCATGCATCCTCTTTTTCTCTTGACTAACATGAGATAAGGAATGACTAAAAGTCTTAGTGTCACTTAGCCAAATGGAATTTTCGTAATTGGTCCCCTTTATGGTTCAAACGATTTATTCCCTTTATTTCTTGGCCTTTAGGTAGCACTCATTACCGATTACTGACTGCCTTATAGTCATTTTGAGATGCACCATCCTAGCACAAGAATTACAAACATTAGACTCATATAATGTTATATGAAAGCATAGTAAGCACATAGGTTCTAGATCTGAACCTGGTAGCTCTAATACCATGTGTAAAATGCCCATTGTTCTACCCATTGGTTTTACTATATTTTACCCACATGTGAATAGTTTATGATACTAACACTTAGTCAATAAAATTTTCTTTTCTAAATGAATAAAAAAATGCACAATTAATACAAATCATTTCAAACTTTCTCATTGCATTACAAAGAGACATTACTAAATTCCAAGTAACGAATCCATATTACATAATTTCATAATATTTTCCATTTACAATTTCTCAACAAGACTAGAGACACATGATTACATACATAGATTCCACAAGTTTAATAAAATAGAGATACAAATGGTCCAACTATCCTTGTTGGCATACATCCTCAAATATTGGCCACCAACTATATGAGGGAGAGTATCACTCAAACACTTTTTTGCCAACCAATGACTTATTGTAGTCCCCACACATCTACGTAATTGGTAAGATGGACCTACCCTTCAACGAAGATATTGGTTTGGTAACCTCATAATACTAGCTTTCGTGAGAATGGTGTTGTGTACTATAAATCTAGAGCTACCATACATTGGATACAACCTACATGTATGACATTCATTTCCTAGTTTGCATCCCTGGATCACAGTGAACTGACAGTGTAAATAGTGGATAATTACACTACTTTGGCAAAAGAATTAAACAACTAGCACTTTGAGTGTAGGTTGTATGTTCACCTACCATTAGCTCAATTTGGTATTTGACCATTCATAACTTTACACACATAATACACATTCCTATAAAAAAGGTGATGACATGACATATTGACTAACTAGGTTACACGCTTTCCCATGGATTATCCTAACCCCAAGAATAACCAAGCTAACAACCAATGTTCAAACTGGCATTCCTACTAAAGTAATTCAAAGCAAATTCATATTTCATACTTTGCAACTTATGTAATATTCATATAATATTAACTTAGTAGAGTTCCTATTAGCAACATAACCACTCAAAATCCAATATATATATAGTTGCAGACATCTAAAAATGTCTTGATGGACCACATTGGCTAACTAACATCATTCCGTCCTTAAACCCATCCTTTTTTCGCTTGTTTAATTAAATAAACCTATTTATTTAGTTAAATGCCTCATTTTCACCTATTAATCTAATTGACCTAATTGGGTTAATTCACCCCCTCTCACACTGACATTTCATCTGATTTAATTAAATAATGAAAACTATTTAATTTTAACCCTAAGTCCTCTTATTTAATTAAATATCATATTTGCATTTCATTTTCGTTAAATAAATAAATAATTTAATGAATATCCTCACATTCCTCATCTTGCACATTCAAATTTAGTTTTAATTAACTAAATTGCTAATTTCCCTCTCATCCACTTGCATAGGGAATATTCCAAAGGAATATTCTCCTATTTTCGTCCAAAAAAAGGTAATGATTACTCCAAACAAACTTTGAAAAAACATTTTAAAGTTGTTACAAAGTGTGTTTGTTTGCATGATTGTGAGCCCTTGATCTTTTCTTGATCCATGTGATCTTTGATTCTCATCCATTGATGAGAATCCTTGATCCATGTTTCATCCTTCTTTCATTTGTGACCATTGATAGATCAAATCAATCTTATCCATTTCTTTTTCATTTGATCTCCATCAAATCAATTATTTAATGAATATCATATAGTTCCCCTAATTTGCATGATTGAAACTTTGTTTTAATTATCAAATTACTAATTCCTCCCACTTGCAAGGGGATATTCCCATGGAATATTCCCTCCCCTTTTACATAATTAAACTTTGTTTTAATTAGCAAAATATCTATTTCCCTCACCCATGAATATTCTAAAGAATATTATTTCTCCAATCATTTAGGAAAGAGAATATTTTCACTTAGCTTCAAGTTCAAGTTACCTTGTAACTTCTTGTGCAAATTAACTTTTGACCTCTTGTACAGGTCAAAAGTGTGCTTGTTTGGAAGGAATGAAAACCCTTGATTAAATCTCATCTTGCATTCTCACCCGTTGATGAGAATCCATGATCCATGCCTCCTTTCTTTTTTAACCATTGATTAGCTTTTTCAATCTTAGCCCTTCATTTTCCATTTTCTCTTCTATAAATAAAGCGTTATTCTGAGACAAATGGATCCATCTTTTAACATCAAACTTATGTTGTTAAAATAATTTTCACTTGCACTCGTATTTAACATCTTTTTTAGTTTAAGTTACTTGCATAATAGCTTAGCTTCCATTAATGGTTTCCATGATAACCTAGGTGCATACATTTAGCTTATTTGTTAAATTAGGATTTTAATCTTTTGAAGCTTGCATACATTGAGAGTAGATTTGCATACACCCATATCGATCATCTTAGCATAAATCATATTAAACTAACTTGAATCATGCTCATTTAGATTAAAATCATGTTTTCATACACATCTATCAACGGTTTAATAAATTTTCTTCAATAAAATTGATTGAAACAAGCTCATTATCCAAGGGATTGGGAAAGGGTCGCCATTCCAAATCAATGCGACACCACTTCCCCAATAGGATAAGTTTCAATGTCTAAGATTAGAGGTTTTTCAAGCTTTCATGATTTAGAATGTTTGTTTTAATGACTTCTTTGTCTTTTTTTACAATGAATGATCTTATTGAGATTGATGCTTAGTGGGTTAAATATGCCTCAAATTCGTATGGATCAAGTGGAGTTAGCCTTTACTATGTCATTGGTCACATTCTGGCGCTAGAAGAAGGGTAACCTTTAATATTTTGGGTGTTTTTTTTGGAGAAATTTTGGGTTTAATCTCTTAAATGCATGATTTTCCTTAATTTTTAATGAATTCTACATGACTAATCTTGCAAAAAGGTTGTTGGGTTTTGAAGATCTCATGTTTATGTTTTCAAAACATTTTAGGATTTCAAAATTGATCAAGATTGGAGGAAGTTTTCAATATCTCAAGTTTTTGTCCATGATTAATTTTTCTATTTTTTAAATTGGGTTTAATCTCTTAAATGCATAATTTTTCTTAATTTTTAATAAATTCTACATGACTAATCGTGCAAAAAGGTTGCTCAGTTTTGAAGATCTCATGTTTAGCTTCCAAAACATTTTACGATTTCAAAATTGATCAAGATTTGAGAAATTTGTCATTATCTCAAGTTGTTGTCCATGATTAATTTTGTTGTTTTTTAAAATTAGGTTTAATCTCTTAAATGCATGATTTTCTTTAATTTTTAATGAATTCTACATGACTAATCTTGCAAAAAGGTTGTTGGGTTTTGAAGAACTCATGTTTAGCTTTCCAAAACGTTTTATGATTTCAAAATTGATCAAAATTTGAGAAAGTTATCATTATCTCAAGTTGTTATAATCTAATTTTCTAAAAATGTTTCTCAAACACTTTAAAGGATAAAATGAATTAGCTTTCAAAGTTGGAAAAATTGAACCAAACAACCTTACATTTTCTTTAAATTTTTCCATGTGCTTTAATTTTTTGATTTCATTTGATTTCTAACATGTCTCTAACTTCTTGTTTTGGTTTTTTGGTTTTTTGGGTTTTGCAGGTTTGGAAAATACAACTTGAAGAAAAGAAGAATACTATTATCATTTGAACTATAATTTTAGCGAGTGTTTCGATACTTTTGATGCTATTATAACCCATTTGTAATGCTTTTTTATTTCACGCTTTAGGACCACATTAGTTTTCAATTGGGTCTTAAAAAGAATGCTCAAACGAGACTAAAATTGAACCCTCATTTCATCATTGTATTTTGGGTCTAAAATTGAACAAGGCAACTTAACATTTCGTTTGGTGCATAAAATTAATTCATCTTAGCTTTAGGGGTTAAAATTTATGAGTGTTTGTTGTGTTTTCATTTACAACGCTATTATTGGATGCGTATGCAATTTTCTCACGCCACTCAGTGATCTTGAGAAACAGAAACATTCCTTAACACTTTACAAAATCACCTACATCTTTCATTTTGGATTAAAAATGAACCCCTTACTAGTGTAGGGAAAAGGCATGGTGTTTGTTCTCTCCTTGTTTCATATGAACGAGGATGATCAAACTACAAACATACTTCCTTGTTATTATTTATCTTTAGAGGGCTTGCTTCCCCGCTTCAAAAGGATGGAATGACCCAAGCGATAATGAGTTAAAGCCAAGCTCTTTTGAACCACTATATAAATGTGTGGTTGCAATAAAAATTGTGATCAATGAGAAGTGGTACATGATAGATCTTCCCTAGTATTTTCATGATGCAAAAAACCCTTGTTCACTACAACAAAACATGCAATTAGCGCCTAAAATAGCATCGGATTTTAGTGCATTTGATTTCATGAATTGGGCACTTCTGCTGGCGCAAAACTCAATGCAAACTAGTATGCTCACTTCAGCGCCAGATTTAGCACCAGATTTAGCGCTAGGTTTAGCACCAAGTTTAGCGCCAACTTTTGTTGCTTCCAGTTTTGCTTCCAGGTTTGCTTCCGGTTTTTCTTCCAATTTTGCTTTGGGTTTTTCTTTTAGGTTTGCTTCTAATTTTGCTTCCAATTTTGCTTCTAGTTTTGCTTCCAGTTTTGCTTCCAATTTTGCTTCCAATTTTACTTCCAGTTTTTCTTTTGATATAACATTGCTTCTTACATCTAGCTTTGCTTCCATTTTTTTGTCTTTTGTTGCTCCTAATATGGCTTCTATTATTGCATCTTTTGTTGCTTCTATTATTGCATATTTTGTTGCTTCTAAAATTGCTTCCATTATTACTTCTTTGTTTGCTACCTGAATTGCTTTTGTTTTTGCTTCCTAGACAATGCCAAGTTTTTCTTCCAAGATTTCTTCTAGTTTGCTTCTAGTTTGGATTCCATTGTTGCTTCCTTTTTTTCTTCTAAAAATGCTTCTTGTTTTGCTTCCATTTATTACATTAATACTTTTTATTTCAATTTAATTAGTTAAAATATATCATGCCTCTTAAATAACTCATATGATTAAATAAAAAGATAATTATTATAGCATGATCATCATTTATAACTAAAAAAAGTGATTCAAATATCTATATAAGTAGATCAAAACAAGTGATTAAAACAAGTGAGTCAAATATGCCACTAGATTAATAACATGTCAAAATGATACATGTCCAACAATTGACATAAGTCAAAATGATACATGTACAAATGATATAAGTAAAAATGATAAATTATATAGCTCAAAATGATACAAGTCAAAATGATACATGTGCAAATGATATGTCAAAATGATACAACTCAATAATATGGTACTGCAAGCCGTGAAAATGATAAATATTATAGTAACCATGAAAAGAGGCATCATAATGATATATCAACAATGATCCATGGTGTAGTCTATATGATCATGAATGTCATTGCCTACTACTAGCAACTACCTCATCATCATCATCGTCGTCGTCATCATCATCGTCATCAGCCTCAGTGTCTTTTGCATCTACGTCATCATCATCCTTTGCCATGTGATATGTACCAAAACCAACATATTTTGGATCTATATCATGAGGATCATCTTGATCTTCTGGAAGACCCGTTGTTTGCAAAAAAAATCATTTAAAATGAAAAGTTATTATTTATTTCATATAATAATTTGTTTTTCTATTATATATCTAATATTACAACATGTGAAACAAAACCATAATCATATTACATCATATCAAAGTGCACATACCATAATAAAATTTCAAAATTTTTACAGCTAATATGTCATTCCAATGATGTAAAACATGCAACAATTCTAATAAACATTAGTAAAATATGCTAGCATTTGGTGGAAGAGGAAGAAAGATGATTGGAAATTTGGAGTCCCACCATAATGGATTTTGATATTCAACCATGAGAGCAAAAGAGAGAGCTGATATCATGTATCAAAACATTAAGCATGCAATCTTCTAGCTAGTGGAGAAGGAGATGATTACTTTGCTTCATTTTCATTTGCATAACCATATCATGGTGTGAACCAAGAAGGCCAAGGATGTCTAGTTTTATGTGGAGGTAATGGATGTGGTCCACACTTTAGGAGGGGCAAGAAGGTCAATGTATGATCTTGGTGAAATTGAGGAAGAACAGTAAGAGAGGGACAAGAAAAATAAAATCAATGCAAAGTTTCAAGGATTTGTCAAGTGAGTAACAGAGCTATGGGAGCAACCTCATCTATAATATTTTGAATTAGAGTTTGATATACCATTTAGAGAGCTTGGTTTTCATGGAGTTCCTTTCAAAGCATCTGCTTTTATTGTTCCTACGATAAACTGTTTGGTAGAGTTGGTGGAGTTACCTTTCTTAGTAATCACTATTAATGAGATTGAGATTGTTAACCTTGAGAGAGTAGGACTTGGGAAAAAGGCATTTGATATGGCTATTGTTTTCATCCTATACAACCATTGCAAGAAAAACTAAGCTAGCATCAAATAACCAATAATTTTGAAAATAACATGAAAATTTTTAGTTGTTACTATGTCAGGAATAAAATGAAAGGAAACAATGTTACTTCCAGTGGATTGATGATTGCAAATGAGGATTTATTGAATTTCAGAGGAGTAAAATGAAAATTAAAAGTAGTTGATTCATATAATATATGTACATTAAACAGTTTATGGTGCAAAATTATTTCTGATGCCTTCTATAGCTAAATGCTACACTCATTTCAGGCATTAAGAAAATGCATCCCACCTAGAGTTTGTGTGACATTTTTTTTTCCCTAGAATCCTTTTCAAAATCATCACCCTCAGCCTAATTTAGGATAAAACATCAATAATGAGAAAATTAACAGAAAATCAAAAGTGAATAATACATAATCTATGTTGTAAAGTTAAAAATTCTTATAAAAATACATATAAAAATCTAAAACATTTTCCATTTGTTCTCTAAAGTTTAGTCCAATCAACCAAAGCAAGAAACATTTATCTTATTACTATTTAAATCAAAGGAAGATATCTGATATACAATTCAAAACATCGACATATGAGCTAATTTGTTAAAGTACATGTTCTCCTTCAAGTATCGATTCCTTGATAAACTCAATTTGGTCCTCAAATACATACTTGTCTCAAGTTTCAAAGGAATCTATCATGAGAATCTGACCATGACTATATGTAACAATCTAAAACATTCATAATCAAAGACAAGTGCTTTACAAATTCTACTACACATTGATGCATTTGTCATGCTAAAATGAGTGTTTAGAGCTATGATAACCACACTCATGTCTTGAGGGAATCTCACTGTCTAAGGAAGAAGTCAAAGTGCCTTGGAGCAGAAATAGCATTTAGCATCAACCATATGGTGTCTACATTTAAATAATTTAGAATGGTCAAGTTCACTAAAATGCACCTTGTTATTGGAAAGAAATAGAACATAACTCCCTATAAAATAGGAAATTGGCAAAGAAAGAGAAAACAATCCCTTGAAAACTAATTACAAATTAGTAGCCTAAGAAGCTTCTTAGAGGCCTACACAAGTGATCTTGCAAAAATATGTGTTTGTGTCTTTGAAGACCTTTGAAGCCCACCATGCTCTGCATCAATCATCTCCATTTTTGTCTTGTTTAGAGAAAAATGAACATACAAAAAAAAAGTGCAATTGTCTTGTGAAGCGGGTTCTAAAAAATGAAAATGTAAAATACTTGCGAGAAAGGAGAAGGATATGCAGAATATTACAAACCCATGGTTTAGGGTTTCTGGGTCGAGCCCCAAATGCAGAAGGATTTATTTTGCTTTATGAGAAGTGAAAGATCATGCCAAAAGTCTTGCACTCATTTTTCTGAGAGCTCGTATCTACAATAGGAGTCACGGGTTTTCGAAAAACCTCAAATCAAAGACAAACCCAAAATTCCATTGAATAGAGCCCATAGCCATAATCATGGATCCATGAAGGAGGCTAAAAAATATAATAAAGAAAAGTCTACACTCTATTATTTTTGGAAATAGAAAAAATATTCTAGAGAGGCCACGACCAAGCTATCACCAGGAAAGAGAAAAAATGGAGAAATAAAAAATATTTCATTGTTTGATCAAAGCAAATATGGAGAGTATGATTTGTTTCATTTCTTTTGCTAGTAGCTAAGTCTAGAGAAGCTGAGCCAAGCTAGAAGGGTTACAAAATAAGGATGCATGGTAGAAATAAAACACCCATTCATTCGTATCTATTGAGTCCAAATCGAGCTTGTTTTGACAGAAAACAAAGGTAAGATACAAAGAAATGGTGCATAGAAACTTAACTTATTATTTTTCAAAGAAATGCGAGCTCCAGAAGTGCTTTGATGTCAGCCTCAAGACAAGCAAGGTGTCGACAGAGTAAAGAAAGAGAAAAATGCATGAGAATCTGAGAAGGAATGTCTTTGAAAATGCATTCAGATAAGTGGAAACAAATGATGAACCATGAAATCTTTACTTGATTTAGCCTCAACATAGATTTTTTTGAAGAAAACTCTCAAAATCAGTGAGAAAATTGATAGATACTCCTTCAGAAAGCTTGAGGTTTCAAACTCTAATGATGGTGGCATGTGTAGGGCAAGGGAGCTCAAAAAAACCAAGTGAAAATAAGAGTTAAAAATTAGGGCTTGGGTATTTTGTTCTAACTCATCATGGTGACAAAAATATTGATCTGAAAAAACTCAAATCATGGCGGCAAAAATATTCATGTGAAAAAACTCAAATATGTTTAATCATTAAATCTTTTAATATTCAATTAAATTTAGAAAAAAAAATAAATATATTTTATAATAAAAAATTACTATTATCTATTAAATTCATAAGTGTTAAGTTCATGATTTTACCTCTATACCACTGGATGATTATGAGAGAGGTTCGATAGCACGGTATATCACCATACTGTGGGAGATTTCTTATTGCCAAGTGGTAGTGCGGTGTATACCACCATACTGTGAGAGAATTTTGACTATCTGGTTGTAGCATGGTATATCGCCACCCCGCATAAGCCTTCTAGTAGCGGGGTTGTGGTGTATACCACTCTACCGCATATGTTTCTCACCTTCCTGATGGTATAGCAGTGTATGCTTTTGATCATTACTTAAAGAGTGTCGATGAGATAATCTTATTTGTCTTACCAATATCTCAATGTCTCATTGACATTAGATCTTATGTTCCTCTGATGTTGGTTGCCGGTGTTGATGAGACGAGTTAATATCTCTTACTGATATGCCACTGTCTAAATCCAGCGCTAAATCAGATTGCCTAATACCACCATACCGCAGGATATTTCTTACTTCCTGGTGGTAGTGCGGTGTATACCGCCATACCACAAGAGGATTATGACTATCTGGTGGTAGTACGATATACCGCCACCCTGCGGAAGCCTTCTAGTAGAGGGGTTATGGTGTATACTGCTCTATCGCATATGTTTCTCACCTTCCCAATGGTATAGCAGTGTATGCTTTTGATCATTACTTGAAGAGTGTTGATGAGACAATCTTATTTGTCTTACCGATATCTCAATGTCTCATCGAAATTAAATCTTATGTTCCTCTGATGTTGGTTTCCGATTTCGATGAGACAAGTTAATATCTCTTACCGATATGCCACTGTCTAAATTTGGTGCTAAATCCAGTGCTAAATTCAACGCTAAATCAAACTGCCTAATATTGCCATACCACGAGATATTTCTTACTGCCTGGCAATAGTACGGTGTATACCACCATACCGCGAGAGGATTCTAACTGTGTGGTGGTAGCGCGGTATACCACCACCCCGTAGAAGCCTTCTAGTAGCCGGGTTGTGGTGTATACCACTCTACCACATATGTTGCTCACCTTCCTGATGGTATAGCGGTGTATTCTTTTGATCATTACTTGAAGAGTGTTGATGAGACAATCTTATTTATCTTACTGATATCTCAATGTCTCAATGAAATTAGATCTTATGTTCCTCTGATGTTGGCTGTCAGTGTCAATGAGACAAGTTAATATCTCTTATCAATATGCCGTTGTCTAAATCCGGTGCTAAATCCAGCACAAAATCAGGTGCTAAACCCGATGCTGAATCTGACACTAAATTTGGCACTAATTAGTGCCTAATTTAGTGCCTACTTGTCCCGATTGGCACAAAAAATGCTAAAAATGGCACCAGCCTGATAAATAGGGCCAACTTTTTCAAAAAAATTGAGAAAAATACATTAAAACAGTGGGTGGAAGCAAAAAAGGGAGCTAATCACATGGATTTGTTGTAGTGGTTCTAAGGGTTGGGAGACCTCTCGAGGGAGTTTATCATAGTATTCCCTGAACTGGAAGCCCTTATTATAGACCATTATTTAGAATCCAAAATCCTTAATACTTGGAAGCCGCCTCACACTTGTACTATTCATTATTGAAATACAAAAATCCTTAGGATCTTCAGGATTTTGAGATTTGGTGGTCCTGAGAAGTGTGTGCCATGGAGGGGAGCCAATGTCACCAAATCTCTAACTGTTCGCAATGTCTTAGTGTTTGGAGAAATCTAAATGGGGACCCAACAAGTATGGGCATTTCAAACCTAGGATTGTAAATGATTGAGTTAGTTGAATACATTGTTTGGTTCCAAAACGTTACAAAAACAAATATTCAGTATCTTCCTCAAAATTTCAAACACTTTGGCTCAAATATGAATACCTCTTGAATTAGCCTTGATATTACTACTTTTCCAAAGGATTTCTATCCTTATATATTTTTAAATATCTTGAATTATATCTCAATCCATATTTTCCAAAGAAAAAATATGTAATTATGACTTCAACCTCATGATTTTCATGAAATGGACATTGTGAAAGTTATGATGTTTTGGACATAAAAATTTTAGTTTGAAAACTTAATCAAGACAAGCACTTGTGGTAAAATAAATTCATTTAAGCAAGATAACTTGACAAATTGAACCCCACATGACAATTTGGAGACCGATCGCTCCCTTTTAACAACCAAACCTTATGCCCGTTATCATTCAAGGAAAACATTGCAAAACATTGAGTCCAAATTCTATTGTCAAAATCATTGGGTCCTATTTCCAAAATCATTTGAGTTCTATTTTACCAAAATCATTGAGTCCTTAGGGTTTGATCACTTTAGAGATATAGCATTTTTCTCACTACCTTGGTCTTGGAAAAACAAAGGTTCACTTTAGGTCAACATTGGGTCAAACATTTTATCCACCCCTTCATCAAATTTCATCCTTCACCTCACCAAACTTTGCAAAAATTTCAAATACACCAACACCTTTTGACTTAAAACATCTATCAAATCAACTCCTAACTTAGCTATTTTGTATGTGAAATGTATCCTTTTCCATCCATTTAGTTGAGTTAGTTATCATTTTTGAGCTAGTTCATCTTGAAGGTCACGAGTCTACTCTGCAAATTTCCAAGTTCATCAACATCCTTTATCCAAACATCAAAACTTTAAACTTAAGTCAAAAGTGTTGTCCCAAAATGTTTGCAAAGATCACTTTCCATATCATCCACCCTTTTCATCTCCCATTAACATCATTGCTCCCAAAAGACTTAGAGAATATCTTTTACTTAGATTGAGTCTACTAGAGAGTTCAAACATTATAAATCTCAACACAAATCTCCTATAGGTGACCCACAATTTATGGTAACAAAAAAATCGCAACACAAGAAAATGATGGAGAAAACCAAAGTCTCATTTACCATCATTGATACCAACCCTCAAGAATTTGATCCAAGAAGTCAAGTCACCTCGTCAGAACAGCCATCATCTCCATCAGGACCATATGAGATATAGGGCATCATGAACAATCCATTTGGACTTACTAAGGAAGAAATCATGGAGTACAAACAAGAACATAAAAATTTAGAAAATGTAGCTCCAATTTCCCCATATTTTGTTGCATAATCATTGACACAAGGATTGACTTCATCTATGATTCAACCAACCCCATCCCTTGTGTCGAGTCAACCCTTAACATCTAGTCTTGCAACTAGGATAGGAACCAACCTTGGTCTCATTTCATGTCTAGGAACAAACACAACTATGGGTATTCACAACACAACCATTCCATTAACCACCAACCTTCCCCAAAATATAAGTTGGACACCAACCTTTTCCAAACCACTTACATTTCATGATGCCATAATAACCTTGACAAGTTTCGAGTGCAACCATCTTCATCCATCATCACAAATACCCAAAGTATGCCTAACGTTACACAAGGTAATGTGAACCAAGTACCTCAAATAGGACAATAAGGGAAAGATAACACTCTCACGCAAATTCAACCCTTGACAAGTGGTTCCAACAACCCCATCAACACATCGAAACAAGTGGTTACCCAAGATACTCAAGTCAATCTACCATTGACATCAAACCCATCTATCATCGACCTAAATAAAAACAACACCTTGGTTACAAACCCCATCAACCAAGGAAATACATTGACCACATCCCAAGCACAAGGAAATCCCCAAAGCATCGGTCAAGGGAATCCTTTCAATAAATGGACTTAAGGTCCTAATGTTCCATTACCATTGCAATACCAAATGGCACCATCATCTTTCCCCTTGGTCCCCCACATCATTTAAAATAAAATGGTACCTCAAACTTACATTCCTCCACCTTAATCCACTATCCTACAAGGAATGTTGAACCAAGGGAACCCACAACCTCTCATCAACAACCCGCAACCCACTCAAAACATTAACACCCAAAACACATCATAGATGTCGCAAAAACCACCCTATTCTACATTGGAAGCACATGCCTTAGCTTTACTACAAGCACAACAGGCTTATCAACAAGTCATACAACAAAAACAAGCTCAACAAGCAACCTTAGTAGCACAAAAACAACATCAAGCCAAACAACAAGACTTAGCATCAAAACAAAAAAATTAAGTCCAACAACAAGCCTTAGCAAAACAACAACAACATCAAGCCCAACAAGCAACCTTAGCAACACAACAACAAAAACAATTCACCTTAGTAGCGCAACAACAAAAAGCCCAATAAGCCATCTTAGTCGCGTAGCAACATCTACACACAACCTTAGCAGCACAACAAGTAGTACAACAACAAAATTAGGCCCAATATCAAGCCCTTGTGGCACAACATCAACATCAAGCACAATAGCAAGGCCTCATGGTGCAACAACAACATCAAGCCTTACTAGCTCAAAAATATTCCCAACAACAACAACAAAAAATTTCCTACTATAATCCTCAATAGAACATCATCAATACAAACACATTAGGAACATATACATCCACACATCAATCACCTTCACATAACCTCACACCACCGTATACACCATACAACACCTTATCATATCAGAATGTTGCCTACAACTCATCCATAATCCCAACATATGTTCCTCCACCAAACCCGCAAGATGATCTAGCATCACAACTTAAGGTGTTGTCACAAGAAATGCAACATTTTTAGATGGGAAAGACAAAGAAGCCCCATACACATAACTTATGTCCATATCCTTTCGATTGAAACAACACAATGGTGTCATTCGCTCCTAGTTTTGAAATCCCCAAAATTTGATAAATACAAAGGGAGAGGAAGTCATGTGGACCATATCAAATAATTTAACGTCATGTGTATGGAGGTGGCCTACAATGATTCTTATTTAATGTGACTCTTCCCTCAAAGTTTAATAGGTCTTGCCATGGATTGGTTTTCTCAATTACCTCCAGGCACCAAAACTTTCCAAGAAATCATTGAAAAATTCATAGATCACTTCTCCTTCAATATTGACATGGACGCAAGCTTAGAAGAGTTATAAACACTCAAGAAGAACAAAGGATAATCCTTTTCCAATTTCTTGCAACAATGGAGGTAAAAATCTAGTAAGATCAAGTGGACCATTCCCAACAAACAACAAGTGGGGATTATCATAATAAATGTTGATCTAGATCTATCCTTCCACTTGAAGATGAAATTCATTACCTCTTATGACGAGCTTGTCCCTAGATCCCTTAACATCAAGTGAGCCCTAATCTCACAGGGAAATCCACAAGTATATACAGATAACTGCCTATCCACTAGTTCTAACGACAAGCCTCGTTATTGGGCCAAAAAAACAAAATGTTACTAGTGATGGTGTTGTTGATGCAAGGGTGGTATTTTTTGGTGTTTTTTAAAAGCCAAGTGGATTCTTCAAAAGCTTCTATGAATTTTTCATATTCAATAATGAAAGCCTAGGAAACAATTGGCCAACTTAACGAGAAGAAGCAATAATGCTTACTCTCCTACACTTTAGGCTCTGCAAGACCCAAGAGGGTGATCCTACAATGTGCTTCTTACAAACAACAAAACAATTTCAAATACACATTGCATAACAACAGATAAGTTCCTCATCAGTACTGAATAGATGAAATCCTTCAAGAAATTGGCAATTCCTTCAAAGATCCAACTCCTATTAGTAGAGAACTTCAAACATAACAAAGATAGGTCAATATGAAGATTATCATGAATAAATGTTTTAAAATAAAATATCGAAGATGTAAAAAATACTACCACTACTTCAGTATTAGTGCCATATCCTAAAGCACAGAGTCAAATGAGAAAGAATTGAACTATAAGGAAAAGTTCATCCTAAACAGTTGAGATCTATATAAATTGCATTACAATTCACGCATCCATACCAAAAATATATTACTACTTATGAATCTAGTTGCCAACTTGCATGAACTTACACAATAACTAAATCATTTAACTGATCCTTTGAACCAGAGCCACAATTATAGTATAATTCATAGTAAAGAACAATGCAAATCAACGAAACCAGTCTTTGACCAATCTTTCATTAATAATTCATGTCAAGTATCACAATTGGAGAGAAAATAGACTCAAAAGATTGTCATATTCAACACAAACGTGCTTAAGAACCTCATAATTGACAAAATTCTCCTATCTGACTCTAAAATTTAAAACATGGACTCAATGTTCACTCTCTCTATATTAAAATTCTGCACTCTTAAATCTCAAATTCAACAAAAGACCCCATACATCAGCCCAGCATTCCCTTTTATAGAATAAGGGAGAAAAACAAGCTTCAAGTTAGAATGTACACATGTCCACACTTGATTGGACCAATATTTTACACACTCCCCTCTATAGTTATATTTGCATTTTATAATTGGATGGAATATATATAAGACAAAATCCATCTTCAATTGCCGCGGAGAAGGAAACCTGCCTTCCAAAAGGCAACCCGTTAAAAGGAAAAGAATCTTTACTCATTGCAACACTTTATCCACATCAACAGTAATCCACGTTAGCAATCTGCACTTTGAGCTGGGAGAAGTATGTGTATATTCAATTGTAACTTTTGAGGCTAGACCTGTAATATACTTGACCAAGTCATAATTCTCCACCCTGGTGCTCATATCCCAAAATCATTAGTGAATACCATCTTCCATAATTCAAATTATGCTTTAGATGGCCACTTAAAAGTGATAACCTCATCAATCTTTTCTCTCTATGGTGCATATTTCACCATTACTGAAGTAGCCTCCTTATCAAAATCTTCTAAGAAACTAATAAAAAAGTATAGTTTCTCAAGTGTATCATTCAACATACCAATATCAGAGTTCCTACATATTTCATTTGTCTGAGTTGACATGATGTTATTCATTTGGTCTTTCCAAACCTGCAAAGGCTTCAACTCATCATAATTATGTTGGATATTTGGTAATGGTGTTAGGTCTACTTCATCATATTTGGCCTTTAATTCTTTGATCTTCAATTACATAGGAGCAACATATCCCTGGAACTTTTGTCCCACAATCTCCTTAACAAATTGAGAAGTTGGCATAACCCTGGGATACTTATCCTTCCGATGCCTTTCTCCTATTTCCTTGAACTTTAATTGCTCAGCTTTGGGACTCCACTTATCCAACAATGGGGTGGCTAATTCTTTATCTCTTGGGAACATCTTAATTTCTTGCAACATTAAAAAATAACTTGCATGGACACTATTTAATTTTCCTTAGAATTTTCTATTCAACTGTCTCAATACAGTATCTACAATTATTGAATTACTTTTCAACATTGATTCATGGGAATGTTGCAACAATTCTTTATACTCCTCAACCTAGTGGATTAATTTCTCCCTTGAAAGACCTCTTCCTGGGCTATTTTCCCTTTCAATTTAAATGGGCACCTGTCCCATATTATATGGCAGGATTTCTAAGGATTGTTCATGTGAGGGAGGTTGAGGTTGTTCCATTGGTGAATCGGAAACAATATGGATAGAGTTAGCTTGTCCTCGAGACTTCAATGTCTCCATTTGCTGCTTCAATAATGCCAACTCAGTTTCTAGCTCTGCAACTCTTTGTTGAATCTTATTATACTCATTAATAAGATTGTGGTATTGGCCCCTTAGAGTATCTCTGTCCTTGCTCAAATCCTCAACAATTTCCCTAGTGAACTTGACAACATTCACTGCCATATCTACCACCTCTAATGTTGGAGTATCAACAACTCTTCTCATAACCAAGTGACCACTGAAAGCAGTTGGCTCTACAACTATTGGCTTTTTGGATTAAGTAGACAATGACCAAATTGCCAAGGCATCCCACTCTTCACTAAAGGATGCACGTTTGAGTGCTAGTGTAGCTTCTTCTTTAGTTTGGAGAAGTGGCCTATTGGCCCTTCTTATTGTATTGAATACCACAACATCAGAAATATCTCATTCTGGGAGCAATAATACTCCACTCTTTTGCACCAATGCCCTACCTTTCTTTGGTGTCATTTCCTTGAAGGTTTCACTCATTTTTTACATGACATTGGCTTGAATAACCTTCTCTGGAAGCTCTGTATGCAAACTCCTTTCTTGAGCCACCTTCTCAGCATACACTGGAGCATGTGCCCTCTATACAAAATCTTTAAATGTATTTATTTTAACAAAAGAGTCATCCCTCATAAATTCTATGCAAGCCTCTATTCTCATATTGTCAGTATTAGTTATTCCCCTTATTTCATCTTTCCCAATCCTTAGAGCAACTGCTCCAGAACTTGATGCAACACTTTGTGGAAAAGATGGCATTCCTTGTTGCATATCATCATTGGTCACCATGATCTCTTCATCATTTGTTTCAGGATAATCAACCACTTTTTCCTCTTCAATCCTCTGTCTCTTGGGTGATGGTGGTTGTGTTGGAGAAAAGGACCTCGGGGGAGAGTCCAGATCAACAAAATTCAATAACTATTGCCCTAAAGATGATGGAACAGATTTATCATGAGACCTCACTCCAAATTTTTTTGAAGTGATAAGAGTGGGCCTGGTTTCTTTCTCAGCTACCATTCCCTTCTTCCTAGAATATACCCTAACCTTTTGTGGAGGCTAATAGGTAGGTCTTTCCTCCAATCTCACTTTAGAATATTCTTCAACAACTTGTGATTTTCCTTTGTTCGCCACTGTCCGTTCTGCTTTAAAGACTCCTACATGCTCTCAAAATTGCCAATAGAATATGTGGCCCTATTCAATTCACCACTGATATTTGGCATGGGATTGTATGCAGGGTTCTTTTCTTTCTTTTTCTCCATCATCTTGGTAAAAGATATATATTTTTATTTTCTTTCCTCCTACACCTACAAGTCAAGTATCTTTCTGATGACATCCTCAGGGTAATAGAAATTATGAACAAAGATTCTAGTTTTGCGATTTTCATTCATTTGAGAAATGAAGACCTTGGGATTATGGTTCCTTGGGCATACGGTGCTCTACCCATAAGGCTTAGGTAAATTCCCCAAATATTTCCACCCTCCTTTTTCCATGATAAAATCAGCAAATATTATGTATTCAGGAAAGAATGATACTTTCTTATGCTTTGTTGGAAAGTGTGCATTTTGAGCACATCCCAACTGTCTCATGATTTCTAAAAACCCAATTCTTAGAGGCACATCCCTAGGCAAAGAATATGGGTTAACATTAGTGCCATACACCCTAAAAATGGTTGTATTATAGTAAGGGATGATGTCTCCCTAATTATGTGTCAAATTCAACTCAGGTCTCCTTTCCATTGGCCTTAAGAAATCATGAATTTCCTTTGGAATTCTAGGTGGATCATAGACCAGGGATCTTCTCAATCTAGATCCAAAAACATCATGAAACACCACATAACCAAATTCACGGTCATGCCTATAAAGAATTCTGGTCCAATATTGGATAGGCATGTCAATGTCATCCTCTTTCTTCTCTAATTCCATATTCTACCCAAAAACTACCTCTCCTTTGTACAAAAACATGTGCATCAATAAAGAATTCCATCTAAAACCAACTAGTTTTTTTCCTTCTTTGAGAGCTATCAAACCCTCATGTATTTTATCTGCTAGATAGGTAGAAAAATCATACACCACATTCAAAGTTGGATACTAGAGATGCACGGCCATATACATGAGGTCCGATACCAAGAACTTGGCACAAGGAGGAAACTATCTTTTTGAAATAATTGCAAAAGTAGTTTAGGGGAAAAGGTTCTGGCTCATTCTTGCCAATCATTGTCTTCTTTTTATTTTTTCCCACTCCTGTAGTGGATGGATGAGGAGTTGACAGAGAGGTCCTAAACAATCCCTTGGTATTTCTATATTCTTCTCTGAAGACTTGAATCTCAATAGGCACCATATCGCTATTCCATTAGTGCAAGTCAAAAATTCCTGCAATCTCCTCTTTGGTTATCTTAACCATTTCCTTACCATCATATGTCCTAACAATTCTAGTTACAGGGTCGTACCTTGCTGCAATATCCTTTAACAAGTCAACATACATATATACATTTGGCACTACCAGCTTGCCAAGGTCTAACCTCCAAGGGTTACATAGAGGGGCATCCAAATTATTGTTTCCAAAGCAATTAGAGAATAACTGCCACCTTGTGTATGGTACTTCAACATCTCAAATTGCACATTTTTTATTTGTTAACCCTTCCAAAACCTGGGGTCCATAATACAAAGCATTTCCCTCAATTTTTCTATTAGTGGAGGGTTTCAATATATCTTTGAAATCCCGAGAAAAGGACCTAGTGGAAGTTTCAGAGCCAGAACTTTGGGCTTTGGGCGCCATTGCACAAGACAAATTAAAATTCAAGCTAGGGTTTTGAAGTACTGAGAGATTTATAGGAGTTTAGCCTCTAATTTTATAGCCTTAAACACAATAATTTCACAATTTAAAAGGTCTTGGAAATTATTTTCAAGCTTTAAAACAATTTTAAAGCAAACAAACCAGTGTGAGTTTTAAAGAAAAACAAAACGCAATTCACACTTGCCCTCAAGAAATCAACAAGGTATTTTTTGAAAGAAAGAGAGTGCAGAAGATACGTTACTTACGGTTTTTCTTGTAGAGAATCTAAATGGCAGTTATGTTGGACTCACAGGAAATTTCTCATGTCGCTTGGTACCTGGAAAAATCTTCTCAGTGCAGAATCAAAACATGAAAATAGCAATTCGAGAAAATTTTAGCATTAAATTTGTTGGCTCGGACTGAACTCCACCATTACTATTCACTCACGCAAAAAACAATAGCTATCATACAACACTAACCCATTTTTAAACATCAGCCATCGATCTCAATCCAGGAAAACAAGAACAAGCGACTTAGATTGAGTCAACACAGTTTGAAAATGCCACGTTCATCCACCAAATCCTAGCCGAATGAAAACTCACTAATAAGACACCACCTCAGCATGAGTAGGTCCCACTTTAATCACTTCATAATCGGTACCAACATCCACATGTCACTTATTTGCACACCTCACAACATTATGAAAACCATTATTTTAATTGCGCGAGGTCAACGAGGATTGACCACGATACATTTTTACATGACAACCGTTGATTCAATAGTCTTCATTAATCGGCAGACAAACAAGGATTGGGCCCCACTACCTTAGGTGACATGTGGCAGCATCTCGCATACCTTGCAGCATAGTTGTGATGTCATCGAAAATCCTTGCAAGGCCAATGGGGAATGGTTGGGATTCAACCTATCCATCTGACGGTCAGAAAATTTGCACATGCAACAATTGTTATTTATAATGAAGGGGACTGACTAGGTGTACGGGGCACAACCCTTAAGGTAAGAAACTTAGACGTAAGTCTCTAGTTAAGAAAAATTATTTGCCCTGACATTAAGTGAAGATTAAAAATCAGTCCCAATGTGGAAAAGACCGACGAGCTAGGTAAAAGGGGTCGGTAGCATGAATGACTAAAAGGGCTCAAACCATGACTTATGCATCTGGTAACCTAGAACAATAGGTCAACACAATATTAGAATGTTTAGAACGAATTAGACAAATCAATAGACCAAAAGTAAAGTTTTTTAAGGCTAAAACCCAAAACCCCAAGGTAGACCAGTGGTGCCAAACACTAAAGAAACAAGGAACGAACGAAGTTGTGGAAAATTTTTAAGAGCTCTACTAGTGGATTCGATTGGGGATGTATGCCCCCTATGGGTATAGCAAGAAACCAAAATATTAGGAGAGCAGACCAAAACCAAGAACTTGTCTGGACAAGACAATCAGACACAACAAACACAAACACACCAAACCTATATACACTAATTACAAGACTATACATTGTACATGGAAAAGAACTATTTCAGGATAAATAAGACTTCAAGAACTATCCATGTACTAGCAGTTCTAGAATCTCTCCGGTAAGGGATTGCAAGAAATATGAGTCCTCCCCATGTATTTCAGCAATTATATATGGGCCTAACCATAAGGGATAAAACTTCTCATGGTTGCCGTTGTCTTCCATCCTTGTGTTCCACAGCAAAACCATTGCTCCTATTTCAAACTTTCTTTGAATTTCCTTCTTTTCATAAAGATGCTTCACTTGAAGTTGTAGTTTTTCATTCCTTTTATGAGCCTCTCTTCAAGTCTCATCCAATTGATTTAACTCCTCCATCCTATGTTGCATCTCATCACACACATCATCATCATATTCTTGGACAAACCTGTACATCTTTAGTAGGTTATTTTGTGGTATGCATGCTTCTGCACCATAGAATAAGTTAAATGGTGAATATCCAATTGCTTTCTTGACAGTTGTCATGTCAGCCCACAATGCTAACAACAACTTTGAATCCCAGGCCTTCTTATTTTTCTCAATCACCCACTTGATGATCTTCATCAGAATTTTGTTGCTAGACTCAGCTTTTCCATTTCCTTGGGGGTGATAAGGAGAATAATATGAGAGTTATGCCATACTGATTACAAAAAACAACAAATTCCTCAGACCTGAAACACATTATGTTATCCTAGAAAATTCTCTCAGGTACCCCAAACCTGCTCAAAATGTTGATCATCAAAAGGTGAGTGACCACCTTACTTGTATCCTTTCTAGTTGGGATTGCCTCAACCCATTTGGTAAAGTAATCATTCGTCACCAATATCCACGCATGCCCACCACTAGATTTTTTAGATATCTCTCCTATGAAATCAATGCCCCATTGCTAGAAAGGAGCTTGAGCAGATACTAGCCTTAATGGAAAATTTCCAGAGAACTTTAGCTTCCCAACAAACCTTTGACAAACATCACATTTATTAACATACCTATGGGCATCTTTGAACACAGTAGGCCACCAAAAACCAACCCTCAATATCTTATGAGCAGTTGTCTTGGCCATGTAGTGACCTCCACAGGCTCCTTTATGCATTTCCACTAGTAAATCTTCAGCCTGATCACCATCCACACATCTAAGTATAACACCCTTAGGACTCCTCCACCAAAGCTCACCATCAATGATGACATATTTAATTGCTTGTAATTTGAGAGTCCTTTTCTCATTGAGTGGCATGCCTTCGAGGCACTGCATTGTCTATAAATACTCAACAATTCTCCTGTACCAGCCACAAGTCTACATATCACAAATGGGTGCAACATTCTCATGCTCTACTTGATTTATTTTATTGGTGTCTAAATTTGTCTTAGCCATTAGCTTAGCCAAACCCTAACCTCTCACAAGCTTTGTAATTTTTATATCAATATTGAACTCCTGGATCCTATTGATCCATCTGCACCATCTCCCTATGGTCTCCTGCTGAGTAAAAATATCTTTGACTGCAACTGTTGGAACATAAGAAACAACAGTTGCTCCAATAAAATAAGGCCTGAATTTTTTACAGCCTTTACCAAGGCATATGCTTGTTTCTCTATTACATCATACTTTAACTCCATAGCTTGCAATGATTTACTAAAAAATGCAATCGACTGCTCAAATCCATCATCATTCTTTTGCAATAGAACCCCTTCTATAGTGTGGAAAGAAGCGAATGCGAATAGTTTGAAATATTTTGAATAATCAGTGGATTTGAGAACATGAGCCGCCTTGATAGCATATTTAATAGCTTGAAAAGCTTTGGAGTGCTCCTTTGTCCATGTCACCTTTTCTCCTTTCCTTATCATTTTGGAAATAGGGCGGATAATTTCAGCAAAATTTGTAACAAATCTCCTTACAAAGTTAATATGTCCAAAGAAAGATTGAATACCTTTTACATTCCTTGATTGTGCAATCTTTTCAATATCTGCTACTCTTTTTGGATCAATTCAAACTCCTTCTTTTGAAACAATGTGTCCAAGTAGCTTTCCCTCTTTCACTCCAAAAGAATATTTCTTGGGATTCAAAGATATCCCATTTTTTATAGCCCTAACAAAGATTTTCTCCAAATGAGAACAACGATCCTCCTCATTTTTGTTGTGAGCAATGAGATCATCTTGATATATTGCAAGAAAAATATCAATAAAATCTACAAAGGCTACATCCATAGCCCTTTGGAAAGTTGCACCAACATTCATTAAGCCGAATGGAATTCTCACATAGACATATGTCCCTCAGGGTGTAGTAAATGCAGTCTTGTATTGTTCAGACTCCTTGACCAACACCTGGTTGTAACTAGAGAACCCGTCCATCATGGAGAGCAATTCACACCCTGTAACCTTTTGCAACATAGCTTCCATATTGGGCAATGGATAATTGTCTTTCAAGGAGGCAACACTTAAGTTTCTAAAGTCAACACACAGTTTGATATCACCATTCTTCTTCCTTACAGGCACAAGATTTGAAACCCAAGATGAATTCCTAATGGGCTCAATGATTCCAACATCTCTTAATTTGGCAATCTCCTTGATGAGCCAATACTTTGGCGCATTTTGATCATATTTTTATAAGTACTTTTCTATTTTTATTATGCTAAATCAAACATTCAGTCTGATTATGGGATAGAACATAGACCTTTTTATAACTCAAAAATTATGACTATATTATGATAAAAAGTCCCATGATTATTATCTTTAATGTTTTATTAGTTTGATAAATACTTTATGACTTTTTGTGATCATAAAACCTTCCTGCAGCCATGTCTGAAATGATGTTTGCCTTAGTTAATACTTAATGAATGAATGAATGAAGTAATGAATTGTCTTAAAGATGAACCTGTTGAGCTAAACTTCTTCTCTAGGGAAAGATGGCGAGTTATTTTGAGGTACCACGATTGGAGGAAGGAATTCAAATTCCACTTGAAAAGTAGAAGGCCAAATCTATAAAGACTGGTTCAATAGCGAAAGATGGGGAGTCAGTTTTCACTCATCCGCCAAGCAGGGAGAATGTTCTAGAAATCCAGGCTAGGCGTTCTGCTGTTGCACAAATCCAGGGTGATGGCGCTTTAAGACTGCCAAACCGATTTGACCTAGTCCTTGCATTGTCATTCGCCTCTTTACTTAAGTTAGTTGGATGTAATAAATACCTCCCGATTTATAAGTGAAGGTTGGTTAGTAGTTAGGATTAGCTTTCAATAAATAGCCCATTCTCCTTCAGAGAATGGGCTGGAAGAATTTGCTATTGTAATACGTTTTTCAGATCATAAATATAGTAAAGAAAGATTATGCTATGTACTTGTTCACTTTAGATCAATAAAGTTTATGAAGATTTTCACCTAATCTGTTGTTTATTTTGGCATGACCTGAGGGGGCCCACTTAGGAAATTACCTGTAATTTCATTTTGTAGGATTAGGATAACTGTACTTGCTTTTATAGGAGTTAAATGTGTATGTTCCTGCAACAACAGAAATATAGTGTTGTTGACTGTTCCTGCAGCCACTAGAAATAGAGTAGTTTTACCTTTCAGTTTTGTTTCCAAGCAAGTTATTCAGTAAAGTAATTCCAGAATTTAGAGTTCTAGTATTTTAGAAGATCATGCATGTCTGGAAGGGTGGTTAGTGCATATATTTTGCTGTCCCATTTCAAGTCTACGTCCTCAGGTTGATAAGTAAATGAGGTTCTTTAAACAAATTATAGCTGCTTGTTGTGATGTCCAATCCCTAAGTTGAGGAATTCATATTCCTAGTTATCTAGCTGATTAAAGAACACTACACTCCTCCTGCATCTTAGGTTGCAGAGTTAGATTAATCAACCTCTATTTTTTCCTGAATGGCTTCATATCTGGCTTCAATGAAATTTCATGCTGGAATAAATTCTCCATATATTCCTTGAGGTCATCATATGACCAAGCAGAAACATTCCCGTACTTCCTAAGTAGGTAAATTAGCAAATTTCTAACATGAGGCTTCATCCTTTTAGCAATATAGACTTTCTTAGTAGAATTTGCAGTTCCTAAGTTTATCTCCTCTAAATCCTCTTTGTGGGAAGGTGTCTGCTTAACACTTGACCTGTCAAGGCCATCAAAAACCCTCTCAAGTGAAACTAAACCTCTTAGAATGTTTGTTTTCAAATGGATTACATCATTCCCAAAAAGGGTCTCTTTCCCATCAACTTCCACCACAAACGAGCCAAAGTCAATCTCTTGGCTCACATATTGATCAATGCAATGCATAAGCCTTACAAAATCAGTATCATCGTCAAACACCTACCAATTATAAATATTATCCGACACTACAGGCCTGGTTTACACCTCTATTTGTGAAACTCTATCAAATGTAACATCATCAAGTTTAACGACTATATTTTCTAACAAGTCAGCCCTGGTATTTTGCCCCTTCTCATCCCAATCCATGCCAAAAGCATCAAAAGTCTCAATAGTGTCCCAAGCTACATTTCTATACTGCCTAAGCCTTTTATCCTTAGCTGCAAAATGAGATCTAATCTGGGAGACAACCAATTCAGAATCCCCTAACACCCTTAATGACTTGATACCATGTTTTGAAGTCAACTTCAAACCAAGTAAAAGGGCCTCATACTCAACAACATTGTTAGTATAAGCGAATTGCAGTAGAAAAGAATACTTGAAGGTTTTACGATGAGGGGAAGTAATAATGATCCCTGCTCCTGAGCCTTCTTTGGAGCATGCTCCATCAAAGTACATTGTCCACAGGTCCTCATTTGATGATACATCCAAAAATTCCTTGTCAATGGGTGCAAGCTGGATTTCTTCTTCTGCTATGTCCTCTTCAACACAGAAGCTCTCCAAGTCAGTCTCAACAAAATTTATTCTGATAGGTTCTTGCAGCTCTTCCATATTCTCAATCATGTGGGGAGCTCTCTTCTCCCTGATAATTTTAACATCCTTTTGATCAATAGAAAAGGTGGCAAAGGATAATTCACACTATATGCTTCCACCCATGGAAGAAATCCAATGCCTTGATAGCAACATCCCATAGTTGGGTGGGATATCCACTGCTGTAACACTCATATGTAGCTCCTTTTCTGGGAATGCTGCCATATTCTATGGAACACTTTTTATAACCCCTATGACTGGCACTTCTCTGGAGTCCATTGCATATCACTTACCATAAGTACTATCAAATTTCAAACCCATTGCATGCATTATCTTTACAGGAATTACATTGTTGGAAGCCCCAGAGTCAATCATACAATTTCCTAGCATTTTTCCATCAATGATTAAACTCAAGAAGAAAGGATTCACATGATTGGGATTAGTTGTGATAGTAGTTCCCAAGTATATTTGAGGGTTTTCAATGCTTGCTTCCTCGATAGCACCTTTCTTCTCTTGATCCTTACTTGACTCATTTTGATCAATCATTACCTTATCCTTTTTATTTGTGGTGATGCTTTTGATAAGTGCAACAATTTTATCCTTATGTTCATCTATCTACATCATTTCTAAAAAAGGGAAAGTGACTTTGACTTGGGAGAGTACTTGAAACATATCCACTGGAGTATATTTTGGTAATTCAGGGAAAATTATGGCCTCAGATGTTACGTTCTCATCCCCTTTTGGAGTCTTATCAGAGATAAACTATTGATCCTTGACCTTATTGTTTTGGGAGGCAACCTCACTACTTGTCTTAGCTTTATCCACTTTCTTCGCCTAGATCCTAGCTTCCTTAACCTCCTTGGGTTTTGGAGCTAATTTCTTTGCATCTTCTTTAATGGCCACACCCTCTGCATCTTTCTCTTTGATGAACAAACTACAGGGTTTTCCTGGATCCTCCGGGATAGTTCTATTTATTAACTGTATATTGTTCCTTGCCCTAGCAACTAGATCAACTGTGTATTTCTCAATCTCTTCATTAGAAGGTCTCCTCAGAACAATGTTATATATTTCAATCTCATTCACAAAATAATCACCATCATCTTCTTCATTTAAGAACACTTGTTGATGATGCACATCACTTCATTGCCTTTACATGTCAACATCTCCCCCGCATGGCTCATCATATGAGGAATAGTCATCACAAGAAAAATCAGATGGAACCAACAATACATTAGTCATTGCATCTTGATCATGGGGATATTGAGGTTCTCCTTGGTCATTTGGGGACTCTTCTACTGATTGTGCCACCACACATTATTGTGATGAATGAGGCATCTGACATGCCCCACACCATGGTAATTCTTCTATCACATTTATGGAATGCTTTGCAGGGGATCCAGTGGGACCTGAGCATTCCACTGATTTCCTTGTATTGGTTTCCCATTGTTATAGTTAGTGTGATAAGGAAAATCTTGCAGCCTAGGAGGCCTCTGGTTCCTTTTGAAATGGGGCTTCTCACTTTTAGCTTGCTTTTGCAACAGGCTAAGAACCTGATCTATCTTTTTATCAAAAGCCATGGCTTTGCTAGCCTTATCAGTCTGATTTCTTGTATTTTTGGAAGCTTTAGGGTCTTCCCTTCTTCCCACCTTGCCAAAATCTCTTCTATTATTCTCAATATTAACTGCCATCTTATAGGATTCTCTCAAAAACTGAGGGTTCTTGTCCCTAAGAAGATAACACGTTTTGGAATCATAAGCATTACAATACACTACCAAAAAAGAATTTTCATTTGACCTCAGGTAAGCAGGGACCCTCAACATGGTCTTCTAAAACCTCACATTGAAATCAGTGGCCATTTCATTATGCCCTTTGGTGATGTTAAAATCATTTAGCCTGAATCTAGGATCAGTTTGATCCCCATACTGCTCTTTAAACAATCTATAGAAGGCTTCTTTAGAGTCAATACTTAAATCACATGCAACCCTCTATACCAATCCCTAACATCTTCGGTTAAGGATTGCATAAAATACTTCATTACCACATCATCATCCCATAATTCAAAGTCCTTAACAAAACTCTGAAAATATTTTAGGTGGTCTTCACCACTAAAAGAATTGTTACTTGTAAACTTGGGAAGATGCTTTCATGCATTATTAGGGACCAGATTTGGTTACCCCCTAATATTATCAAAACATAGTTGTATGTATCTATCAAACTGGGGTGGCCCCCTTGCATGTCTATCTCTGTGGGCATCCCTTTTCTCATCATCCTTCTTATCATCCAACTAAGGTCCCTTTTTGTCCTTTCCATTACCACCATTATTTCCCTTCTTCTTACCACTTCCTTCCTCATCCATTGAGTAGGAACTACCACTCTTATGACCACCTCCACCTCCACCACCTTGGTCACCACCACCACCCCCTTTGGGAGTCTATTTTTCAATATTCTTATTTTGTGACCCACTTTAATTTTGTCCTGAACAAGATGCCTCACCGGTGGGCGTAGACATCTTAAGGAAAGCGATTTTTCTTGCCACCTTGACACTTGCAACTTATATCTTTGCCTTCCTCAATTCTTCCTACAATTGATCATTTATCAATTGTAACTGCAATATTTTAGGATTTGGGGGTGCATCCAATGGTCTGAGGTCAAACTTAACTCCTTTATCAGCAAAAGTGTTGTTTTCAATATTGGCATTAGTGTTGGTTTTGGGGTTAAAAGAATTATGAGAAGTTTTATTAGACTGTTCCATGGGGGCTTTCCCATAATCAACAAAGGATGTCCTCTTGGCTACAGTAGGTGGGTTAGAGGTCTTAGTGGCTGGGATATAAGAGGTGTATGTAGTTGCAGCAGAGGTCCCCATGGAAATTGTTACTTTAGGAATCTCACGGGCCTTTTCAATAGCTGCCTTAGCCACATTTTCTTCAAATGCCTTTCGCTTAGCAACATCTTCTCTCATCCTCTCTACCTTTTTCTTTTGAGTGTTTCTCTTGAGCTGCTTGGATCCGAATCTATCTAGAGTCTCTTTTCTCTTCCTCTCCCTATTATCCTTCGCTTCCTACAACCTATTTTCTTCCTCAATCCAAGCTTCCATATCCATATTTATATTATATTCATTCTCAAGGATATCTCCTACCTCACTTGGGGCAGGAGTGTAATAAGGTGGATCTGCCCGATCTTCATCCTGAGGAAGAGGTGCCTCCTCACCAGGAGATTCTCCTCTTGGTTTGAAGTTTTTTCCATTGAAAATGAATATAGCACCAGGCATCATAGCCTCTAGAAACTATTTATATTGTTCCCAGAAACCCCACCTATCTTCTTCTCTAGATATATTATATTTGGTATCAAGGACTTTCTCAATAGAAAAAATTCCATGATCCACATTTGAAGCAAACAATTTATGATGAATCCTCACTGATAGCAGCACTATTTACTTCAACATTTAAAGTAGGAGATGAAAGAGCAGGGGATGTAACTAACTTACCTGGTGTGTTGTCTTTCTTCACCCACAAAGGCTGCTTATCTTTCCTAGGTTCGAGTTCTAGCAGTGCTTCTGGGTTCTTCTTTGAATAGCTCCCAGTCTTCTTCATGGTTCTTGGTGCACGAGGATCCTTCTTTGCACGTTGCATTTGAGAATTTATATGAATACCAGTATTTGAGATATCAGATTCACCACCCAAAATGTTGGGAACTATGAAGTGATTGCACTTCACTTTTGCACTCATGACTTTTGACAAGATCCTAAACATTACCCAAAAAACTGATAGAGAATGGACTAGGAAATGACTCATGTGCTAGAAATGACAAACATAACACAAATTTCAACCAATTATTGTTCCATAATGAATAAAACTTAATATTTGAATATGACTGTACCAGATCAGTACTAGAGACTTTGAATTTGATAGGTCCCCGGTAGAGTCACCAATCTATTGGTGTTTTGTAAAACCCAAGAGGATTCCTCAAAATCTTCTATGAATTTACCATATTCAATAATGAAAGCCTAGGAAATGATTGTCCAACTTAACAAGAAGAAGCAATAATTCTTACTCTCCTACACTTTGGGTTGTGCAAGACCCGAGAGGGTGATCCCACAATGTGCTTCTTACAAACAACTAAACAATTTCAAATACACATTGCATAACAACAAATAAGTTCCTCATCAGTACTGAATAGAGGAAATCCTTCAAGAAATTGGCAATTCCTTCAAAGATCCAACTCCTATCAGTAGAGAACTTCAAACATAACAAAGATAGGTCAATATAAATACTATCATAAATTAATAATCTATCAAATGTCAAAGATGTGAGAAATACTACCACTACTTCAGTATCAGTGCCATATCCTAAAGCACAAAGTCAAATGAGAAAGAACTGAACTATAAAGTGAATTTTATCCTAAATAGTTGAGATCTATATGAATTGCATACAAATTCACACATCCATACCATTAATCTATTACTACTTATGAATCCAATTGCCAGCCTGGATGAAGTTAGACAATAACTAAAGAATTTAACTGATCCTTTGAACCAAATCCACAATTATAGAATAATTCATAGTAAAGAACAATGCAAATCAATGAAACTAGTCTTTGACCAATATTTCATTAATAATTCATGCCAGGTATCACAATTGGGGATAAAATAGACTCAAAATATTGTCATATTTGACACAAACATGCTTAAGAACCTCATATTTGACAAAATTCTCCTATCTGACTCTAACCTTTAAAACATGGACTCAATGTTCACTCTCTCTATACTACAATTTTGCACTCTCAAATCTTGCATTCAACAAAAGACCTTGTACATCGGCCCAAAATTCCCTTTTATAGAATAAGGGACCGAAATAAGCTTCAGGTCAGAATGTACACATTTCCACACTTGATTGGACCGATATTTTACACACTCCCCTCTACAATTATATTTGCATTTTACAATTGGAGGGAATGCATATAAGACAAAATCCATCTTCAATTTCCGCAAAGAAGGAAACCCACCTTCCAAAAGGCAACTTGTTAAAAGGAAAATCATCTTTAACCATTGCAACACTTTATCCACATTGATAGTAATCCACATCAGCAATCTAGACTTTGAGCTAGGAGAAGTATGTGTATATTCAATTGTAACTTCTGAGGCCAGACCTATACTATACTTGACCAAGTCATAATTCTCCACCTTGGTGCTCATATCCCAAAATCATTAGTGAATACCATCTTCCATAATTCAAATTATGCTTCAGATGGCCACTTAAAAATGATAACCTCATCAATCGTTTCTCTATATGGTGCATATTTCACCATCACTGAAGTAGATTCCTTATCAAAATATTCTAAGAAACTAATAACAAAGGATAGTTTCTCAAGTGTATCATTCAACATACCAATATCAGTGTTCTTGCATTTTTCATTTGTCTGAGTTGACATTTGGTCTTTCCATACCTGCAAAGGCTTCACCTCATCATAATTATGATGGATATCTATTAATGGTGTTAGGTCTACTTCATCATATTTGGCCTTTAATTCTTTGATCTTCAATTCCATAGGAGCAACATATCCCTGGAACTTTTTTCCACAATCTCCTTAACAAATTGATAAGTTGGCATAACCCTATGATACTTATCCTTCTAAATATTTTCTCCTACCACCATGAAATTTCATTTCTCGGCTCTGGGACTCCACTTATCCAACAATGGGGTGGTTAATTATTTATCTTTTGGGAACATCTTAATTGCTTGCAACATTAAAACATAACTTGCATGGAAATTATTTAATTTTCCATGGAATTTTCTATTCAACTATCTCAATATAGTATCTACAATTATTGAATTGCTTTTCAACATTGATTCATGGGACTGTTGCAACAATTATTTATACTCCTCAATGTAGTGGATTAATTTCTCCCTTGAAAGTCTTCTTCCTGAGCTATTTTCCCTTTCAATTGTAATGGGAACCTATCCCGTATTATATGAAATGATAGCTAAGGATTGTTCATGTGAGGGAGGTTGAGGTTGTTCCATTGGTGAATCAGAAACAAGATGGCTAGAGCTATCTTTTCCTTGAGACTTCAATGTCTCCATTGGCTACTTCAATAATGCCAACTCAGTTTCTAGCTTTGCAACTCTTTGTTGACTCTTATTATACTCATTAATAAGATAGTGATATTGGCCCCTTAGAGTATCTTTTTCCTTGGTCAAATCCTCAACAGTTTCCCTAGTGAACTTGGCAACATTCACTACCATATATGTCACCTCTAATGTCGGATTATCATCAAATCTTCTCACAACCAAGTGACCACTGAAATCAGCTGGCTCTACAACTATTAGCTTTCTAGATCTAGTATACAATGATCAAATTGCCAAGGCATCCCACTCTTCACTAAAGGCTGAACCTTTGAGTGCTAGTTTAACTTCTTCTTCAGTTTGGAGAAGTGGCCTATTGGCCCTTCTTATTGTATTGAGTACTACAACATCAACAATATCCCATTCTGGGAGCAATAATACTCCACTCTGTTGCATCAATGCCCTGCCTTGCTCTGGTGTCATTTCCTTGAAGATTTCCCTCATTTGTTGCATGAAATTGGCTTGAATAACCTTCTCTGGAAGCTCTAGATGCAGACTCCTTTCTTGAGCCACCTTCTCAACATACACTGGAACATGTGTCCTCCATACAAAATATTTAAATGCATTTGTTTTAACAAAAGAGTCATCCCTCATGAATTATTTGCATGCCGCTATTCTCACATCGTCAATATTAGTTATTCCCCTTATTTTATCTTTCCCAAGCCTTAGAGAAACTGCTCCAAAAATTGACACAACACTTTGTGGAAAAGATGGAATTCCTTGTTGCATATCATCAGGGGTCACCATGATCTCTTCATCATCTGTTTCAAGATAATCAACCACTTTTGCCTCTTCAATCCTCTATCTCTTGCATGATGGTGGTTGTGTTGGAGAAAAGGACCTCGGGGGAGAGTCTAGATCAAGGACATTCGATAAAAATTTCCTTGAAAATGACAGCACAAATTTCTCATGAGACCTCATTCCAAATTTTTTTGAAGTGATAGGAGTGGGCCTAGTTTCTTTCTCAGCTACCATTCGTTCTTCCTAGAATATACCCTAACCTTTTGTGGAGGTTGATAGGTAGGTCTTTCCTCCAATCTCACTTCAGGATATTCTTCAACAACTTGCGATTTTCCTTTGTCCTCCACTATTCGTTATGCTTTCAAGAATCCTACCATACTCTAAAAACTATCAATAGCATATGTGGCCCTATTCAATTCACCACTTATATTTGGCATGGGATTGTATTCAGGGTTCTTTTCTTTCTTTTTCTCCATCATCTTAGTAAAAGCTATATATTTTTCTTTTCTTTCCTCCTACACCTACAAGTCAAGGATGTTTTTGAGGATATCCTCAAGGTAATAGAAATTGTGAACAAAGATTTTAGTTCTGTGCTTTTCCTTCATTTGAGAAATGAAGCCCTAGAGATCATGGTTCCTTGGGCGTACAATTCTCAACCCATAAGGCTTAAGTAATGTCCCCAAATCTTTCCACCCTCCTTTTTCCATGAAAAAATCAATAAATGTTGTGTACTCAGGAAAGAATGATCCTTTTTTATTCTCTATTGGAAAGTGTGCATTTTGAGCACATCCCAACTGTCTCATGATTTCTAAAAACCCAATCCTTAGAGGCACATCCCAAGGCAAAGCATATGGGTTAACATTAGTGTCATACACCCTGAAAATGGCTGTATTATACTAAGGGATGATGTCTCCCCAATTATGTGTCAAATTCAACTCAGGTCTCCTTTCCATTGGCCTTAAGAAATCATTAATTTCCTTTTGAATTCTAGGTGGATCATAGACTAGGGATCTTCTCAATCTAGACACAAAAACATTATGAAACACCACATAACCAAATTCACAGTCATGCCTATCAAGAATTCTGGTCCAATATTGGATAGGCATGTCAATGTCATCCTCTTTCTTCTTCAATTTCGTATTCTGCCCAAAAATTGCCTCTCCTTTGGATAAAAACATGTACAGTAATAAAGATTTCCATCTAAAACCAACCATTTTTTTTCCTTCTTTGAGAGCTATCAAACCCTCATGCATTTTATCTCCGAGATAGGTAGCAAAATCATACACCACATTGAAAGCTAGATGGTGGAGATGCATGGCCATATACATGAGGTCAATAGACAACGTAGTTTTTATACCGATACCAAGAACTTGGCACAAGGAGAAAACTGGAAAAGTAGTTTAGGGGAAAAGGTTCTAGCTCATTCTTGCCAATCACTATCTTATTTTTTATTTTTTCCCACTCCTGTAGTGGCTAGATGAGGAGCTAACAAAGAGTTCCTAAATAATCCCTTTTTATTTCTATATTCTTCTTTGAAGGCTTGAATGTCAATAGGCACCATATCCGTATTCCATTTGTGCAAGTCAAAAATTCTTGCAATCTCCTCTTTGGTTATCTTAACCATTTCCTTACCATCATATTTCTTGACAATTCTAGTTACAGGGTCATACCTTGCTTCAATATCCTTTAACAAGTCAACAAACAGATACACATTTGGCAATACTAGCTTGCCAAGGTCTAACCTCTAAGGGTTACATAGAGGGGCATCCAAATTCTTGTTTCCAAACCAATTAGACAATATCTGCCACCCTGTGTATGGTACTTCCGCATCTCGAATTGCACATTGTTTATCAGTTAACCCTTCCAAAACTTGGGGTCCGTAATACAAAGCCTTTCCCTCAATTTTCTTGTTAGTGGAGAGTTTCAATATATCCATGACAACCTGAGAAAAGGACCTAGTGGAAGTTTCAAAGCCAAAACTTTGAGCTTTGGGCGCCATTGCACAAGACAAATTAAAATTCTAGCTAGGGTTTTGAAGTACTGAGAGGTTTATTGGAGTTTAGCCTCTAATTTTATAGCTTTAAAAATAGTAATTTCATAATTTAAAAGGTCTTGGAAATTATTTTCAAGCTTTAAAACAATTTTAAAGAAAACAAACCAGTGCGAGCTTTAAAGCAAAAAAAATGCAATTCACACTTTCCCTAAAGAAATCAACAAGGTATTTTTTGAAACAAAGAGAGTGCAGCAGATACGTTACTTACAGTTTTTCTTGCAGAGAATCTTAAAGGCAGTTATGTTGGACTCAAAGGAAATTTATTGTTTTGCTTGGTACCGAGAAAAATGTTCACAACGTGGAATCAAAACACAGAAATATAAATTCGAGAAACTTTTAGCATTAAATTTGGTGGCTCAGACTGAACTCCACCATTACTATTCACTCGCGCAAAAAAAACAACTATCGTACAACACTAAGCCATTTTTAAAGATCAACCGTTGATCTCAATCCAAGCAAGCAAGAACAAGCGACTCAGATTGATTCAACACAATTTGAAAAAGCGACGTTCATCCACCCAATCCTAAGCGAATGAAAATGCACTTACGAGACACCACCTCAACACAAGCGGGTCCCACTTTGATCACTTCATACTCGATACCAGCGTCCATGCGTCACTTATTCAGACACCTTGCAACATTATTAAAACTGTTATTTTAATTGTGCGAGGTCAACGAGGAACGACCACGATACATTGTTACATGGCAGTCGTTGATTCAATAGTCTTCATTAATCGGTAGGCGAACAAGTACTGGGCCCCACGATTGTAGACGACATGTGGTAGCATCTCGCATACCTTGCAACATAGTTGTGATATCAAAAATCCTTGTGAGGCCAATGAGGAACGATAAGGATTCAACCTATCCATTTGACGATGAAAAAATTTGCACATGCAATAATTGTTATTTATAAAGAAGGGAACCAACTAGGAATACAGGGAACAACCCTTAAGGTAGGAAACTTAGACGTAAGTCTAAAGCTAGGAAAAAATATTTGACCTGACATTAAGCGAAGATTAAAACTCAGTCCCAATGTGGAAAAGACCGATGACCTAGGTAAAAGGGGTCGGTAGCATGAATGACTAAAAGGGCTCATACCATGACTTATGCAACTGGTAACCTAGAACAATAGGTCAACGTAGGATTAGAATTTCTAGACCGAAAGAAAGCAATAGACCAAAAGTGAAGTTTTTTAAGGCTAAAACCCAAAACCCCAAGGTAGACCAGTGGTGCCAAACACCAAAAAATCAAGGAACGAACCGAGTTGTGGAAATTTTTAAGAGCTCTACCAATCTTAACTACTCCTAGGAAAATAAACACCCAAACCATGAATACACAACAACCTTACACATCATTGTCAAACAATCAACCAACGATCAATGCTACAAACACTCAACGTGGACAAAAAAGAACAAACAATGCTCCTAAACGATAATTCACTTCCTTAGGGGAACCTATGGAGGATGTGTTGAAGAGTTTGATACAGTCTAATCTAATCTCACTCCTAGATTTCTCAAACTATAAAGGGCCACAAGTCAAGCCTCGCAGCTATAGAGAAGATCATTTTTGTGAATTTCATCGATACAAAGGTCATAACACACAAAATTATTTTAGACTCAAAAATCTAATAGAAGATCTTATTGAACAAGGAGACATTCATGCTGATAAAAAATTAGGGAATGAAAATCTGAAAATTTACACAAACCCTATCCCTGATCATACAAAAGAAAAAGATTCAGGAAATGTATCAACCTCAAAAAATGTAAACAATACTCATGATACCAAAATGGGACATATTTATTTATTACAACATGAGGAATTAGACACGTATCAAGATACTATTTTAAAACAAAGTCCAAACCCATCGATAGTGTTTAGCACTATTTTATGTATCGTAATGACATCAAGTGGATATCAGATTGTGATATCTCTCCCTCATATGACTCAATGATTGGGCATGCTGAAGAATTTCCAAACAAGCCAAAAATGTCCCTTATAGCACCCATACCCACAAAATGTTGCGAAGAGTCTTTTACTGATGATATATCATCCACCTAAGGATCATGTCAAGAGGAGGCTCTTGAGGATAACAAAAGTTACTCCGAATTGAGTCAGGATCAAGAACCCTTATCCCCAAAGTTTCACCAAGAGCTAAGGGACATCTTCCAAATAATATTAAACTCTAAATATTTCCCCGATATCACCCCTAAGATCTTTCTTTCTAAAAGAAATATAGACATTCTTCATCCAAAACAAGAGTCTCCCACTCTTGATACTCCTACACAAGAGAAAATAATGATCGAGATTCTTGATTCTTACAATGATTGTGCATCATTGACATCTTTTGAGTTAGAACCAACATCTTTTGAAACAAAATCAATAGAATTAGATAAAATAGTTCATATTCCTTAACATGATTATGCATCATCGACATCCTTTGAATCAGCACCAACATCTTTTGAAGCAGTATCAATAGATAACGATGTCATAGAATCAGAACATATAGTTCATATTCCTGAATAGGATTGTGCATCATCGACATCTTTTGAATCAACACCAACATCTTTTAGCAGTATCAACAAAAAATAATGTCATAGAACCAGAGAAAATAGTTCATATTCTTGAATAGTAGGAACCGATAGCAGTATCATGTGTTCATGACAAGTCATATTCAATGGCTATGGATCAAAGGATACATTATCAGGGCAAAGTATTAGGTATTGATAATACCTTCACAACGCCAAGGGAAATTTTGTCTACAACAAATATCAACATATGGGGCACAAAGGATCCTTAAGATGAAAATATTGTCAATGCTACAACAAGTCGTATCATGAGTTGGCATTCACCCATCATCTCATACACAAATTGGGACCAACGTAAAAATAAGAATTCCCATCAAAGAAAAGTGAAGATCATCAAATAAAATGAAGCAGTAACACAAAAGGGACAAAGAAAATACAAATGGATACCAAAGAAAAATAAGTAAAATCATCCCTCTAAAACTCCATTAGTCAAAAAAACTACGGGGAAAAATTAAAAAGGGAAATATATCCATCAAAAGCAACCTCAAATACAAAAGAAGGCTTCTCAAGAAAAGAACAAATTATATCTAGTGGTTGGTTCTCATTCCATGAATACCTCCATCCCCACCCATCATCGCTCATCTTTCCAAGTTTGGAGAGTCAAAGGTTCCAAACTATCAACCAATCCATCTCATATTCCTTCATACATGTCACCGTTGACTCCATTCATGATATCTAATTCTCGCATTGACTGTGTGTTGGCAACTACCCTTCATCATAAGGATTCTGAAGGTAACATATCATGATGTGCGCACATAGACAAGTTTAATTCTGGTACCAACAAGACAAATCAAAGTTCTTCAAGGTTGCATTCAAGTGCTTGTATCTTAACAAAGTAGCTTCTTCAAGTATGATATCGGTGGCACATTATGATAGTGGCCTCTACATCAATGCCACCAGCTGGTTCAACATGAGGGTAAAATATTCAAAAAAATAAAAAACAAAAAAAATCAAGAAAATAGTAAAAATAAAAATCGTCCACTAGTGAAAATGACTATGGTGGCACTTTGGGCAAGTACGATGAGGAAAAATTGGAAAAAAAGTGTCAAGAGTAGAATCGAGCATCTATATGATCCTTCTCAGATAGAAACATCTCATCCTGGTCATATAAATCCAATATTCCCTCCATCCATCCAATACAGATTCATCCAGATATTCCACTTTATCTTGATCTTGAGGCGTATACTTCAACTCTCCTCATGGAAATTTTTTGACAGGATCTTTATTATTCTATCTCGTGAAGTCCCATAGCCTATATCTAGCATGCTAAAACTCTATCAAACTCTTCACATATACATTACCTATCTTGGTTATCCATTTCATTATGAAGAATTTCTAGACACTGGGGGCAGGTTCTTGCACTCTTGTTTTCAAATAACTCTTGATCCATGTCTTTTATCTCACAACATGACATTGCCATCATGATCTAGATATTGTTTACCTCAAAATATCATCAAAAAATCAAAAACATCAAAATATTGTACAACTAAAATCCAAAAACATTCACAAAAATTGTAAAGGCAAAATCCAAAACATCTAGAAAACATCAAAATCCCTAAAAAGGTCAAACATCAAAAATCCAAAATCATTTCCTAGTTGAACTATGTCATCTCTGAGCTTGAACATAGGCAAGGACATCGTTGATGTGCTCTTGAGACATCCTAGGTCAGTCTTTAGGAGTCTTTCATAATAAATCGACATCCCTTTGTCTGTTAATATCTCATTTGTTAATAAATTGAGTCAGTCGAATTATGTGGTCTCTACGTGTATAATGTAGGCAAGGCTTATCTTTGATCAGCCCCCAAGGCCCTTAGGATAGGTATTTTAGGTCAGGTTCATGGTTATAATCTTGGAAAATCCCTAAACATTCATATATCTCATAAAACCCCAAAACATCCAAAAAATCAAAAAAACCCAAAAACAACTTCAAATCATTTTCAAAATACCAAAAACATTGAAATAATCCAAAAAACCCAAAAACAACTTCAAATCATTTTCAAAATACCAAAAACATTGAAATAATCCAAAAAACCCAAAACCATCCATCTCATTTTGCTTTCACCCATAATAAACCTTCATCCATAATAAATCATTCGTCAGCTTCAACCTTTGGTAAAACAAACAGAAAGCAAGTGTCACAAGTGGTAAAGTAAAAACTTAAGTGTCAAAGTCTAAAGTCTAGATCATAGGTAAATGAGTCAGTGGAGTTTGTATCAATGAATTATCATAAACCTCATCCTAATCAAAACCCCTAATCAACATGTCCTAGAATGTATCCTTCCTACGATGGGCATCAGTATCAGAAATCAACTTAGCTATATTTAATCTAACAAGAGATATAGATAACACTGACTGTTTGTCTTTGATCTTTTCTTGTGGTTTATCTTAATGACCCATTCCAAGGACCTCTCGATGATGTCTATTAAAACAATTTAGAGAGAAATGAATGGGGCATCGATCATTATCTTTTGTTTGTTGTTCTTGTGGGTATTCTTGTAAAATAATCTTGGCGCATACTTGCTTGGTTGTGCGTAGGAAGGTTGTTTGTATTACGTTGTTGACTATTGCGTATGCTTTGGTCCAATATATTATAAGCTTATAACTTACATTCCAATTAGGTTTCCATATGTCAAGGTGTGAATAAGAACTATCCTATCTATTTGCAGAGTCAAAGTCCATTACACTAGATACAATGCCATCCTGGTTATCAATACCTTGATGCATCATATCAAAAATAAGGAATGACAAAAAATCTCAATCAAAAGATATGAGAAAATCATCATCATCATCATGCATTTCTCATCACTCTCTCTAATAAAGTCTTAGTGGATCATATGCTTGTTAGACTCCTGAATCAATCTCAAATCAATGGTTAATCAATATCCATTTCATTCTTCCGTCCATCTTATTCTTCTTATTCTTCTATATTTACTAACATTTCTATCCAAGCATCAAATCTATGTGATCCACATCAAAATCCATCTTGAAATCCATCTACATCAATATCTAATCTAGCACAACAACAACCCCTCTTCCACTGGGGCATAGTGGGGCATCTATATCATTTTCAGCTCAACAATATGAAAATTTGTAGCTCCTTTATCCAAAAGAAACCTGAAATCTTGGTATCTCAAGCATAAGTATGATTTTCACCTATCGTGATCTGATCAAAACACTTTATTCTCCAATCGATCTCTTAAGGGGGTAACCAACCATCTTTATATCAATATCAAATCATCTAATGCACTTTGTTCCTAGAATTGCCAAAAAATATTCATCAAATATATTAAATCAACCATCACTAGGATATATTATTCCCTATCAATCCTCATGTTATTCAACACAATCCTTGCATTGTTGTGAATCCTCAAAAATGTTATCAATCAATCAATCAGATCAATCAACTTTAGCTTATCTATCAACATCTCAAAGAGATCATCAATATTCGTTTCAACATCAAAATCAACATCAGTCTTTGAACCAATGCAACAAGTACATTGCTTCAATGAGATGCAAAATGTAGACACCTAAAAATGTCTCAATGGATCACATTGGCTAACTAACATCATTTCATCCTCAAGCCCATCCTCTTTTCGGTTCTTTAATTAAATAAGCTTAATTATTTAATTAAATTCATCATTTTCACCTATTAATCTAATTGACCTAGTTGGGTTAATTCACCCCCTCTCACACTGGCATTTCATCTGATTTAATTAAATAATGAAAACTATTTAATTTTAACCCTAAGTCCTTTTATTTAATTAAACAACATAAACTATTTAATTAAGTATCATATTTGCATTTCCTTTTCATTAAATAAATCAATAATTAATGAATATCCTCGCATTCCTCATCTTGCACATTCAAATTTAGTTTTAATTAACTAAATTGCTAATTTACCTCTCATCCACTTGCATAGGGAATATTCCAAAGGAATATTCTCCTACTTTCCTCAAAAAAAAAGGGTACAATGATTACTCCAAACAAACTTTGAAAAAACTTTTTAAAGTTGTTACAAAGTGTGTTTGTTTGCATGATTGTGAGCCCTTGATCTTTTCTTGATCCATGTGATCTTTGATTCTCATCCATTGATGAGAATTCTTTATCCATGTTTCATCCTCCTTTCATTTGTGACCATTGATAGATCAAATCAATCTTATCCATTGCTTTTTCATTTGATCTCCATTAAATCAATTATTTAATGAATATCATATAATTCCCCTAATTTGCATAATTGAAACTTTGTTTTAATTATAAAATTACTAATTCCTCCCACTTGCAAGAGAATATCCATTTTGCATAATTAAACTTTTTTTTTAATTAGCAAAATATCTATTTTTCTCACCCACGAATATTCCAAAAATTATTATTTCTCCTCCAATCATTTAAGAAAGGGAATATTCTCACTTAGCTTCAAGTGCAAGTTACTTTATAACTTCTTGTGAAAGTTAACTTTTGACCTCTTGTACAGGTCAAAGTGTGCTTGTTTCGAAGGAATCAGAACCCTTGATTAAATATCATCTTACATTTTCACCAGTTGATGAGAATCCATGATCCATTCCTCCATCTTCTTTCCTTTTTGACCATTGATTAGCTTTTTCAATCTTATCCCTTCATTTTTAATTTGATCTCCTATAAATAAAACACTATTTAGAGACAAATGGATCCATCTTTTAACATCAAACTTATGTTCTTAAAATCATTTGCACTTGCACTCATATTTAACATCTTTTTTAGTTTAAGTTACTTGCATAATAGTTTAGCTTCCATTAATGGCTTTCATGATAACTTAGGTGCATGCATTTAGCTTATTTGTTAAATTAGGATTTTAATATTTTGAAGCTTGCATACATTTAGAGTATATTTTCATACACCCATATCAATCATCTTAGCATAAATCATATTAAACTAACTTGTATCATGGTCATTTAGATTAAAATCATGTTTTCATACACATCTATCAATAGTTTCATCAGTTTTCTTAAATAAAACTAACTGAAACAAGCTCATTATCCAAGGGATTGGGAAAGGGTCACCATTCCACATCAATGTAACACCACTCACCCAATATGATAAGTTTCAAAGTCTTAGATTAGAGGTTTTTCAAGCTTTCATGATTTAGAAGGTTAGTTTTAATGGCTTCTTTATCTTTTTTTACACTGAATGATCTTATTAGGATTGATTCTTAGTGGGTTAAATATCCCTTGAATTTGTATGGATTGAGTGTAGTTATCCTTCCCTATGTCATTGGTCACAATAGTATATATGTATATCCCAATAATGGGGTTTCATCAAAAATAGAATCTTTCAAGAATCATGCAAGCTGATCCAAATTAATAAATAAACCAAGTTCATAAAAGAAAACATAACATTAATTAAAATCATTCTTTCCCAAACAAAGGTATTCTTAGACAAATAACATTCAACATAAAGAATAGAGTGATAAAAATTAGGATGCCTAGAAATATAGCCCAGCTGATAATATTGGTTTTCAAGCTCAACATCCACAAATCTACTTACTACTCATTCTAGACTCAACCTATAACCAAAATCTAGCCTCTCACCAAAACCTCTCAACAATTACAAATGCAAAAACAAATCTCCTTCTCACAAAATCTCTCTAAAATATGCTTGCATAAAAAACTACCGTTGAACAACGAATGGAGAAATTAGATTGGAAAAGTGTAACCAAAGGTAGAGAGAATGCCCCTATTTATACAAAAATCTGAGCATTAGAATGCTACAATTAAGCTACTAAATCTACCACCTTCGTATTCCAAATGCATCGACTAAGCTCAAGAAGAGAGATGTGGTTGCTTAAAACACTAGTTTACAAACACATATACAATCCAACTCCTCTATTGAAGATGATTCACTCTTATCTTGTTGACAACAATGAATTAAACTCAAAAAATGCAACCTACAAGTTTCCCTATTGAAATATAAGTCAACTGCCTCAGTCAACTTGTGTAAAATACCAAGTCTCATCCTCTCAAAAGCTATGTGTTCATTTATGGCACAAGAAATAGACTTCTTTTTATTTTATACTTCCCAGAATATGGAGCCAACAATTCATATTTATATGCCCTTTATTCACGCATAAATTTGACAAAGTCAACATGTTATGAATTCCACTTACTCTTGCAAATGATTTGATTCATATTACTTTATACACTATTAGATGTATTAAGACTTATTCTCATGCACTATATGCTTGCAACACTAAGCTTTAGCCATTTAATTTGACATGGTAGCAGCTTATATATGCACTATAATCTATTTCAAAATACTTTTGAATACACAACTATATATCATATATATTATTAATATATATATATATATACTATAACTTTTATAATATATATATATATATTCATATTCGCATGATTTATTAAATATATAATTTGCCAATCAAATATATATATCAACATATATTAAAATAATTATATATATATATATATATATATATATATATATATATATATGTGTGTGTATATGTGTATATTAATATGTATGTATATACGTCTATGTTAACTTAATCATAATACATATAAAAATATATACACATTATATACCATTATTTTAATATCCATACTTAAACACATATATTTACATATTCATCAATTGGTGCATAAATATATAAAATGTGTATATATATGCCTTGTATGTCCAATCTATACTCCCATGCATATGATATATCCATAAATGGATATATGTAAGTATATCTACCTACGTATATATGCTCGTATATATTCATATGTATGAGTTATTAGAGACATATACATATATACACATATACATTCTATGTATATACCCTATCAATTAATATATAAACATGAATACATGAAAGTGAACTTGTATAGCCCCAAACAAGAACATTCAAAGAATATCCACAAAAAAATACAAAACATTCTCAAAACCATGATTGAAGATTACTTAACGTTTCCCAAACTTAGCTTGACTCAAATTGACCCAACTAAGACGTGAGTGTGTGTATGCTCAATTAGGCTCATCCAGGTTTACCAAACCAAGTTCTTCTCTTGAGTGATAGTCCCCCTCTCTTCTGGAGGTTTGAATATGTTCCTGCATCGAACTTAGTGCATCACAACAATAGTTACCCGATAAAATTATACTCATATGCATCATATATTTTCATCTTCTAAACATTTAAAATATCATATTGAATTACATATTCATTCATCACATTTTCCATCAAGATTCATATACAAAACATTATCATATATTAAAACATTTTAACTCAACAAGGTAATAGTAAATAGGTAATAACACAATGGGGTGTAACACAAACCCTGAGGAAACTGCTGCAAAGAAAGTTCCTAGAAGATCAAGCAAATCATTATCTGTTGCTACTACTCCTCCACAACCCACTAAATCCAAACAAGCTACTACTGAGATAAGAGTTGTATTTGAAGCTAAAGCTGCTAAGAAGAAGCATCATAGGGTTAAGCAGCAAGCCAAGAGAAAGAAGGTTGAGACTAAAGAGATAAAGGAGGAAGAAGAAAAGGGTGAGGAAGGTACTTCCCAACCTAAAGGGAAAGGTAAGGAGAAGTAAAGAAAGCAAACTCCTTTGGTTCCACCTCCACATGAGCCTCTCAAATTGGATGCACTCCTAAATGCTATTGAAATTTTTGGCTTGTTGTAGGAGACTATTGAATTTAATTTGGAAGTCCCTATGAAATACCAAAAGACTATTGAGAAGGAAATAGTAATGCACATAATCAAGCACAATATGGCTCTTAGCAAAATTCTTGAAAATTTCTCTAGAGAGTCTAGATCAAGTCCAGAGGGAGAGAAAACAAAAAAACCAATTGGAATAGATGATGAGTTGAGAAAAGAAGCAATTGATAAAGTGAGTCCCTCTATGTCTCTGGAAGAAAAAGATAAAATACTTCGAAGATAGGCTCAAGAATTGAGATCAAAGAAGAGAATAGACACCCTCATGAGTATGGAGAAGGAAGACAAGGACAAAATCCAGAAGGATACTAAAGAAGTGACAAAGAAGATCATTGAGAAAATGAGAAATGTCGAAGATGCAGAGAAATCTTAGATGTCCCCACAACATGAAGCAAAAGAGGAGGGAGAAGAGAAAGTCACACATAATGAAGAGCATGCTTCTCCTGAGCATGTTGTGCATGATATCCCTCCTCTAGAGATCACTGGTCATCAAGACCAACAAATGAAGGGACACATCTACTTCTGGAGCACATGCACAAGAGACTCCAAAGGTATCTGTTTCTGCATCCCCCATTGACTCTATCAAAGAGTTTCTTGCACAACAAAAGAAAATTCAACTTGCTATTGCTCCACAATTGCTACATTTTCCTATGCTTGATGGGTAGGTCGATAAGTCAAACATCTCACCATTACAAAAATTTCAACTTAGTGATATATTTCACTCTTTTGTAAGGGAAGAGATCTTGCAACAACAACTTGACAAATTAGAAACATTGCAGGAGGTTGTAAAAATCCTAGAAGCTGAAATTCCAAAAGAAAAAATGGATTCCTCTCTGTCCCTTACTCAACAGATCAAACAACTAATGGATTCCTTCAAGGAACATTTTTCTTATTTGGAGAAGCAAGCTAAAATAAAGATTCAAAACAATAGACTATCAGAATCCTCTGAGAAATGTGCAAAGGCACATGAGAAGCTGAAAACATGTATTGAAGACATTAAGAAATGCATGGAGGAAGCTAAGTATTATATCTTTTTTGTCTGCAATGGTCTACCATCACCAAAACTCTTAAGGAATAGATTAATTTTATGGAAGTGCAGACCACAAATGTGGCTGCTACTTATAATCCGGTGCAAGAAAATAATGACGCCATCAAGGAACAAGTTGAGAAGTTATACTCCTAGTTACAATAAGTGCAAGATCAAAGGGAGTAGATAAAAATCCAAGTGAAATAGTTGTGGGAGGTTGTAAACATAAAGCTGGCATCTTTAACAAGTCTCTTGGTAGGAGCTAAAGGAGTGGAAAAGCCTAAAAAAGAACACTTCAGTTTGAAATCTTGATTTTTTATAGACGTTGGAAAGGTGATTCAGAGATCTACATAATGGATAATATTATTGTGATATATTGGTCATAAAAATAATTATAATATGTAGATACCCTAAATTGTCCTAACCTGCAAACAACACTATTTAACTAACCTTCACCCATCTTCCCTAAACGATTAAATAATACATTATTATTTAATTATTATCAAATTTTATTTCCGTCTATTAATTAAGTGATTTAACATTAATTAATTAATTAATTCTCATTCATAATTTTTGAATAGTAAAATAAATCATATTTATTCAATAAAGTCTTGATTTAACCTTATTCCTCTCGACTAGTTAAATAAATCATATTTATTTAATAAAGTTTTGATTTAACCTTATTCCTCCTAATTGATTAAATAAAAATTAATTATTTAATTATGTCTCTAACATTATTTATTATTCTAATTTAATTAAAGAGCTATCATTAATTATTTAATTAATTTACTTTCTTCTTCCAAATTAAATAATTAACTTAATTATTTAATTCTCCAATATTCACTCAACACGATCTATTAATTAATAAAATTTCGTTTATTAATTCAATCTCTTTTTGCACATTCCTCTCAAGATTAATTAATTATCCTCACACATTTTGATTGATCAAATCACATCCACTAATTATTCAATCTAATTTGTTGACTGATCAATCATTTTCACCAATTATTCCAATCTCACTAACTAATATATCCATTTCCACCAATTATTCCAATCTCACTAATTAATATATATCCATTTCCACCAATTATTCCAATCCCACTAATTTATATATGAAATTTCCACTAATCAGGTTAGTTAACTACTCAATTTGTTTCCTCTCAACAAACATTGACCATCGATCTTAATCTTTGATCTTTGCATCCAAACCGTTCATTTGAAATAAGTATTTCTATAAAAGAAGCCTTCTTCTCACATTTTTGGCTAACCACAAATTCTTGATATTTGGAATCCTTCATCATAATACAACATTTGGAGCTTGAAGCAACACTTAGCATACGAAATTTGAGAGCAATATTCAAGGATACAAATGGAGAAGAACAATGAAGGTGATTCAAAAATATCATAGAAAGGAAGGTGAAATTATATCATTTGTTTACATTTCTATGTTTCTTTTGTTCATCATTGAAATCTTTACTTTGAGTTTGAGTATTGAATTCGTAGTTTGGTGGTTGCTTTGAATAGATTCATGCTTAATGTTTGTTAAAACCTCATTTTCTAATCTTACATAATCATTTTAAGTTTCTCCTTAATTTTTAAAATTTAAATACTCATAATATTGCATACAAAGTCTTTTGTCATGTTTTATTTTTGCAATAATCATCCTAAATGACTTGAAACATTTATATTTTTGTACTAAGGAGAGTAAAAAAATTGCATAAATCATCATAGAAGGCCTCCATGTTGTCTTTGATCCTATGTGCACCTTTTCCCAAGTTGAACTAGGAGAACATATCTCTCTCTCCCTCTCTCCCTCTATCTATTTAGCTATCTCTCCGTCTCTCCCCCCTCCTTTATTCACCCTCTCTACCTATCTCTCTACTTTTACCTTACTAATGCAGGAGGGTACTCCCCTCTACAAAAACACCAAATTCACACACCACAATCATAGGAGAACCTCTCCCTGATTCCAAAAATAAAGATTGAAACAAAACAAGAATAATGTTATTCAATAAAATTCATAAAAAAAATACAATAAGTTGGCCACCCATGGCCTCTCAACATACACACAATCTACTCCCACTCTTACACAGTCACTTCTATTCTTGCTCGGTTCCTACTAATTCACCATTGTTTTTTCGTTGAGCCCTCCCTCTCTCTATTCCTTCAATCTCTTAGATCATTCTCAATTCTCCTTCATTTGTCTCCCTTCCTCCTCTCCCTTCTCTTTATTTCTATTCCAGTTCAAAAAAATTCATGACCGTTGGTGTTCTGGTACTCCAATCAAATGCATGCCTCACATCTAGGAGAAGATTGAGGACCTAAAATGATACATCATAGACCCGCCATACCTTTTCATAATGATTGTGGGGCAGTGGTCCAACTACCAAAACCCAACACAAAACCGCAAAACCATTGACCACTGGCATTCTATCCGTGGGGTGGCAGTCCTCATACTACTGTGGGCTACCTAACACCATGTCATGGGATAGCAGGTCAACCCCAAATATTGCAACCTACCATAACATTGACTGTGGTTTTGTGGTTAATGAGCTCTTGCATCACCGCATTCTCCAAAATACCCTATCGCGGGATGGAGGTGCCTCTACATTACCGCAAGCTTCTAGTCAAATTGTCATGAGGTAGCGATACCCCTATGTTACCGTAGCCATCCATTCCAACCAACACAAGGTAGTGGTGTCCCTACATAATCACTGCTTCTCACACAACTTGTCATAGGGATGCAATAAAGGCACTCAATGTCACCATTTGCGAATGAAAATTAATTCTTGTAATTTTTTCTTGACATCGAGGTTTTGTGAAGCTGAGAAATGCCAAAGAATAGCAAACCAAAACAAACCAAAACTAAAAATTAAAAACCTAAATTTTTTTTTGGGTGATGTTGATTGCCAGTCCGCCTGGATGCTCCTACATCAGACATGTCAAGTAGAAATATTGTGAGCATATGCTCACAATAGTAGATTTGAGCTATATAGTCACTCTTTGAGATTGTAAACAATCTGTAGCGGATTCCATCACTGTAACAACTACCCCAATTTATCCCTTTTTCCTCCTCTTCCAACATCGTTCTAGAACACATACCACCCCCTTCTAGCAACACTTCATCTCCATACTTTTCCCCCATGTGGACTCATGTCCACCAAAGCCTGACCTCCTCCACCAAATACTATCCACACTCTTCTCCTCCTCCATGGGTTTAATCCCACCTCTAACTAACCACCTCCACCAAAAATAACCTGCAACATCTTCAACCATTTGTACACACAACCACACACCATTTACAACATCAACTACATGCTCTGGTCTTCCATGCATCCCTTCTTCTATATTTTCATCTAAAACCAAAGTAACATCATATAATTGTTTTACCTCATCCACATTCGCAGCTGCAACACCGAACTCCACTGCAACATCATCCACTTCCTCGCCAACAACAACCTTTGCTCTTTTCATTTCATCGTGACATCTTCACTGCATCTCACCTCAGTTCTTTCTTATTTTCTCTTGATTCTTTCCTCAGGGAATGTATCTACTATAAATTCTTCCATAGGGGTTTCTCTTTCATCTTTCACCATTGAACTCGGGCTGGAGCACTCTTTCCCATTGTCCTCTTTCTTCATCTCACTCTTCTTCACCACTTTTCTCTCACTCTTTCTAGCACACTTTCCTACTTCTTCTTGAGCCATCTTTCCCACTTCTTCACAAATTATTTATCCAAAATTCTTAAAAATTTCATCCTCCACTTTCTCCCAATACTCCTCCCAAAATAGTATCTGCACGGGTCTCCTCACGACCCAACCCATCTTGTTTGTTGCAATATCCCACAACTCATATTGTCTACATCTCCATGGTTTGTCTCTCTCAGTTCTCAACTGTTAGGGACTCCACACTCACCTCCAACAATCCTCTTGAACTCCACGGAAAACTCTACCACTTCATGCACTCTCACCACTATCCTCTACCCAACAATATTCTGGAAGATGCACCCCATGATCTCTTTTATGGGTACTTCCTCTCAGTGGAAGAGATTTATACACCTTCTGCCCAACCTCATCTCTGTTAGAGGATAGTCAACATGATTCCCATGGAACCAATGACCTCTCAAGGATTCTTCACTCTTCAAAAACTCTTCATCCATGATCCTGGTGAATACTCTCCATGCTCAAGATTACCTGCTCTAATACCAATTGATGTAGGAGGGTACTCCCCTCTACGAAAACATAAAATTCACACACCACAATCACATACAAACCTCTTTCTGACTCCAAAAATAAATATTGCAACAAAACAAGAATAATTTTATTCAATCAAATTTGAAAAGAATTACAATAAGTTGGCCACCCATGGCCTCTCAACATACACACAGTCTACTCCCACTATTACACAGTCACTTCAATTCCTTCTCGATCCCTACTAATTCACCATTGTTGTTTCGTTGAGCCCTCCCTCTCTCTATTCCTTCATTCTCTCAACTCATTCTTAGGCCTCCTTTGTCTATATCCCTTTCTCCTCTCCCTTCTCTTTATTTCCATTCCAGTTCAAATTTGTTCATGACCATTGGCATTCTAGTACTCCACTCAAATACGCACCTCACATCTAGGAGATCGATGGCCTAAAATGATACACCATAGACCCCCATACCTTGTCATAACGATTGTGGGGCAGCGGTGCAACTGCCAACACCCAACAAAAAACCACAAAACTATTGACCACTGACATTATTTCTATGGGTTGGCGATCCCCGTACTACCACAATTTACTCGACACCATGTCATGGGATAGCGTGTCAACCTATAATACTACAACCTATCATAACATTGACAATGAGGTTGTGGTTAATGACCTCTTGCATCATCGCATTCTCCAAAATACCCTATTGCGGGATGGCGATGCCTCCACATTATTGTGGGCTTCCAATCAAATTGTCGCGGGGTAGCAGTACCCGCATGTTACCACAACCATCCATTCCAACTAGTGCGGGGTAGCGGTGTCCCTGCATAACCACAACTTCTAACACAACCTATCATGGGGATGTGGTAAAGGCACTCAATGCCACCATTTTCCAATGAAAATTAATTTCTACAATTCTGTCGACGTCAAGGTTCTATGAAGTTGAGAAATACGAAAGAATAGAAAACTAGAACAAACCAAAACTGAAAATTAAACCTGAAAATGTTTTTGGGTGATTTTGATTGCCAGTCTGCCTGGATGCTCTTGCATCACTTACTCTACCTTTATCTCTATCTCTCCTCTCTCTATATATCCTTCTCTACGTAGCTCTCTCCCTTTCTCTTTCCCTCTATCTTTCCCAAGTTATATATCTCTACATATCTCTCCCTCTTTCTATCTCTATATCTCCCTATCTCCCTTTATTTGTATCACTCCCTATTTCTATATCTCTCTACTTCTCTCTCTATTTTTCTACCTCCATATCCCTCTCCCTCCCTCTATCTATTTATATAATCTCCCTCTTCATAATGTTATCTCCATATCTTTCTCTCACTCATACACACACACACACCCTATTTATGCCTCCCTATCTTTATCTCTTTGTTTATCCCCCTCTCTTCATCTCTCTCTCTCTCTCTCTCCCTATTTCTCTATACCTCTCTATTACTTGTCTCTATCACCTCCTTTATCTCTCACTCTTTCCCCTCTATCTATATCTCCCTATCTCTCTCTTTATATCTATCTATATCTCATCATCTCTACCTCTCTCTCTTATTCATTCACTCTCTATATATCCCTTTCTATCCATATCTTTCTCTACCTCTCTCTTATTCATTCTCTCTCTCTCTATCCCTTTCTATCCATGTATTTCTCTTCCTTTATCTCCCTATCTCTCTCCCTATCTCTCTCCCTATCTATATCTCTCTCTACCATTATCTCTCCCTCTTTCCGTCTCCCTCTATATTTTGATCTACTCTCCCCCTCTTCTTCTCTCTCTACTTCTCTGCCTATCTCTCTCCTTTTCTCTACATCTATCTCTTTGTCTATCCCCTCTCTATATTATTGAAGTTGTGAAATACAACCTCACAGAACCCAGTGAACACCTTCAAGAAAATAACCTATCACATAGAAGAGATACTGAAACAAAAACAAGGTGCTCTATAAGCCTGAAGCAAAAATTCCATAAGCAAGAACTGAATAATTACAATAAGATCAATCCTTATGAAAGGAGATCAAAACCCTAAACTTAATCCTAGGATTCACTTTAGGGTTTCGATCTCCTTTCATATGGATTGATCTTATTGTAATTATTCAATTCTTGTTTTATGCAATTTTTTCTTCAGGCTTGCAAAGCATCTTGTTTTTGTTTCAGTATCTCTTCTTTGTGACAGGTTATTTGCTTGCAGGTGTTCATTGGGTTTTGTGAGGTTGTATTTCTCAACTTGAACATGGTATCAAAGCTTCAAATTTGTCACTTCCTGTTTGTTGTTTGAGGGATTCAAGCATTGAAAGACTATTTTTCTTGCATCTTGAGTCAATTTGGACCTCACCATTGCATCCAAAATGTTTGAAATAGTCAAGATTGACCTTTGTTTCATCAATTTTGGTTATACGACGCCCGATCTACAAGGGTTTGAAGTTTATGAGAGTTTCCAGATCTAGAGAGTACCTACAATTTTGGAGAATTTTGAGCCCAAACGAACCTCACCATTACATTCAGAGTGCCCAAAACCCCCAAAATTGACTGTCAAATCATCGAAATCAGACACAATGACTCCAGAAGGCAATTTTTTTCCATTTTTGAGTCGTATGGCCTGGGATGACACGTAATCCGAGAAAAAAATTAAAAAAACACAGTGTTGCAGGCCGCCACATTTAGTTAGCTGCTAGCAATTAATGGATAGCAGTTAATGCTAGCAGCTAGCCTAACTGCTGGGCTTAACCCCCAAACCCCTTTTGGAGTGGTTTTGGTATTTTGGCCATAACTTTTACATATGAACTTGATTTTTCGAAAACAAAATATTGCTGGGATGCTAGTTCCAGGCCCAATCCAATGTTGCAGGTGATTTTTTTTTATTTTTTGATTTTTATGCATTCTCCTAAGGGGGAATCATCAAAGAAAGAAAGACCTAAATGTGCTTACTGTAATAAGTCAAGACATGATGAGTCTAAATGCTATGAGAAGAAGATAGATGGATATGAAATAAAGGTTTCAGATTTGAAAAATCTTATTATGAAGAACAATATTCATCCCTCTTCTTCATCATCATTCTAGACAGATGGTCAGACCAAACACAAGGGTCTTGCATTATGTGCAACCACTAGTTCGCATTCATCTAGATGGCTTCTAAGTGCAGGTGCTTTACACCATATGGCATCTTCTCAAGACATGTTCTCATATTTTTAGGCTGCATCCTCACCACATATATTGATGGGTAATAACACTTATATGAGTGTATGTGGGAAAGGTTCTATCAACATTGATGACAGTACATTTAGTGATATACTATGTGTACCATATTTGTCCACTAACCTTCTCTCCATCTATCTGATTGCTCATAGTGGGACAGGGAAGGCAGTTTTGTTCACACCTTCTTTAGTGCACATCAAAGACATTTAGAGTGGCAACATTTTTGCAACAAGGACATCTGATCATTCTTCCTGATTGTATGCATTCACACACTTTAGTACTCCACCATCTCCACTGTTCGAGTATCACTCTCTTTCTCCAAGAGAGCATGTTGTATTTGAGGTGAATTTTGGTAACTTGAACTTATGTGTTCTTTAATCTGTTCATGAGACTATTTTTGAGACTTCTACACCTCCACCTCTTATTGAGATCACATATGTTTAGTAGGATCCATCTTAAGCTTTGACTGACATTGCAACTCCGTTCATCAAGCCATCTAGTGCATCTGTTGATGACATATAAGATTATATTCATTTCCTCACATATGAAAAATTCAACACATCTATTATCCCATCTTCATTGGAGATTTCACTTCAAGATCATCTTGAGTTATTCTGATGTTGATACATTTGATTCAACATCCTATCATTCAGAAAATGTTGATACATTTGATTCAACATCTTGTCATTTAGACACTCATGCTTTAGTTCAGTTCTTGAGTGAGCATCATCCAAAACTTTCATTTTTACCTCACATCCAGGGATTTCCTCATCATCGAACATTGGATATGTTTCTTCATCAGGGGAGACACATTAGCTTGACCATCAACACAGGGGTTCTCTCATTTTGGGGGGGCTTTGGAGTCTCCACTCTCTCTCATGGGGGGTATCCAATTGTATATCTACATATGTTCTTGAGAGAGTCTCTTGACACATTTCATTTGTACTTTCTTTCAACATCTCTTTTAGGAGAGGAGTTTTTTCCCACTGGGTTTTCTCATTTTATCCGCTTTATAGAGATTTGGTTGTATTTGGATACCACACCAGGCCTTGTTTCTAGGACCCATATTTGCTTTCATGCATTTTGTCCTTAGTGTTTTAGATTCTCCCCAAGTTCATCTTAAGGTTGGGTGTTAGAGTAATAGGTTAATTACTTAATTAATTTAATCATATTGATTAATTAATTAAGTCACCTTTACTTTATTTTTCACTTAAGCTAAACTTAGACACTTTAATAATTAATTATTTAATCATAGGGTTCACTTTAGGGTTTGATCTTATTTTAATTATTCAATTCTTGTTTTATGCAATTTTACTCTCTTGGTTTGCAGAGAAACATCTTTGTGTTGTTTGAATCTCTTCTACATGACAAGTTATTTTGCTTGCAGGTGATCACTGGGTTCTGTGAGGTTGGCTTTTACAACTTCAACATATATATATCCCCCACTCTCCCTCCCTTCCCTATATCCCCCTATCTATCCCTCCCTCTATCTCTATTTCTATCTCTATAACTTTATCTTACCATCTATATATCTCTATCTCTTCATCTCTATTACTAACTCCCTATATCTCTATATATGTATCTCTCCCTTTACCTCTATTTATCTATATATATATATATATATATAATCTCCCTCTCCTTTTATCTTCCTCTCTACCTTTCTATAGCGAGATAAGGTGAGTAGAGATAGAGAGAAGTAGAGAGGGAAGCTTGAAGAGGTAGAGAGAAGAGAGAAGAGAGTGTTGGAAACAAGCTACGCTGAGAGGGGGGGTGAATTGGTGTTATTTAAAAATTAACTTTATTAACCTTTATCTTCAAAGAACTTGTAACATTCAACCAAAATGCGTGAACAAGAAGAAGACAATCACAACACCATAACACAAGATTTTTTACGTGGAAACCCTGTAAGGGGAAACACCACGGTGGATGGCCAATCCACAATATGATTTGAGTATACTCAAATAAAGTTTACAATATGGGGAATTCACTTGCATTCAAGTGCACTACCTAGAGCTCACTGGTCAAAGGGAAGGCTCACTTCCTTACAAAGAGAATCAAATTAAAACCATCTGAGAGTTTGAACTAATAAAAATATTATCTACATATGCTCGATTACAATTCCGATTAGGCACAATAATCACTCTTCTATCCTATAGACCAATTTTATAATTCTGCTCTATTCTTCTCACACTCGCAACATAGATCCTTCATGCATAAGTGAAACTGTGCATTATTTCTCTTCTGCTCTACTCTTATTCATAATTTACATCCACACACCTCATACACACTTCAATTGCAATATGTCGGCTTCAATAGAACAAAATAATATTTACATCTGTCAGCTCAAATCATGAGTAAATTATAATGTGCATCCACAACGGTCAGCCACAACTTAGCTGGGACCCAAAAAAAGATGCACGAACACAAAAATACTTAACTAATTACTTCTCATGCATCCATGACATGATACATTCACGAAGTCGGCTCCAGTATTGATAAAATAGAGAATTAGCCAACCAGATCTTCTAACTTGCACACAGATCAATACGAGGCACTAAGACTTACAAATAAAACTAGACATACATCGATCAACCTTCACTGATATACACAACACAAAATATTAATTGAAAATCTATATGAGAATCAATGAACCCGAAACTGTCGAATGCTCTATTCTTCCTTAATTGTTTGGATAAATTGATGATGCACGGATCCAATCAAAGACTAGGGTTTCCATCAATGAAAACATCAAATTATATTTGCAATGTCTCCTGCCAACAATCTCCCTCTTTGGCATTGATGGCAACACTTAGTGAAAAATGACTAACTGTCAGATCAATATCAACATTAACTACACTGCCAAAATTTCAAAAACCAAACTCTTCTCCAAAATACAATTCTCCCCCTAAGATGATTATGCAATTTTTCACTCTTATCTCTCCCCCTTTGACATCAATAGAAAATGCGAGAATTCGCATGCCAAAAATTTCAACAAAATTGTTATGAACAAGTTGCTTATGTACAAAACAGGCTTCATAAACTTACATAACCTTGAATATATCTAAAAAATATTTCTTCAGTAGAGCCAAATTCATGTCCCAAACTCTTTTGAGACTCTCCAAGATTGTTATATGTCCACAAAGTAGATAGGATTGTGTTTCTGCAGACTACAGGTTTGATGGATCACCCACTGCTTTAGCATCATCTGCTTCTTTCAATGCACTTGACATAATTTCTAACTTTGGTCCAATTAGACCTCTAAGTTAACATGCTCTTGCAACAATTTTTTCATTTTCATGTTTCAGGATCTTTATTCTATCAAACATAGATATCACTTCACCTTCTAACTTTCCAACACTACCAGTTAAAGGATCAAACACATCAGAAATAGTAGCTAATTTTTTTTCCAAATCCTTAACCTTTTTCTCATTGTCATCAATAAATTTTGATAAAAAGAAACAAGACTCATAAATCTTCCCACCTTATGATAAAGCATTTTGGATATTTTCCACACAGGTGGCTAGCAAATTTTTATCCTTAGAAATAATTTCCTTCAGCCCATTTAATATTTTAACATCAAATTCCTTTTGAACTTTAATCATAGCTAATTTCTCAAGTAACTCAAAGTGAGTACTTACTGAGTTGATGAGCCTCTTTAGTTCACCGGAGGAGGATCCGATTGGATCTTTCACATGAGTGGGCATTATCTTTTCCAAGACTCCATATTTAAGATTTAGAAGTTCATTGTCCTCAATGTGGGACTTCAATAGTTCTTCTCTGGCTTTTTCTTGGCCAAATGAAGCTACTTTCATTTTCTGAATTGGACTTAGAGTAGATAGGTCGATCAACCTTCAATCAATTTAGGATCAAACTCTTATTTTTTTTCTACCAAGAATTTCTTAACTGCCTCTGTAGTGTCTCTTGCTTCTATAGGGATTGCTTTACATCAACTTTATTCTCTTCAACCATTCCTTCCTCAGTTGCAGGTTCTGACTTGTCTTCAGGGATCTCCACTTTCTCAATTGATACATTTTTTAAAACTTCAATTTCCATAGGCATTTTTGTATTGTCCACTTCAGGAGGGATCTGAATATCTTTAGTTGCATCTTGTTTCTCTTCTTCTTCTCCCAAGTCAGATGAAACATCATGAGTTCCTTTAGGGATAACATCAATTATACTGTTTAACAAAAAATTTCTCAAAATCTATTTTGTTTCTTCTGCAACTTCCTTGGTTTGACCAATCATCAAATTATTCACTCTTGTTTTGCTTTAAAATTCCTTCTTGGCTTTATTCAGAATTGACTTTATTTCTTCCACAAAAGCTAATGGACACAATTCAACAAGAATTCTTTCTCTCATCTGGTCTTCTTATTATTTGGAATTAACTCTCCGCATCTCCAAAATATCATATAAGCTTTTGGGTAAATTGGGCATTATTTCAATCAAAATTGTATTAAAAATATTCAAATGTTTTATTGTTTCCTCTTCAAGAATTCTCTTATCAAATTTACCAAAAGACTCATACCATTTTCAGAGTGGCTTGAGATTTCCATCCTTAACCAAATCCTTTTCAACTTCTTCCACTGACATACCTGGATGGTCAATTTTTGTCTTCTTCTTTGCTTGAACATCTCCATTGGAGGGTTTACTTTTTATGACAGTTGTTGCCTTGGTGCCTTGATGCTTGATTTATTTAACACCTTCATCAAACTTTGTTTCTTCATCATCAAAAATTGTTACATAGACTCTTTTTCTCTTATCTTTCTTCCTCTTTCCTTGCTTACCGGATCCCTTAGATTCAATTTCCACAGGGATTGATTTTTCTACAGGGGTGGAATGGGATGCAGAGCTTCTCATTGATCTAGCTCGGGCAGATGGTGTTGCCAAACCAGCTGATTTAGTTTTTACTATATATTTTTCCACTTGAGCTTCTTCTCTTTTACTTCTAGCTTCTTTCAATTTTTTTGTCAGTATCCCCATACTCTCTGCTAAAACTTCCACCTCTTTTCTAACTCTTTTAACTATTACAGGTTTTTGGAGCTTATTGTGTACCTGCATGTCCTTTTCAGCATAAGTGTCAAATCTTTCTTTTGATGGGTCTAGAGGTTTTCTCAATAAATGTTCAGCATACATTTCTAGAATGCGCTCCTCAACTTCATGTCCCATCAGCATGATCTAGATTGTTTTGAGATCAGCGGCTTCCATCATATATTGATCAATATCTATCATGAAGAAAATTGTATCCTTGTATTTCTCTACAATGGAAGTGGGAATCCTCTCTCTGGCTTGCATCATACTCTAAAAACTTTTGAATTATCCCCAGATAGTAGCATTCTTTGTCTTAGTGTCTACAAATCTATGAAAGAGATCTCTAATTTTAGCAACTACCGGTTTGTCTTTTTTCCAATGAATCTTTCTAAATCTCAAAACCTCATCCATGAAATAAGAGAATAGGTATAATAGAATTTTTCCATACTTAAAAGAATTTTTCTTATCCTTCTTCATCTTCACAAATTTCCCATTATCTGACTCCTCAACAATTCACAAAGATTATAGTTTGCATTTTCTTTCACCATCTGGTAGGCGACATAAATGGTAGTATCGAACACAAAGTTGTCTCGAATGGAATGATATATCTTGTACCCAATAACCATAGATGCAAATTTGACATCTACATCAACAACATCATCAATTGTCATTGCTCTTTTGTCATAGCTAGAACCTGTAGCATCAGTGACCATTTGATTCTTCATTGATTTTAGAATTGGTAAACCACCAGAAGAATTTAGATCTATTATAGCACTGATAGCCTCCTTTGTGAGTTTGAAGGGTATGCTTAACCACATGAATTCATCATGGAATCGACTCAGAATTTAACGAACCCATTCCTACTCTTCAAAGATGGGAAATTTGATAATTTGTGTAAATTTATTTTCCTCTAGGGTTTTATATTCTGGCTTCGCACAAAAATGTTCACCTATGATGTGATTATTATACAAATTCAGCAGTTGTGAGCTTCCTAGTTCTTCAATATTCACGTGAATATAAGCCCTAATATAATCTGTGTGTAACACACCGTACAAAATAGATGGAAATGCTCCTAACGAATCAGTCTCAAAATATTTGAAGGGATGCCATTTGAATTTAGGATGGTTTCTTTCCTTAACTTCTACAAATAATGGAGTAGCCATTATCAATTCACAAGTTCACAGAGTTTTGCCGAAAAAAATACCTTTCTGGTGGATCACAGTTTGATTTCAGAAAGCTTCTTCGTACTTGAATTTCGCCTCAACTCGCCTTAATTCGCCTTAGAGATCTCCAAACTTCTTTTCTTAAAAATTCAAAGTGACAAATGAAAGCTAGAAATGGTTTTTTATCACTCACATACTTAACCCTTTTTGACACGATAAATGTATTTACCCTAACTGATCCGGTTACACTATTTTCATGCACTGTGACAGATAAATCTTCTGCAGACCTCCAACACTGCATAATACTTTCTCCAATAGGTTCAACAACATCTATATCACATCTATGCACTTAATGAACTTATCCACATTTTGATGTTAGTTACCAGTAGGGGGTTAAGATATTTTCTTGACAGACCCCTAGGCCAAGGGCCTAAAACTAATTCCTGGATGAACTACTAGAAGTAGGTTTTGGTGCAAGTGCATTTTATTCATTAGAGGGGCTCTTTTTCACCCATTTCTTCTGCATTTGCTGCTTGACCACATCTATAGTGACTTTTCATTTTCCTTTAACATGCTTCTGCATGTTCCTCCTTTGATTTACCAGACCTCTTTTGTTCCAACAAAATGTAGCAATGTGACCAAATTTGTTGTAGTTATAGCACACAACATTTTTTTGTCTAGACGAATTGTTCCATTGATTGTATTTTGATATGTACTAGTTAGCAGCATGCCCAAATCTATTGCATCTATAAAATATGACATTTCTATGAAAATTGTTCATCACAATTTTGCATTCATTTGACTTGTGACCAAACTTATTGCAATTAAAACAATGACTTGAGAATGATGGACCTCTTTAATTCATCCTACTTCTACACTAAGAAGCCATATGTCCAAATTTATTACAATTGAAACAATATCCATTAAATTTCTAAGCATTAGGTTGTCTTACCAGATACCTTCCAGATTTGTTCATTTGATTTCCTTGCCTGAATCTTCTTTGCCCAGATTCAGAACTTTCTCCTTCTTCATATCCAAGACCTCACTTGTCACCATTTGTCCTCTGATTGCTAATTAGTTCATCAAGCTTGGATGAGATGAATTTGAACTTCTCCTTGTACTCATTTGCAGTAGAAAGTTCATCTCTAAGATCATCAATCTGCTTTTCAAGAAATTCCTCATTGTTTTTAGATTGTTCCAATTCATTGTCCAAATGGCTGCATACTTCGAATTTTTCTTTTAGAGACAATGCTAGGTTCTCTTCATTCTTCTTCCTATCTTCAATCTCCTTGGTCATCCTCATCATGATAGATTCCATTTCATTCTTTAGGATGATATTATCTCTGGTAAGATTTTCACATTCTTCTATCTTTTCTTTCAGGGCTTGACTGAGTCGTTCATCTTCAATGCTCTTACTGTCATTTTTCTTAATCTGATCACATAGTTCCTTTATCTTCTCTCTGAACTTATTTATTTTGTCTTTGAAAGACTCAATGAATTTCTCAACATCTCTGAGGTTTGCTTGCAATTTTTGAACTTCAAACTTTGACTGATCAAGATCATCTAGGGCCACCAAAAGTTATTGTTGAAGACTACTTGAATCCATTGAAACACTTTACAAGATCTCCCCAAGTTGTTAGACTTCTTCTTTTGAGGAACTAGCTCTGATACCAATTGTTGGAAACAAGATACACTAAGAGGAGGGGTGAATCAGTGTTGTGCAAAAATTAACTTTATTAACCTTTATCTTCAAATAACTTGTAACATTCAACCAAAATGCATGAACAAGAAGAAGACAATCACAAAACCATAACACAAGAATTTTTACGTGGAAACCTTGTTAGGGGAAAAACCACGGTGGATGGCCAATCCACAATATGATCTAAGTATACTCAAATAAAGTTTACAATATGGGGAATGCACTTGCATTTAGGCGCACTGCCTAGAGCTCACTTCTCAAAGGGAAGGCTAACTACCTTATAAAGAGAATCAAATTAAAACCATCTGAGAGTTTGAACTGAGAAAAATAGAATCTACATATGCTTGATTACAGTTTCAGTTAGGCACAATATTCAATCTTTTGTCCTACAGACTGATTATGTACTTCTACTATGTTCTGCTCACACTCGCAACATAGATCCTTCAGGCACAAGTGAAACTATGTATTATCACTCTTCTGCTCTGCTCTTATTCGCAATTCACATCCACACACCTCATACACACTTGAAAATTATATGAAGGATCTCATATATATCCGCAACTTAGAATTCAATTGCAATATGTCAACTTCAATAGAACAAAAGAATATTTACATTTATCAGCTCAAATAATGAGTAAAGTATAATGTGCATCCACAACGGTCGGCCACAACTTAGATAGGACCCAAAAAAAGATGCACAGACACAAAAATACTTAAGCAATTACTTCCCATACATCTGCGACATGATACATTCATGAAGTCAGCTCCAGTACTAATAAAACAAAGAATTAGCCAACCGAATCTTCTAACTCTCATAGGGATCAATACGAGGCACTGAGACTTACGAATAACACTAGACATACATCGATCAACCTTCACTAAGATACACAACACAAGATATTAACTAAAAATCTGTATGAGAATCAATGAACCCAAAACTGTCAGATGCTCTGTTCTTCCTTAACTATTTGAAATATGACTGCTGGTAGGATAAATCGATGATGCATGGATCCAATCACAAACTAGGTTTTCCATCAATGACAACACCAAATGATATTTGCAGTGTCTCTTTCCAACAGAGAGATATAGAGAGATATCAAAAGGGTGATACAAGGGGAAAGAGGGAGGGATGGAATGAGAAGTACATAGAGAGATGGAGAGGGGAGATAGAGAGTAGAGATGGAGGGAGGAAGAGAGAGGTAGATATAGAGAGATAGGGTGGGAAGGATATAGGAAAAGTTAGCTAGAAAGAGAGGAGGGTAGAGATGGGGGATAAAGAGAAGTAGAGAGAGAGAGAGGTAATGTGAAAGGGATAGAGGGAGAGGTAGGTAGAGAGAGGGAGGGTGAGGGGATATATGGAAGAATATAGGGAAGGGTAGAGAGAGGTAAGGTGGGAGGGGTAAAGTGAGATGTAGGCAGAGAGGGTGAGGGGAGATAGGGAGAAGTAGAGAGGGAAGGAAAGAGAGGTATGTATATATAGATATATATATAGAGAGAGAGAGAGAGGATGATGGGAATGTGGGAGAGAGGTAGATAGGAGAGAGGGTGAAGAGAGATATAGAGATATATAGAGACATCTAAATGGAGAGAGATGGGGAATGAGGAAAGTATGGAGTGAGAGGTAGGTAGAAATATATAGAGGGGAGATAAAGAGAAATAGAGAGGGAGGAAGGAAGGGAGAGGTAGAGATAGAGAGGTAGGGTGGGAGGGATATAAGTAGAGGTAGTAGAAAAAGATGAAGATAAAGGTGGGAGATAAAGAGAAGTAGAGAGAGAGGTAATATGGTCACCCTCCATCTCACTACCTACCTCTCCTTTTATCCCTCCAACATTACATCTCTCCCTTTGTCTCTACTTCTCGTTGTCTCCCATCTATATCTTCCTCTCTATCTACCTATCTCTCCCAATATCCCTCCAAACTTACCTCTCTATCTCTACCTATCCCTTTCTCCCTCCCTCTCTACATATCTCTATCTCCCCTCTTTGATTATCTCTACCTACCTCTCACTCCATCCCTCCCTCATTCACCCTCTCTCAATTTAGATATCTCTCTTCACCCTATCTCTCCTTTCTACCTCTCTCTCACCTTCCCTCTCTAATTTTTCTATCTCCACTCACCATCTCTCTACCTAATTATCCCTCTTACCCTAATCTCTCATTACCTACCTCTCCCTCTCTCTCCCCTTCCCTCTCTACTTCTCTATATCTCCCATTACATTCTCCCTCTCTACCTGCCTCTCACTCTATCACTCCCACCTTACCTTGCTCTCCCCTTCCCTTTGGAACTCTATATATCCCCTCACCCTCACTCTCTTTACCTACCTCTCCCTCTATCCCTCCAACCTTACCTCTCTCTCTCTCTCTCTACTTCTCTTTATCTCCCATCTCCATCTTTCTCTCTATCTACCTACCTCTCCATATATCCATCCCATCATACTTCTCTATCTCTACATATCCCTTCCTCCCTCCCTCTCTACTTCTTTGTGTCTCTCTCTTTTCCTACCCCTCACTCCATTCTCCCTCATTCCCGCTTTGTATCCCTTTAGATATCTCTATGTATCTTCTTTATCTCTCTCTCATCTAAACCTCTCCTACCTTCCCTCTCTACTTCCCTCTATATTCCTCTCAAATTCCATCTCTACTCTTTGTTGGAGTGATAGGGAGAGAGGGAGAGAGAAGGAGAGAGGGATACAAAGAGGGAGATATAACTATACATATATATGATGAGAAAGATAGAGGGGAGGAGAAAGGGAGAGATGTAGGTAGAGAGATAGGTAGAGAGAGGGAGAGGGAGAAAAGGAGAGAGTGTGGGGAGGGAGAATAAATAAATATATGAAGAGGGAAAGGTTGAGAGGGAGAGATGAAAAATACATCCAAAAGGTACATTTATATATTAAAAAAGTGGAAATGTCAATGATGTATCAAATATGAAAATGAAACCCTATTGTAGTTGTCAAGGATGGGTAAGGTAAGTAAAATTGATTTCAAAATCAAGATAATAGAGAAAGATGTAACAATATAAAATTGATAAAGAATTAGGCATGAAAATATTTTCAAATATAAAATTGAGATATAAATATCATAAAAGTATAGATCTAAGAAACCCTAATATGAATAAGAAACCATAGAAGACTAGATTGTATGGGATTTATTGGGTTCACTAAAATTCAAAGAGGCATAGAGGGACAAAGAAAGAGGAAATCAAGGGAGAGGTAGAGATATAGGTCTAGAGCTTGGGAGAGAGATAGAGAGAGAGATATGGAGGGAGGGAGGGAAAGGTATGTATAGAAAGAGAGAGGTGAGAGGGAGAGATAGATAGAGAGATAGATAGAGGGATAGGGAAAGATTTGAGATTGAGTTAAGTAGAGAGGGAAGGATGGATGGAAAAATAGGTAGAGAGATAGGTCTATAGAGAAAGAGAGAGATCTAAAGAGGTACAAAGAGATAGGGAAAGAAGGAGGGAGAGAGAGGTAGAGAGATAGGTCTAGAGCTCAAGGAGAGAGAGTGAGAAAGATATGTATAAAGATGGAAAAAGAGAGAGGGAAGGAGGGAGGGATGGAGAGGTAGATAATTATAGAGCTCAATAGATTGAGAGGGAGAGGTCTAAAGAGGTAAAAAAAGAGGGAGGGAGGGAGGGAGGGAGGGGGAAACAAGTGGATAGATGGGTCTAGAGCTTAAGGGGAGACATAGTGAGATATAGAGAGGTGGAGAAAGTGATAGAGAGATATGATGATTTATGAATATTTTTTCATCTCCTTACTACAAAAAATATAAATATTTCATTATTGATTACTTTTTTTAATGTTTCAAGTATTTTGAGATGATTGTTACAAAAATACATGAAAAGGGGACTTTGTATGCAAAATTAGCAAGCATTTGATGTTTCAAAAATGAAATATGAAGTTAAAATGATTATAATTATTTTTTTTGTATAATATAGAAACACTACCTAGTCCATTATGTAGAGCTATAAATCACCTTTCCAATGCCTATAAAAAATAATTTTTTTGTTAAGAAACACAAAAGTTATGCCCACTTTACTAAAGAGGGTTTTTTGGGCTTTCCAAAATGGATATTCATTTTGATAAAGCCCAAAATGGGAAGTGGGCACCCGTATCTAAGAAACGGATATTTATTTTGTTTTTTTCAAAATGGATATCCATTTTGAAGACATAAAAAAGGCACCCATTTCAACAAGATGGATATCCATTTTATTTTTCAAAACATATATCCATTTTCAAGACATAAAAGCGGGTACCTATTTTTTAAACAAATATCCGTTTTGTTTCTCAAAATAGATATCTATTTTTTTACATATTTTTTCCCTCCATTTTTGCTTTGGGATTTCTTTAGTATTTGGCTTGGGGGTGACCAACTTGAAAAGTCAACTACCCCAACGTGTTTATAGGGGTTGCAATAGTTTTTTAAACTTCACCCTTCATGCTGATGACTTTTTTCATCCAAATTTGATGAAATGAAAAGGGTTTATTCATAAAATTGTTAGGATTCTACTAATATAAGATATGATTTATTTAAATTTAATAGATAATTATTATTGATTTTTATATTTACTATATGTAAAGTCTTGATTGACAGGTTGATTGCTAAACACCTATAACTTTTAAATGTTTATACATTTTTTGAATCCAAATGATGCATCACAAAATATAGTTTTAAAAAATATGAATTTCATAAATTTTTGACCAAGCTAGGGTGGTCGGACAAATGGTTTTTAATATTTTTAAAAATTCCTGCTAGAAAATCCATAACTAATTATTTACTTGTAAAAAAATTACAAAAAATATGTGTCACATCTGGGCATGTGTCCTCTACTTATATTGAAATATTTGGGAAAAAAAAAAAAAAATCTCATCATTAGGGTGGCTAGACAAACACTTGCTTTCTATTTTTTCCTAAAAATTTAGTACTACTACATTGAAATTTCAAATTTTCACCAAATAGATTTACTTTTTTCCAAAAAAGGACTAGTAGCTTAGAAACTGTTGGATGTTGTGGCTGCATTGCTGATATGCGGTTGTCATTGATGTCAACACTATTAGCATTGGTGATGCTTAAGGTTGTATATATCGAGGAGATTTAGAAAATTGTAAAAAATAAAATATTGCAGATAGCCAGTGAAGCTGAGAAGGTCAGAGTGGTGGTAAGTGTTGTCAGTTGATAATCAGGTGGTGTTCTCTAAAGGGTTTGCTGCTCAATCTATCTAGTATGTTGTCTGAAATTTTTAGTGGTATGCATCAAGAATTGAGAAAGTTAGGAAATCCTATGTTCCTACAATCATTTTGTCACTATAGCAGTTGTTCTTGGATGAAGAGGACGAAATTCTGGAAATTCCAGTTGTTGTGCATATTCTTGTGACATCCATTGATGAGTTTAGATCGTGATCTATCAGTTATGTATGTCTACATTGATCAAAGTGTTTGTGATCAAAGATTTTTCCAACATCAGCTTGAGTTTTCATGTTCTTGGCCAACATGTTGGTGGTAGTGTGTTGTGGATCCATGAGGATTAATCTTTTATTTTTTGGCATGTTCGAAGGTGTTATGTGAGTCCTCACTATGTTGTGACCAACTTGTGCTGGTGCACATTAATATTTATTTATGTATTGAGGCCGACAGTTGTAATTTATTATTTATTTATGGCCGACATAATAGTTGATGTAAATCCGTATGGCGGATATGTAAGAGCGGTTTTTTTCCTCATTTTGAGGTAATGCTCGGTGTGTATATGTGAAATACATGTGTGAATAAAGGTCAGATCATTCAAGAGCAGAGCAGAGTGTGAAGAAGGTTGAGCGAAGAGTATTTGTGCCTAACCAGAACTGTAATCAGGCTTGTGAAGAATCTAATTTCTCAGTTCATGTTCATCAGATGGATTTAATCTGATTATTGTATGTAAGGCACTGAGCCTTCCTATGAGTAGTAAGATCTAGGCAGTGTTCCTAAATGCAAGTGAATTCCTTATTGATTTTTCATTATACTTCTAACAGGGTATAATCTTGTGGACTAACATCCACCGTGGTTTTTCCCTTAACAGGGTTTCCACGTATAAAATCTTGGTGTTCATGTGTCTCTAATATGATATTGATTTATGCTTGCATTGTTAATTATCATATATGAGATTAAAGGTTGATTAAAGTTGAATAAGTTTAATTTTGGTAACAATTGACTCACCCACCCTCTCAGTTGTTTATCCTTATTTTTCCAACAATTGGTATCAGAGCTAGTTCCTCTGAAGAAGCCTAACAACTTGAGGTGATCCAAGATGGCATCATACAAGAAGGATAGTCCTAGATTCGATGGTGAAAACTACTCTTTATGGAAAGTCAAAATAAAGTTTCATTTGAAGTGCATTGGTGAACCTTTCTGGAAGATCACACATAGTGCATATACTATTCCTCAGAATGGTCTGTCCTATGAAGATGAGATCAAGCAAGAAAAAGATAATACTAGGGCTATTGAAGCATTGTTGAGTGCTTTGATAGATTCAGAGATGAAAAATGTGATAGGATTGAAGACTGCAAATGATATCTTGAAAAATTTAGAGACATTGTATGAAGGAGATACACTAGTGAAAAGTGCTAAGCTACAAAGTTTAAAAGGAAAGTGGGAATACATGAAGATGAGTGAAGCTGAGAACATCCTCTCTTTTTCTCAAAAGATAAATGAACTGGTGATGAGCATTAGATGTGCCAGTGGAACCTTGGATGAAGAAGAAATTGTGGCTAAGATACTTAGATCTATGCCTCCCTCCTACAGAACAAGAGCTCATGCTATTGATGAGCTCAGGATAGTGACAAATTTGAAAAGAGACATGCTGATTGGAAAACTCGTTGCCTTTGAGTTAAGTGAATTTGGTGAATCTACTCCTAAGACTGAGTCTGCATTCAAAGCTACTGTATCTGGGAAAAGTCAAGAAAGATACAATCTAGGAGAGAGTTCCAAAAGGACATTCAAATATGAAGATGAGATGAAAAAGATTGAAGATGAAGAAAAAGAATTAGAAGAATTGGAAGCATTGATTGTGAAAAGAAAATCCAGAGGTCATGGTAAGTACAAACGAAAGTTACCTATCAAATTTTTTTCTTGCAGTAAGATAGGTCATTTTGCATCAAGATGTCCTGAAAGAGTTTCTAAGTACAAACTTGAGAAGACTAGATTTCAAAAGAAATGCTATTATGTTGAAGAAGGCGTTACTGATGATGAATCTGATAAATAAATTGGAAATGAAGATGAATGGGTATTCATTGCTATCAAAGAAAATGGTCAGGTGTCCACTGAATCTACTAGTAATGTGAATGTTGAGAAATCTCTTGAAACAAAAATTGAAGAAAAGGATGAGTGGGTAATTTATTGGAAAAAAAAGGACAAACAACTGAGAGGGGGGGTGAATCAGTTGTTACCAAAATTAAACTTATGCAACTTTAATCAACCTTTAATTTTAGATCTGATAATTAATAGTGCAAGCATAAATCAATAACATATCAGAGACACATGAACACCAATATTTTATACGTGGAAACCCTGTTAGGGGAAAAACCACGATGGATGTTAGTTCACAAGATTATACCATGTTGGAAGTATAATGAAGAATGAATAAGGAATGCACTTGCATTCAGGCACACTGCCTAGAGCTTACTGCTAAGAGGAAGGCTCACTACCTTACAGTCAATAATCAAATTAAATCCATCTGATGAACATGAACTAAGAAATTAGCTTCTTCACAAGCCTGATTATAGTTTCGGTTAGGCACAAATACACTTCACTCAACCTTCTTCACACTCTACTGCTCCTGAATGATTTGACCTTTATTCACACATGTATATCACACACACACCGAGCATTACCTCAAAATGAGGAAAACAATCACTCTTATATATCCGCCACATGGATTTAATTCAACTACTCTATCGGCCACAAATAAACAACTGTAGGCCTCAATACATAAATAAATATTAATGCAAACCAACACAAGTTGGTCACAAAATAGTGAGGACTCAAATAAACACCTTCAAACATGCCAAAAAATAAAATATTAATCCTCATGGATCTGCAACACACTATAACCAACATGTTAGCCAAGAACATGAAAACTCGAGCACACATCGAAAAAATATACTATCACGAACACTCCAATCAATACGGACGTACAGAACTAATAGATCACGATCTAGACTCATCAATGAACGTCACAAGAACATGTGTAATAACTAGAATTTCTAGAATTTCATCATCTTCATCCAAGAACACTTGTTGCAGTGACAAAATGACTGTAGGAACATAGGATTTCCTAACTTTCTCAATTCTTGATGCGTACCATTGAAAATTTCATACAACATACTAGATGGATTGAGCAACAAACCCTTTAGTGCACACTACTTTATTATCAGCTTACAAAACTTACCACCACTTTGAATTTCTTAGCTTCACTGATTGTCTGCAATATATATTTTTATAATTTTCTCAATCTCCTCGATATATACAGCCTTAAGCATCACCAATGCTAATAGTGTCGACATCAATGACAACCACAAATAAAAAATGCAACCAAAACATCCAACAATCTCCCCCTTTGGCATTGATGGCAACACATGATGTGAAAAATACCATCAACCCAACTAGCTCTTCCAATAATCTCCCCCTTAGATTGTGCACTCTTTTCCTATTATCTCCTTCCACTTTATTATTCTCTCATGTTTTTCGCATTGCTTCTCTCCCCCTTTGACATCAATGGAAAAGGTACACATGCTCTGATCCTCATATTTAGCACATCTAACTACTCCCCCTGAGTAGCAGCCACCACAACATCAATCTGGAATAGGATATGGCTATGAATTCACGGACTGATGCAAAAACCTGCATCACTTAGTTATGATTAGGAGGGGAAATCACCCCTAACTTTCCTCTAAGATACTGAAAAGTATCCCTAGGCAATGGCTTAGTAAAGATGTCTGCAATTTTCTCCTTGGTAGGTATATACTCCGGTCTAACTTCTTTGTCACTTACATTATCTCTCAAGAAGTTATATTTGATGGATATATACTTTGTCTTTGAGTGCAACACTAGATTCTTAGAAATGTTTATGGAATTTGAATTGTCACATAATATGGCAATGGGTTCTTGTAGAAATGCTAAATTAACATCATATTTAATCATATTCTCCTTAATTAAATAAATCAATTTTATTTAATTAATCTCTAAAGTCCTGCATCAAAATTAAATAAATTCATCATTAACACTAACATCATCGCCTTTAGCTAAATAAATCACAATATTTATTTAACTAAATCTAAATCATTTTTCATCTCCTTTTGATTTATTTTAATCAATAAATATAAATCAAAAATTTCAAATCACCTAATCCCCTCTTAAGTTAACTAAATCATGATTAATGTTAATCTTGATGCAAGTCGCATCCTCTAGCTTTTCCCACTTGCACAAATAAATCATTTAATTGATTTATTAAATCTTCTAATTTCCCTCAACATGGCATAATAGGAAATATTCCTCCAATTTGAATTTCTCTCTCAAATGACTTGTCCCTTCCAACATAACATTAATTCCTCTCTTACATGTCCCCCACTTGGCATTTAAAACCCCTTTCTTCTCCCTCCAACAAGTCAAATTTCAAATTTGATAAGGCCACCTAATGTAATTTATTAGCACATTCACCAAAACTTGTGAAACCTTGGCCCATTCACATGGTGACAAGTGGCCTCTTCCTATTGGTTGAGGATTAGTCCCACATTCCTCAACTTTTCCTCTTCTTTCCTTAATCTCGCCTATAAATCCAAGTCTTTCCTTCATCATTCACATCTACAATTTGAGCATTCTTATTGTAGGCAACTTGAGTTAATCTTACCTCTTTGTCTATCATCATTTGAGCTTATTTAGGATTGGGAAAGGGCTCCTTTACATACCAAGGGTCCACCAATCCAATATGGAATAGGTATCCTCCATGCATATTGGATCTTTTGATGGATTTTTTGACATGTTGGGTTATTTCATAAGAGTGGTTGATTTGCTAGGTTTTATAACTAGCTATACTAATGTGCATTAAGTTTAAGCTTTGTAGATTTTCATGCTCACAGTTCTTCATACTCAACTCTGACATCTCTCAACATCTGCTTCATCCACAATACTTGAGTATAACTATTCGCAATAGTAATATATTTTGCCTCAGCAGTAGATAATGAAACGAAATTCTACTTTTTTCTTAGCCAAAATACCAACTTCTTCCCTAAGAAGAATGCACCTCCACTAGTACTCTTCTTGTCATCCACATCTCCTACCCAATCAACATCATTGAAATCACTCAAGGTAAGATAATCATCCCTAGGATACCAAAGACCAAGATCAACTGTCCCTTTCAAGTATCTAAAGATTCTTTTCACAACAGTCACATGAGACTCTTTAGGATCAACTTGATATCTAGCAACCATGCATACAACATTCATTATATCTAGCCTGGTCTGAGTCAAATAGAATAATCCACCAATCATTGACCTGTATCTTTTTTTATTTTCTTTAAGAGAATCATCATTCTGTGTAAGTTTGTATCTAGTTACCATAGGTGTACCAACTGGCTTTGAGTCTTCCATGCCAAACTTTTTCAGTAACTCTTTTACATATTTAGACTGAGATACAAAAATCCCATCATCTAGCTAAGTGATTTGTAGTCCTAAAAATAATTTCAGCTCTCCTATCATTGACATTTCAAACTCACTTTTCATTTCATCAGCAAACTTCATACACAAATCATCATTACCTTAAAAAATAATGTCATCAACAAAGAATTCAATGATCAATTCTTTATTCTAATCCAACTTGAAATATAGATTATTGTCAGCAATACCTTTATTGAATCCAAGTTTCAACAAGTATTTATCCAATCTAGCATACCAAGCTCTAGGCTTGCTTAAGTCCATATAGAGCTTTATCTAATCGGCATACCATGTTTTCTTTGTTAGTCAGTTGAAATCCATCTAGTTGTGCAACATAGACTTCCTCTTCTAGCGTACCATTTAGAAATGTTGACTTTACATCCATCTGATAGACTTTGTAATTCTTGAAAGTACCATAAGCAAGAAATAACCTTACAACTTCAATTCTAGCAACAACAATAAAAGTTTCATCAAAGTCAATACCTTCCATATGTGAGTACCCTTTGCAAACCAATCTTGCTTTGTTTCTGACCACTTCACCTTGTTCATTCAGCTTATTCTGAAACACCCATTTGGTTCCAATCACATTTTTATTCTGAGGTCTAGGAACAAGATCCCATGTATCATTTTTCTCTATCTACATTAGTTCTTCTTTCATGGCTTCCATCCAATACTCATCTTTGCATGCTTCATTGATATTGCTAGGCTCGGTTTTATAAATTAGACAATACTCTTCTAAAATTATTCTTCTAGTTTTCACACCTTTGCTCTTATCTCCTATGATCTGACTATCAGAATGATTTTCCCTTACATACTTGTGATTTTTAGGATTTTCTCTAACTTCTTGTCTAACTCATTTGACCCCAATTTCCGACGAAACCTATATAATCAGATGTATCGTCGGGCACTTGTGCGAATTTCCATTTTTAAAAAAAAATTTACCCTGATGTTCGTCGAAATTTCGACGAGCTGTTGTTTTGTGTACATTTTGACGAATATCTTTCGCCAAAATTGGGGCGGTCCTGCAAAGTTAAATTGTGGCGGGCATAAATTGAAATGAGCTCGACTATTTATTGCGACAATGTTTTGCTTGATGGTTTTCTTGGGGAAAATCAGAAGAAACTCAAGAAGATATCGCTAGGTTGAGGGAAGTCATTGTCTTTTTCTAGAATTCATTTGTGAAGTCAGATTTGTACTTCCAGGTTTGAAAATCATATTTGAAAGCAACATCTCATCAGATTTCATTTATAGTCTTGTGCATTTTTAGAATTTCATTTCCAGATTTTAGACCTAGCTTCACAAATTCTTTATAAGGGAATTGTTTATAACTGATGGAAAATTCTTGATAGATTTGGACAAAGATTATATTTGCAAGGTTTCAATTTTAACCCTAATGATCAATTTGCAATAGATTTGGGAGCCATAGCTAGATAATATCAAAGGTGTTGGTTGTTTTTTTACTGTAACCAAGTTTATCTTCTAGAAACATAGCATATAAAATCTCAGATAATACTGCCTTACAATACCATCAATCTATATTCTAACCCAATACTACTTATCAAATCCTTATATGAACATAGTCACCTATAACCTCACTCAAGCATTTTAATTAATTCCTTGAATTAAAGCCAAAATGAGAATCACACACCATAACAGTGAGATGAACAGAATAACCCTTGATCATTTTATTCAAGATAATAATATATTCATACAATGGAGATACATGACCTTGAAATGAGTAATTTTCATTCAGATGCTAGTATTGTCTTGAAAATTAAGTACCCATGAAACTAAAACCTACAACAGAATGACACCAAATGGTGTAGGAGCACACCTAGGCTAACCTCCATGTTTGTTATTTTGGCTTGTACTTGACTCTAGCCAAGTCAAGATGTTAGTTTGTTTTCAAACCTTAGAAGGTCATTGCTTTTGTGGGCTAGGTGAGTTAGTCATTAGGACTAAGGTCACACAAATAGCCAGTGTTAGTAATTTAAGTTTTCTTAATGTTAGTTGTATATGGGAGATTAGAGTCTTAAAGATGTTCTAAACACTTAGTGGTTGTTGTAAAGATTCCTTTAGGCCATTAAATGGGCTGGTTCCTCAGAATCTAGAGGGAATAGTGGTCCTAAGAAATAGGATCTTTGCATAGAGAAAGATGCCAAATGTTGTAAAGAAGTTAGCATGGGCATGCAACTCGGTTACCTTTGGATTCCTTTGAGAATAGGAAGTGGGAGATCGGCCAACAGGCCCTAGAATAATGGGGATGGCATCTATTATGACCCAAGTCTCGAATCTCAGGACATGATGTAATTGGTAATTAGTTTTTGAAAGTAAAATAGAGAACTCTGCAACAGTGTTTTCAAGAACAACCTGAACTTTTGTGATGATAGAGATGCTTAATGGATTGAGAGATTGAGTTTAGTATTTGTTTAGTTTTCTATAGGATTATCTTAGTCTTTTTCATTTGATAAGCAAGTTGTTTAGAGTAGGATATTTGGTGTTAGGCAAATTGTTTTGGTTTTAAGTTCTTACTGGTCCAGTCTTGACCAGTCGGTGCTTTCATGGCTCCCTCATGAAATCTAGCCTTGGGAAACACCTAAGGATAGGTGGAAATGTTAGGGGAGTCATTAGTTTATATAGATTTAGGATTAGGAAGCATGAAAGAGTGGAGAGCTCTTTTTATCACTATTCTCTAGGCGAGCAAACAGAGCCCGGTTAGAGGTCTAGGAATGTCTTTGAAGATTTCTTGCAGGGTAAAGAGGTACTATACGGAACAAGTATAGGTTCAAGTAGGGTTTCATCATATCTCATCATACTAGGTGGACTGAGGTCATGTCAATCATTTAGTTTATGATTTGAGCAGGTTCCAAGCAAGATTACAGTCAGTCCTAGAAATTAGGCCTTTTAGCCCTATTGTCCTAAGTTGTAGGAAACTAGTGTACGGAGGTTGTCAGGCCCTAAGCCCCATTGAACCTTTTAAAACTTCCAAATGAGTATCCAAATCTGCCTTTAGTTTTGTAGGGTCTTTGGAAAAATTTAGCAAGAATTGACAAAACAAGACTGGTAAAGGCTACAAGGAATAGGCCTGTTTAAGGTCTCAAATGGTGAAACCTTGAACCCGGTAAGGATAGGGTTGAAGAACCTTCTAAAATGGTTCAAATATGCAAGGTTATGAATGTTTTCAATAGGATGGGAACCCCTGCAATGAAGAATGATGTTTGTGAGAAATTAACACTTAGAACTTTCTAAGTGAGGAAGAAAAATTGAACTTGTCAAATGGTGTTAGTCCTCCAAGGTGAAGCACAAAGGATAGAACTCTTAGAGAAGAGTTAGAATTGGACTTAGTTAAGCATCTAAGTCAATCAAGACCTAGAGGAGACTAGGTTCCTAGAAGAGACAAGCTAGGTCTCTTAGTTGCAATGCAAGCAAGCCTTGGAACACTCACATCACCAAACCTAAGAATAGTATCTTCACTATAATATCAAGCTCTTTACAAATTCGCTCTGCAACTTCAGTTAGACTTGACCTAAAGATATCTAACTTGCTAACCGGCCATATTTTTGGTCCTGGAATCCTTCTTATAGGGAAAATGAAGGAGCAACAAGCATCGGACCAGAAATACACCATCACTGGTCACTTAGACCACCTTATGACATTTCAAAAATTGGTTACAACAGTTGAGTCTCTAGAGAATCTTCTTGCTCATCCTGTCCACTAGAGAATAACTGTTGCATTTGCCAAAATTTGAAAACTTGCACCAAAATTGCCACCAAGACATAGCCAAAATTTGTTATAACCATAACCACTGAGTTGTTAACTGCCGGTTGTAGACTCTGTCCTATTCTTGTTCAATTAAGTACTTTTCTACCCATCCTTAATATTCCTCATCTGTTGGCCAATTAAAATTTACCACCTAGTTTACCTTTGCACTGTAAGTTGTATACTTTATTGCTACTTGATTCGCCTCCCTTCCAAAAGATTCCAAAAATGTGCTAGTGTTAATGATTTCATCTACCCTGTCCTGCCATTGCTGTAGTGATCTAACATTTCCTTGGGCATCTACAATATCTGGTAAATATGTGCCACTCCAGTCATCAAAACTCTTTACCAACTCTTTAATCCCCTTGCTCAAATCATCAGGTAAGGCTTGGAAACCTTGCAGTGACTTCACAAAGTCTTGAGTAGGCCTTAATTGTTGAGGCCTATTAGCTGCATTTTGAGAATTTTATTTCCAGATTTTGTTGTGCAAGTTCAATATTATGATTTTAGGAGTATAACAGTTGGAAATCATTGTAAAATCATAATTTAATAATTTATGGAATTAGCATTTGAAAGTGTTTTTTAGGGTCATTAACTTCAAACTATCTTCTCTTTTGCAAGGGTGGTTGCATGTCGATTTTTTTTGGTGTAAAATATCATAATTATTATATTTTGTTACCTGTGTACGATTAAAAATTATTGAAGTGCATGTGAGTTTGATATTTTTTGAAGATCTAAATATTCAAGCTTGGTAAAGAAAAATCATGTCAGATAATATTAGTCCAGAACAAAATGAAGAGACAGTTGCTAGATTGCGGGCTATATTGAAAAGAAAGGGTGATGGGAAATGTTATTGTCCTTGCAATAATTGCAAGGGCTTAAAGACGAGAAGAATTTTAATCACAACAGCTGAGAAACATTGTAGGTAGCATGGTCACGTTGAAGGGGGGCATGATTATCGTCCATTGGTAAGTTGTTCATTATATGTGTTTATATTGATTGAATTTGTAAATGTTTATATTGTTTTAACATTTGATATATATAAAAAATCACCTGATCATGATCATGGTTTATTTGTGTTTGTCATTATTATAAAGGTGGGGCACCCTAGGGCACATGATATGAATTATCACGGCCTAGAGAATGTGGTTTTGCAAGTGGAGGAACATGGAGCTATGAATATCGAAGATGAAGTTAATGATCCTATGGAAGAAGATGATCATGCACTAGAAAACACAATTGAAGATGATGGTACAAATACATTGATCCATGACACATGTAGTGGCACATCTGATCATGTCGATCGAGATGACTTTGATGATGTTCATGATTTACCTATACTTGAGAAGGCATACGAGCCACTTTATGAAGGCTCCCAAACAACTCTTCTCTCTATTGTATTGTTGCTGGTGAACTTTAAGGTTATGAATGGTTTATCCAACATAGCAATCTCACGGATGTTAAGGTATGTCATATATGTCATTTTTTTTCATCTATTTTAATTGTTGTTAGTTCATCACTAGTAAATAGAGGATGAAGTATGTACCTTTAATATTATTTATATTAAGAAGTTATTTTTTGTTGTAGATTGATTGGTGAATTTTTGTTACCACCATCAAATATTTTACCTCACTCATACCGAGATTTATCTGGCATTATGAAAGATATTGGAATGGAGTATCAAGCAATAGATGCATGTCCCAATGATCATATTATATATCATAAACAACATGAATTTGCAATAAAATGCCCGGAATGTCATATCAGTAGATATCGAACAGATCAACTAACAAAAAAGGTGTTTCGCAAGGTTCTTCGTTATATTCTCATTATTCCGCGTATGCAACAATTATTTAGGTGCGAAAGCTTAGCGCAATTTATGGATTACCATGCACATAATAGAAGTGGAGATGAGATTCTTTGAATGCCTGTAGATGGTTCTGCATTTAGGGACATGGAGGAAAAATGGCCACACTTTAAAGAAGAACCTCGTAATCTCAAGCTTTCATTGGTAGCGGATGGTGTCAATCCATTTGGAGAGCTGAGATCTATTTACTCAGTGTGGCCTATTTTTGTTATCAACAATAACATTCCTCCATGGATGTCAATAAAGAGGGAGCACATAATGTTGGCAATGATTGTTCCAAGTATTTGTTTACATCAATTTTTTTTAACATAGTAGCATCTCATTTGTCTTATTTGTTGCATAATGACTTATATATTTTTTCATTTAATAGTCATGTACATGAATTTATATATATTGTAGTAAAATGGTTATAATAATTATGTAATGTTTATATTCATTCAACTAGGTAAGTACCAAGTTAAAGGTATGAATGTATATATTGAGCCTCTTATCGACGAGTCACTAAAGTTATGGAATGGCGTCACTATGTATGACGTATCTAGACCAATAGGACAAAGACAATTTCAATTCCATGCAATGCTTGTATGGATAATTCATGATGCCCTAGGGCTAACACATTTTTCTGGTATGTTATAACGTTCGACTGCATGACTTTAACGATATTTAATTTTATGAATTAGATATCATGCATGTTTTTGAAATAATCTATTCATTATATATAATTATAAAAATTGACATATTTAATCCAATTATATATGATTTGCAGGTCTTCAAACAAAGGAAAAATTTGTGTTGGAGTTGAGAAGATACAACACCACAGAAGTCCACAAGATCTTTGCAAGCAAATAACCTGTTACAAGGAGAAACAAAGAGAAGCAACAAAAGAAATGCTCAAGAATGTGGAGCAATGTATTCACCTGAAAATGTAAAATGAATAATGATACAAAAGATAGTTTTCAACTACATATAGATGAAAACCCTAAAAAAGGAAAACCCTAGGCTTGCACAATAATAATTAATAAAATACTTAATTATTATGTACCTAATGTTAGCTTAAGTGAAAAAGAGTTAAAAGGAAACTTTACATAATTAAACAAATATTGTTTAATTAATAAAGTAAATGTCCAATTACTCTAACACCCCCACTTAAGATAGACATAGGGAGAAGCTAAAACCTAGAAGAAGCTACTGAAAGCAAAAGCAATGGGTCCCGGCAACAAGGCCAGATCAGGTACCCAAGTACAATTAAATCTCTATGAAACGGAGAAAAGGAGAAAACCCAGTGGGAAAAACTCCTCTCCAAAAAGAGATAGAACAACATGCTAAAAGAAACATGAAGGAAGGAAGGCCTCATAAAGACCCCCCAAGGACAACTTCCTTCACCGCAAGCATAGAGTGCAACTGAAGATAGCGCGGAGATGCAAAAGATTTTGTGAAGATGTCTACAACCTGCTCGGCAGTGGGAACATACTCCAAGATGAGAGAACCATCCTGAATCAATTGTCTGATGAAATGCATATGAATCTCAATGTGCTTCGTCCGTTGATGCTCCACCGAGTTGCACGAAATGTGTATAGCACTCTGATTGTCACACCAAAGAATAGTGGGACTATTAGGAGGAAAACCAAACTCAGTCATCAACTGAGAAAGCCATAAAATCTCCTGACTAGCGAGCACAGCAGCTCGGTACTCAGCCTCTATAGATGATAATGCATAAGCAGTATACTTCTTGTACGACCATGTGATAGGACCAAAGCCAAGACAAAAAACAAAGCCAGAAGTAGACTTCTGATCATTGACATCACCAGCCCAATCTGAATCAGTGTAGCCAACAATGTGAGGATCCCCTAATGTGTAGTGAATTCCATATGAAGTGGTGCCCTGAATGTACTTCAAAATATGCTTGGTAGCTTGCCAATGACTCTCATGAGGATCATGTGAGAATCGAGAGACAAGACCAACCGCAAAGGAAAGATCAGGATGAGTGTGAGTTAGGTACAACAAACTGCCAACCAACTACCTGTAAAGTGTAGAATCTACTGAAGGAGTGGGGCAAGTAGTAGTCAAAACAACCCCTGACTGAAAAGGTGTGGGAGCAGGCTTGCAATCAAGCATGCCAAAGCGCTGAAGCATATCAAAAGAATACTTCTGTTGGTAAATGGAGATCCCCTCTGAAGACTGAATCACCTGAAGACCAAGGAAATAGTGCAGAAGGCCAAGATCTGTCATCTCAAACTACTCCATCAAGGCTAGGTGAGAATTTTGAATCATAGAGGATGAGCTACCTGTGATGAGAAGATCATCAACATATAGCACAAGAATCAGGATCTCACCCTCAAGATGTTGAATATAGACTGTGTGATCAGAATGACAGCGAGTGAAACCAGTGGAGAGCAAAAAAGAGTCCATCTTCTCATACCAAGCCCGAGGGGCTTGTTTCAGACCATATAATGAACGCTGAAGTCTGCAATCCAAAGAAGAATCATGAACAAATCCCTGAGGTTGCTCCATATAGATCTCCTCCTGTACGTCACCATGTAAGAAGGCACACTTCACATCCATCTGAAAAATGAGCCATCCTCTAGAAGCTGCAAGTGATAATACAAAGCGAATAGAATTCATCTTGGCAACAAGGGCAAATGTCTTAGAGTAATCAATACCCTCAACCTATGAGAAACCCTTCACAACAAGACGTGCTTTGTACTTATCAATAGAACCATCAGCAACATACTTGGTGCGATACAACCATCGGCACCAAACCATTTTTCTTCCCTTAGGAAGAGGATAAAGATCCCATGTATTATTCCTCATCAAAGAAGAATACTCCTCCTCCATGGCACTATCCCACTCAGGGTGACCTGTCGCCTCTGAAAATCTCCAAGGATCCTCTGAAAGAGCATGAGTCAAAAGACTAGAGCCCGTAGTATGAGAATGAGTGCGACGAGTGTTTGAAGGATCACCGACCATAGATCCTGCTACCTCAATAGTAAAGCGAGCCCATTTGGGCCTCTAAGGTGGAGCAAGTGGAGGTGGAGATGGGGGATCATCAATATCTTCATCAGAATCCTCAAAATAATCTTGAAGAGCTATAGTGGGTGGAGTAGGTAGTGAAGTGGACACTGGAGACAGGGTATCAACTGGAGGAAGGCACTCATCAAACTGAACATCCCGTCGAAATAGGACCTCTCTGGAATCAAGATCAAACAACCTGTATGCCTTAACATCCTCATAGTAGCCGACAAATATGAGGGGTCGAATCTTTCGCTCCATAGCTCTCCTCTGAGCATCAAAAATAAAAGCCCATGCCTCACTACCAAATACTCGAAATGATGAAATATCAGGCTTGTCATGAGACCAAGCCTCCTCAGGAGTCATATGTCGAATCGCCTTGTGAAGCATCCAATTCTGAATATAGTTGGCACAATTGACTGCCTCAGCCCAAAAAGATGAATCCATGTACTTGGACTGAATCATACAATTAGCCATCTCCCGTAAAGTCTTGTTCTTGCGCTCAGTGATACCATTCTACTGAGGGGTGTAGGGAATAGAAAACTGATGTTGCAAACCATGCTCAGTGCAAAAATCTCTGAAGGCCCGATTCACATACTCCCCCCCATTATCTATACGTATCCGCTGGATAGAAAGACCAGACTACTTCTCTACAAATGTCTTGAAGACACAAAAGGAATCAAAGACATTAGACTTGTACTTAAGAAAGTACAACCATGTGCGTCTGGAGAAGTCATCAATGAATGTGAGTACATACTTGGCCCCTGAAAAAGAAGGAGTGGGAAATGACATGAGGTCACTATGAATCAACTCCAAGGGTGCCAAAGCACGAATGGTTCTTCCCTTCAGAAAGGGATCCCTATGATGCTTGTCAAGCACACAACCATCACAAACACCGTCAGTGCAAGAAATCCGTGGAAGACCAAGAACAAGTGACTGTGTACTCATCTGCTGAAGATATCTGTAATTGACCTGGCCAAAATACTCATGTCAAAGCTGACTCACTGAATCTGCATGTGCTATAAGAGATGAACCTGTACCCTCAGAAAGCGCAAATCCATCAAATCTGTAAAGACGAGATGCAGTATCAACACTACTAGTAGCCACAACCAAATCAGAATCATGGAGGTCCCAAATAACCATATCATGTGGTGAGAACTCAACTGTCTTACCAAAACTAGTGTGGCAAATCTGATAAATGGACAAGAGGTTCGTTAAAATGTCAGGAACAACCAAAACATTCTATAAAGTGCCTCCATCGAAAGAGATAGAACCGAAACCCAAGACAGAAAGTTGTGAAGAGTCACCCACTGCAATCTGTGCAGTACCACAAGAGGCAAGAGAAGTGACCAACTGGTGAGTGTGAGTCATATGGTGAGAAGCACCAGAGTCTAAAATCCAAGTGGACCCATTGGTTAATGCTCGTGCAGTGAGAGCATGACCCTTCCCTGTGGTGGAAGAAGAAGAAGACTGTGGTGAGGAGATGTGTTGCTGTTGCATGGCCTCCCTTAAAGCCTCTAATTGTTTCCAACACCTGAAAATTGGATGACCTTGCTTGCCATTGAAACTGCAAGTGTCTCTTGATTTCTCCTTAGTCTTGGAGGAAGACTCACCAAACTTCGAAGATTTCTCATGTTTTGGATTAAATGGTGGTTTAGAATCAGACTTAGGAGGTAGTTTGGAGGAAAGCTCAATACCTACAAAATCTTTCTTGGGCCTCGGTTTCTGCTTCTATTTCCCCTTCGGTGACTGAGCAACCAATGCTTTGCTCTTTGAACCTGAGAGTATATCCATCTGAGAAAGGTGAGACTGTTCCTGAGACAATCGCTCACAAAATAAATCAAAGGAAGGCATGGTAAAATTGGCACCCAAACCATCCATGGTGGAGTAGAAGGAGGAAGCAAATATCTGAAATGGACCACGAAGCTTCGAAAGAATCAAGTAAATGCACTCTGTGTCTGTCTTGTTCTTCCCACAACCCTGTAAAATAGTACGGATAGTTTTGAACTTGTTCAAAAAATCTTCAATAGTGGGAAATGTATCAGGTAACAATGAAGTCAGCTCTGCCTCAATCTGTAATGCGCAAAACTCATTAATGGCCCCAAAAAGTGTCTCAAACTTCAGCCACATGGCTCAAGGAGTGAGCAAAGCATCAAGGTGAAACAAAAGACTGTTCTGAAACATGCATGCATAACAAACCTATAGCCTCATCCATCTTGTTCCTATGCTGCATAATCTCAAAAGGATGCTGCAACTGAGGTTGAACCTCATCTAAACAAGACCATAACCCTCATGACCTGAGTAGCCTCATCATACGAGACTTCCAAGTGTGATAGTTATGTGATGTGAGTAGCTCAACTGAAGAGTCTGCCATGAAACCCTGCACCTGTACCTGCTTGTGTTTTTTATTATTATGTGATCTTTCAGAATAGATAGAAGATGCAGAAGGGTTTGTATTTTTGAGAGTTTTGGTGTTCTGGTTTTCTGATATAAATGACAAAAAGCAAGAGAAAAAACACCCCCCACAAAAGATAAACCCAAACCCTAGTACAAACTGAGAAGAAGGAAGCAATGCATAAGAAAAAAATACTTCAAGAAAAATTCTCATGTACCTGGTGAAAATTTTGATAAAATAGATCACATCACTGAATAGAGCATGTTGAGAGCTTTCCAACGCCTATTCAAGTTTGAAAAACGGAGTCTGTTTGCATCTTCTATGACCCCGGAAGTGAAGAAAGAAGACCTCACTTTGACTGGTAAAAAATATCTAGACTGGTAAAAAAAATTAAAAATATTTCTATACCATCAGATTGGTGCCATTCTCAGCTTTCCAATGCATCTTCCTGTTCAAAAAACGGAGCTAGGATGCCCAAGTTATGCCCATTTGACCAAAAATGACATAATAGGGGGTTGGAGAGAAAAAAATAGCCCTCAAGGGCTTAAAATTCGGCGGCCCCAGGGCACATGGTGGACCGGGGGTGGTGCACAGGAGGTGGTGGCACGGGGTGGCTGGTGGCTGGCGGTGTGGCCGGTGGCGCGCAAGGCGGCGCTCGGGCAGAGCAGACCGGGTGGCGGGCCTAGGGGCGGCGGTGGCCGCTTGGCCGCGGCCGGTGGTAGCCGCTGTGGTGGTGGTCGGGTGGTGGCCGTAGGGTGGTGCTCTGCAGTTTAACACTGGCCGCACAAAATATAAACCAAAAAAATGATTTTTTTTTAAATTTTTTTTGATTTTTGTGCGTTTTTTGCTCCGTACGGCCCTAGGGCAAAAAAAATTTGCCTTCCAAATTGACTGTAACCAAAATTGACAATTTGACAGTCGATTTAGGGGTTTTTGGGTGCTACGAATCCAATGGCACTGTCCATTTGAGCCCAAAGTGAACCCAAAAAATGGAGTATGCTGAATCCACCCAAAAAAAACTTAGAACCCTAGATTTGCTTCCAATGCAAAATCTCAAAACAAGAACAAGCAGCTGCAAATCTAAAGCTCTGATACCATGTTGGAGTTGAGAAGATACAACACCACAGAAGTCCAAAAGATCTTTGCAAGCAAATAACCTGTTACAAGGAGAAACAAAGAGAAGCAACAAAAGAAATGCTCAAGAATGTGGAGCAATGTATTCACCTGAAAATGTAAAATGAATAATGATACAAAAGATAGTTTTCAACTACATATAGATGAAAACCCTAAAAAGGAAAACCCTAGGCTTGCACAATAATAATTAATAAAGTAATTAATTATTATGTACCTAATGTTAGCTTAAGTGAAAAAGAGTTAAAAGGAAACTTTACGTAATTAAACAAATATTGTTTAATTAATAAAGTAAATGTCCAATTACTCTAACAATTTGCATGTCCAATTTGTGGTCCAAAGATGAAATTTCGCCGTTCAACAATTTTAGGAAAGCAGGTGTTTGATGAGTATAGGCACTTCCTCCACATAAATCATAAGTATCGAACTACTGAAAAACATCTTTTCAATGGGAACGAAGAGACTACATCAAAACCACGAAGAATGACACCTCACCTATGGAAGTTGGAATATAATAGAATTAATCATCAACGTTATACATCGGATCAAATTGTTTATCTATCATTTATGATATGTTTTGAATTTTTATTTTTATTTTGTGATCATGTTGTAATTGACAATGATTGTCATTGTTAATTTGTTTAACTTATATGCTTCATGAAGGTCGTCAAGGCATTCATGGTCGGCTTCCACAGGGACTAAAAAAGTTATCCTAGACAATTTAGTAGGTTGCCCTAGTATGAGCGGCTACAAATTGTGCATTTGTTTGATACAATGTATATCGGAAAGAATATGACAGAAACGTTATAGAAAATATTGGATGGAAGGCATGACAAAGAAAAAAATGTCAAAATTTGTAGTGACATTCAGGAAGCCAGTCATGCAATGAAAAATGTCATTCAATTAAATAGCGATGGAGACCAAATTAATATAAGTTCCCTTCATTGGTTATTAACAGAGCAGCAAAGCAATTCTATAAAACAAGTCATAGGAAAAATTCGATTTCCCACAGGATTTGCTGCCAACATAAACAATATCATAACAAAGAAAGGTGAATTTGGGTCAAGGATGAAAATGCATGATTGGCATACCTTCATTAAGGTAATTATTCTGGTATATTATATATATATTTGTATATTGCATGTACTTTTCAGTGTATTATGTTTACTACTGTTGAAAAAATATTAATGAAAAAATCATTTTATAATTGCTGCAATACGTTCTACCTCTATCTCTCTTAGACAACTTCGACAACAATGTCAAGCAAGTTATATATGATCTTGGAAAATACATGAGGTAAGTAGCGATATTTGTTCAATTCGTTGTATATTTTTGTTAAATCTCATTAATATATTTATGCCTTGAATCACTTGTAGATAGCTATCATCTAAAGCAATCCATAAAGAAGATATAAATTATTGGAAGAGAAGAATTCCTCGTCTAATATGTGAAATGCAAAAGTTTCTACCTTCGACATTGTTCAATGCACAAGAACACTACCTCATACACCAAGTTGAAGAGATTGAATTATGTGGACTTGTACACACAAGGTCAATGTGGATGGTTGAGAGGCACTTGAAATTTTTGAAGGATTTGGTTAAACAGAGAGCACATCCCGAGGGTTCTATGGTGGAGGGATACATGGTGTACCAGACCATGGTGTACATTACTGAATATCTTCTTAAGTTTGCAGCAAAGATCCATGTAGATCGCGTTTGGGATCCCAACTCCATTAACAAATTCGAAGGGGAGTACTTGATGGGGAAAGGTAGATTGAGGAAAGTGTCGGGTAATTATAAGATGGTCATGGAGATTGGTGTAAGTGTTCCAAGGCTTTCTTGCACAACTAGCTAAGAAGACCTTTCCTTGTCTTCTTCTGGAAACCTAATATTTTATAGGTCTTTGTTAGGCTTAGATTATTAACTAAGTCCTAATCCAACTCCTCTCCAAGAGTCTCACACCTTGTGCTTCACCTTGAAGGACTAACACCACTTTGTTATGTGAAAACTCTCTCCTACACTTAGAAGACCCTAAGTGCCAACATCACACAAACATTGAATTGATTGCAGGGGTGCCAAACACATTGGAAACATGCCATGTACTTCCAACTGGATCCATCTTGGAGGATATCCAAACTCCTTTCCTACCGGTTTCAAGAATTGGTCTTGAGGAGGCCTATTTCTTGTAGCCCTTGACAGAGACCTTTACTTCGTTCCTACCCAAACTTTCCAAACAACTTAAAAAACCAATTCCACATTCAAATACCCTTTTGGATTTTCTAAAGGATTCAAAAGATTATATACTCCTAAGTCCTCTGTACACTAGTTTCCTATTATCTAAGTTAAATAGGGCTATTAGGCCTAGTTTGTAGGACCCCACTGGTTTTCTTGCTCAAACCTCAGTCAAATGGATTGATAGAACCTCAATCCTTCTAACATGTAAGGATATGTATATACCCTACTTAGAACTGTACTTGTTCCATACTGTACCTCAATCCCCTGCCTAAATTCTTCAATTCATTACTATCAAACCTCTAACCGGGCACTCTAAGCTCGCCTAGGACTTGACATTAAACATAGTTGTTCCACTCTCAATCACTCCTAACTCTACATATGTATAGAAAAATAGCTCCCCTAACACATCCATCTACCCTCAGGAAAATCCCATGACTAGATTTCATGGGGGAGCCATAAAAACACAAGCTGGTCAGGAGAGGACCAGTAAAACCCTTAAACCTTAACCTTTCTATTCAGGACACTAAAACAGCTTAAATCAACTTACTTGTAGAATGAAAAAAGTTTAATACTATCCCATGAACATGAATCTAACACTAAATCAAAACATCCAATTCACTTAGTATCACTGTCACTCAATAACACTCGGAGTTCACATAAAAACATAAATTGCAGAGCTATCTTCTATTCCAAAAACTTGATTACAATCTCCCTCTTTCTTGAATTCGAGCCTGCTTCATATTAGATTCCATTCACCATGTTTGTAGGGTATTTTGGTTGATCCCCCACTCCTATCCTTTAGGGGATCCTATGTAACCGAGTTGCATGCAACATTTGCCATAATGGCAACTGTTGTCATGACAATTTTGTAACAACATTTGGCAAATCTGTCATTATGCCACCTTCCTAACTCTTAGGACCTCTATCTCCTATATTTTGAGTAACCAACACCATTAAAGGCCTCATGGCATCTTTCTAACATCATTCATGTGTTTAGAACACATTTAAGACTCAAATCCCAACTTAAGCTACTAAGGCTAAGCAATGTAAAAACTATTAACAATGACTAACTTTGGTGACCTTAGTCCTAATGACTAACTCACCTAGCCACAACAATGACCTTCTAAGGTCCAAAACAAACATACAATTACTATGACTTGGCTAATGTCAGATACAAGCCCAAAATATCTTAACTATGGAGGTTAGCCTAGGTGTGCTCCTGCACCAAAGATTAATTAGAATACATTTTACATCTGGTTTTTATGTATATTGTACTTATAAATTAAGCTCATATACCGTGGTAATTAACTAATTATACGTCATTTGTGAATTTATTTATTTTTGATACAGTTGGTCGAGAGTGGGATGCACTACATTTGTACGTCACAAACAATCTTGATTGGATGACGGTATGGATTGAACGATGTCAACAATCTGGTCGCGCATTAACATGGGAAGGTGTGGCTTCATTGGTTAAAGAAGTTCATCGTAGTGGACATTCCAATGTTACACCAAGGGAAATTGATTTAGCATATGGTTTAAGAGATAAACAGGTATGTATAAATATATTAATCACCCATATTATTTAATTATTTTCAATTATATTGATGTATATATATGTTGAGTTTTTTTCTTTGCATACATTCGGCCAAGAATAAATATGTTTATCAACTGATGATATTGCAATAAGTTTTGCATGTTTGAAATATTGCAGGTGAAACACCACAAGGCTATGTGGTGCAATGGTCGTAAATTTCGAATCAAAAATTTGGATGACATGAAGAAAACTTGTGATTCTAGGATAACTGTGGTCTTCCAGGTGACTAATGTTTCATCTGGAAGCGACATACATCCAGAAGTCTCAGAAAATCAATACTATGGGATTTTGGATTATATACTTGAGTGTGACTTTAAGTCCTTCAAATTAGTTTTGTTCATCGTCCTATGGTACAAGCTATACGATTGAATGAAAATGATCCTGAGAGAACTGTTATTGAACATGATAATGGATTTACCATGGTTAATACAAGGTATTTTGAGCGAGCTGGAAATGAGCCCTATGTTCTTCCAAGCCAATGTGAGCAGGTATTTTACTTAGAGGTTCCAGGTAAAGCGGGTTGGTCATATGTTGTTAGACATGATCCAAGAGGAAGGTTGGTAAAGTATAATGTGGTGGAAGAAGAAGATACTGAAGAAATAGAAGATGATGTAGATGATGATCAAGATCAGTAGTTAGTTGATGATGTGCCTGACGAAGATGTTGAAGAGGAGGAACTAGATCATGATGATGTAGGAGTTAATGTTCATGAAGATGATATCCGTGTGGATGATGACATTATCGAAACTAATATCAATGACGATGATGATGATATGACCAATCCTTACAATGTTGAATCTGGATCGGATGATACAGACAAAGAGTTGGATGAAGAAGAAGATCAATGACATTAATTTGTATTATCTATTTGATATTAATTTCTTGAAAGAATTATATTTGACTTATGTGGTTACATAATTAATTTATGATGTTTTTAATTTTAATTATATTTGAATTATATTAGAATATGTTCAGTTAACAGATGTAAAAAATAAAATGGATAAACCAAAAGATGAAAGCGTGAGACCACTGCCTTGTTGTGTGTATGGAGTCTAATGAAGATCTATAAAAGTGTAATCTATGGTGGCAATAATTCAAAGTGTTTGGCACACATATGTAGTTTATAACTTCTATAAATGTGCAAGTAAATGACTGACAAACTCTACTTGAGATAGAATGACAATCCTAGTTATGTGATTCTTCTTATTGATACAATTAATACTCTTTAGTTACTGTGATTGACTAGGAGGGTTTAATCTTTACTTGAAAGAACCAAATAATCACATCACACAAATACAACAAATGTGTATCGGTAAACTGAATATATATATATATGCTTGATATATCAATTTAAACAACAGAAAAGCATCAATAGTATCAACTACTTCGAGCATGAGATGATTACAACGACATTTCACCACATAAGATAGTAATTTAATTTGCAATTTGGCAGCAAGCTCTAAGCTAAGACAAACAGACATAGAACCTTACAAACACATACAATTTAGGCCAGTGCCATATACTATTGGGGAGTCAAATTAATTCACAAATATTTAGATTTCCATAATAGGTTCAAACACATAACATATAAGATCTCTGACAATATTGCATTACAACAGTGTCAATTTCTATCCTAACTCAATACTTCTTATCAAATCCCTTTACAAACATATCCATCTATGACTCCATCCAAGAATTTTAATTTACTCTTTGAATTAAAGCAAAAATGATAATCATACACACCATGATAACAGTGAGATGAACGCCATAACCCTTGATTATATTATTCAAAATTGTGATATGTTTATACAAAGGAGAGCCATGAGCTCTAAATATATCATTATAACTGAAATGCTAGTACTATCATGAAACATCAAACCTTCATGCTGTTGGAATTGTCAAATTTTGACAAATTCATTATTTTTTTATGATTATTAGTCTCCGAAAAAAGATTCATAATGCAAACAAAAATATCCTCACATAGCATATTTTACCAAAATCCGATTTAAAATTGTGCCATAACGCCCCATAAATTTCATCCGACATTAAAATCTTTACATATGAAAATATCGGCATAAGTTGATGCAGGTCTCATCAATGATAATATACATATCCTAAATGTATCGGCAAGACATAGCAAGGGTCACACTGATCAAGTTATACACAGAGAGAATGCAGGTTTCTATATCTTATCAGCAAGACAAAAAGTATCAGTGAGATGATGTAAGGTCACATTGAACTAAATTACCTTTTGCTGATTGGAGTAACGTAAATTCTATCGGAGAGACTTTGGTCATCGGAGAGAGATTTTAAAACACTGCCCATAGCATTATTAGTCTTCCCAATAAAGCAAGAGGAGGACTCACTCGGTGAGACAAACGATGCCGGGGAGAATTCGGAAAGTCTTACCAACCCCGAGGGTTACACAGACAAAACTAAGCATGCGAAGATAAAGGGTGTCGAGAAGACAATGCGCATGGTCTCGTCAAAGAAAAAGCATATCGGTGAGACATGTCACCGTGGGGAGATCTAAGAGACATCACGACGAGTATCGTTTTGTCGGAAAAACAAATAATTGGTCATGGCAACCTAAGTCAATAAAGTGAGCATCTCGGTGAGACGAAAAGCTTTCAAAGTAAGGTGAAGAACTGTTGCCCCGATTCATTAAGTCTAGGCGATAGTTTTTTCAGGGAATGTCATGGCGATAAAAAAGCAAAAAGAAAGAAACTATCGGGGATACTTGTGGTGTCGGGGAAATTGCAAGATATATTAGTGGATGGGTGAACGTTGAACAGGCGGACCGGCCAGAGGTTTGAAATGTCTTATCGATGTTATTGTATCGACGAGACATCAAACGGGTCATATCGATAAAGTTATACACTAGGAGAATGCAGGTTTGTATTACTTATCGGCAAGACAAAAGGTATCGATGTGACAGTGTAAGGTCATATCGAGCTAAGTTACCTTTTGCTGATTGGATAAAATTAAAGTCTATCGGAGAGACTTTGGTCATCGGAGAGAGATTTGAAAACACTGGCCCAAGTGCTATTGGTCTTGCCGATAAAGCAAAAGGAGGACTCAATTAGTAAGACAAACGATGTCGGGAAGAGTTCATAAAAGTCTTACCGACCCCTCGGGTTACACCAATAGAATTGAGCATGCGGAGATAAAGGGTATCAATAAGACGATGCTCATTGTCTTGTCAAAGAAGAGGCGTATCAGTGAGACATGTCACCGTGGGGAGATCTAAGAGACATCACAGCGAGTATTATTCTATCACCAGAACAAATTGCTTGGTCTTAGCGACATGCTCGATAAAGTGAACATCTCGGTGAGATGTAGTACTTTCGAAGTAAGGAAAAGAACCGTTGGCCCAATTCATTAAGTCTGAGCAATAGTTGTTTCGGTGAAATTCATGGCAATATAAAAGCAAAAGGAAAGAAACTATCGGGGAGACTTGTGATGTCAAGGTGGGTGATCATTGAACCCTAATGTGACAGCGAGAATTTTGAAAAAAAAAACTTGCAACATTCATGCCTCGATCGGTAAAAGACATTAATGGCGCCACGAAGCATAGGAGATTTTGCATATCAGGGTATGATCAATTGAAATCATTGTCTCATAGAATTCAAAGCAAAGAAGAGCAAGGGAACTAGCAGAGCAATTAAGGCATTCACCTAGCTTGAGTTTGGCAGAAGTTACAGTGAGTTTCTCGTCCTCTCAAAATTCGTAAAAATTTGAATTATGGAAGGCACTGGTTCAGAAAAACTAAAGGGAAGAAAACTCGAGGAGGGAAGCCAATCAAAAGAAAAAAAGAAAAAGACTGAGTTGCAACCAGAAGGTACTGAAAGGAAGCTAAATCAAGACATCATAGACCAGTTACCTGGTTCTAGACCTAAAGCTAGGCATTCTGCACAGCTCAAAGCGGAAGTTGACAAATTGGACGACAAATGCAAATTTATAGGTGATGTTTGGACTCCGATTAGAGGCTATGAGTTATTCAATTTCCATTACCACAGGAGAAATCACTTTGAGCCAATATGCAATCCAAGGAGGCTCAATTTAGGGAAATTAGTGTTCCCTAATGTTTTTATTAACGTCGAACTGGTAAAATTGTTGGCTGGACACTATGATTTGGAAAAGAAAGCTATATGTGATTTGTCAGGGAATCCATTGATACATGTATCTGAGAATACAATTGCTGAGGTTTTTAGAATGGAGGGAATATGCAGTGACAAAGTAGTGAGTGAAGAGCTCGATAGTGAGTTCAGAAGGATGGACACCATTTATAAAGGGTGGAGGTTACCTCTACATAGAATTAGGTGTCATGGAAAACCTACTCCAATGGATGACAGTGAGGGGCCACCCTTTCATGTAGACCTCTTTGAACCTTACCTAAAATATACTTACTACTTAGTGGGACAGGTATTAGGGATGGAGGTACCTGAGCATATGGCGGTTGTGCCCATGGTGATTTCTGCAAGCATTCAGTACCACAATTCCAGATCATTTGACTATGTTGCACATGTTTTTAAGGAGTTGGATGCAGGTTTGATGGTGATAAAGAGTGGTGCTTCTGTTCTCCATCTCAGAAATTACTCACTGCTGATGCACTTAGTTTTGTATTTGGACAAGAGTTAGGTTTATGTCCCCAGGAGCTGAGGATTTCACAATCCAACAAGGAAGGTAGGCCATTTCCTATTCAATTATGGACTGCTGTTTGGGACAGCAAGTTTGCTAATTCAAATTTCTTGCATTTTAAAGAATTCTTTCTGAAACCCTTGTATAGATTTTTTAGCCATCCTTGTGATTGTTCTTTATCTAAACAAGTAAAAAGGTTTCTTAGGCCTAGAGATTACAATGGACCAATTAACCACAACTAGGGGGATTGGTATTGCTTAGAGAATGCCACAATGATTAGGGTCTATGGCTTTGAGGATACACCTTTCATTCTACCCAGAACTATCCCAGATAGAATTGCATACCTTGAAATTGTTAGGCAAATGGATTACTCCAGTGTTATGAACTTAAGTTCATATGGGAAACAGGCTTTTATGCCTAGTACATTATGTTTTAGTGATTTCACTGTATTAGCCAAGGAAGGTTATGATCTAATTCTAGACAAATTATTGCACTACAACATGAGCAGAGCACCAGTGAGAAATAACTTTGATCCATAAGGGTATATCCACTCTGCCAGACAAAAAGTAAATCTCGGAGGGTACCATCATGTGCACTTTAAATCTGATGACATAATCAGAAACCTGGAGGCAGAGGAAGCTGAAATTGTGATTGAAAAACATAATCAGGAGGTGGTGGATGCTGAGTTGTTATCCTCCATTAAGGGGATTTCAGAAATAGACAGGCCACAAAGCTCATTTGGGAAAGTTTCAAGAATGAAGACTCAGGAGTATGCCTATGTTTCCAGAGAAACAGATGTTGAGGAAACCATGGATGTAGATACAAGACATGAAGACTATAGGTCTTTCATATCAGATGATGAATTTATAAAGACCTCGAAGTTTAAGACATTTTTATATAAGCAAAAAGGGAAAGAGATAAGGGGACAGGTTGATAATGTCACTCGAGGGAATGAGGATCAACTATTAAAAATCTTAAAGGATGAAGTGGACAAAGAGATGATTGACATGACCCCTGAAAAGGGGAGGGAGCTGCTTGAAAAGGCAGGTGTTATGATTTTTCCAGGTTTGGGTATGAATTATGCATTAGTTTTTGATAGTTTCTTAAAAGATAACAATGCTACCCACAAGCTCAGTATAGAGAAGGTGACAGAGGTATACACAGGATCAAGATATAATCCTGATGATGAAACATTGATGATTTGGGCCTTGTATCCTCCTCACAAGAAATCAATTCTTATTGATACTAAAAAGGCATTCGGACATGTCATGACCCTGAAGGCTGGGGAGGTTGATCCTGTAGTGATTGTTGATATTGGGATAAATATAGCCAAGTTAAATAAAGCCCAAATCCAAGCATTGATAAGGGAAAGGGAGATGTACAAAACCAATAATGAGAGGATGTTGAGAGAGAATGAATGCTTGAAAGACTTGGTAGGTGGTGTAACAGAACCAACAAGGATGCTCACTCAAGGTGAGAGTTCACAGAAAAAAGACCGTTGGGAAGGGTCAACTGCATACTCTCAAGGGAGAATGGATGCATTTGTTGCAATAATCAAAAAAAGGTAGGTTGTTTTAACCACTTGGTTAAATAAACTCTGGGGAAAACATTCACAGTACGTAGATGCAATAAAGGAACACAGGAGAGTGGATAGCAGAATTCAGGAAAGAATTGAAGAATTGGAGGAGGACACTACTAGTAATGAAGAGATTGAAAATGCCAATTGTATTATGGATAGGCACATGGATTTCTATGTGGAGTTACAAGGGGATATGCAGGAATTGACAGAGGCTGCCGAAGATAGATTCACCAAGTTATGTGATGATGAAGGGAAAATGAAGGAAGCGACTACATGGAAAAGTGAGTGCGAAACAATACTCCAAGGGACGTTGGAGACAGCCACTGTGAAAGATGTGATATTGGCTACAACATGTGAGCAAAATGAGCAAATGATAATGATGGAGATTGTGATCCATGATGCGTTGGAGATGCCGACACTCACGAGTGCCAAGATTATACGGAGCATATGTATGCGGTCCATTTGTGGCTCAAGAGAAATTAGTTAATAGTGGATTTGTTAAATCTTTTATGCTTTATACCTTTTTGAAAAGGCACGTCCTTTTGCAAACTGATGTATAAGTATCCGTTGTTGGATAAATTTAAGGGGTAGAAGATAGAATTAGAATAGGATAGACTATTGTAAGCATTAAATTTTCAAAAATGATGACATTCAAGGAGACTATGTTTGCATGTATGAACTTTGAAGGAGATAATGAAAGACTATTGATTTAGTGGCTTCATTCTGGTATCAATTGTTTGTTGGATTCTTGTGATTATTTGATTGTCTCCAATCTGATGTTTCTTGGTTGTTTAAATTGAAGTATCAAGTATATATTATATTTATTAGTACACATTTGTTGTTTTTTTGTGATTTGGTTTATTGGATTCTTTAAAGAAGAATTAAAATTCCTTTCAATAAATTACAGTAATCTGGGAATGCCATTTGGATCATTAAGAAGAATCAGATTATTAGATTTGATATTCTGCCTCAACTAGGGTTTATCATTTACACTCTTGCATGTTTATACCAGTTGTAAACTCATAGTTATATGCCAAACAATTAGAGGACCTGCTAGATAGAAACCATTCATTAAAGGCTTTCATTTGACTCTGTTTTACCCAATAAGGCACTGGTCTCCCTTATTTACATTACATTAGTTTTATTCATTTCATTTAACATCTCTTAATTGAACATATTAATTCATACCTTGATATTGCATATACAATTTATACCAAAGTAGGATCATATCTTTCCACTGTTAAATTGCCATTTGTGGATAGTTAGATCAAGTAGGAAACATAAATTGAACATATTAATTTAGTATAAGAGTCAACCAATCATAAGGAAAACATAATATGAAGATGAATTTTCTCAAATCTTGTGGTTGTAGATGCCCTTTTGAAATCTATGCAAAATGTGGGAGGATAGACAAAGCTCATGAACTATTTGACACAATGCCTCGAATAATTGTAATCTCATGGAATACACTCTAATTAGAAAAGTCTCATCACTGCCCTCATAACAATCTATCAATTTGTTTTAGTGTCTATTGTGTTATACCCAATTTGGGACATGGGGTATAACAAAATAGACACTAAAATAAATTGAGAGATTACAATTCTTTGAGACATTTTGTCAAATAGTTCACAAGCTTTTTCTATCCTTCCACATTCTGTATAAATTTTAAAAGGGCATCTACAACCACAACATTTGAAAAAAATCATCTTCATATTATGCTTTGATGGATGTCTATACCTTGTTCCAATTCTCCCATATTAAGGAAACCAATAAGGATTTTGGTGAAGGTTGTGTTGGTGTTTAAAATACAATCCATGTAGAGGTTGCAGATATCTAAGAGGTAGCCAACCCCTATCGAGGACAACTACAACCACTAATGGCCAACTAACGAGAGTCGGTAAAGGACTGACTTCTCCTACACTTTTGGCTCTGTAGGACCAAGGTGGGTAAACCTAAACATATTTACATGAATGTCTCATGATTGGTAAGAACACTTCCCGTGTATAGATTACAATTCCTACACACTCAAAGGGATAGTGATCATTTCAAGGTTTTGGCAGACCAAAAAATGACTACCGGTACCAAAGAGCAACGGAACTGACCCACTTATTTGTTACAATACCTCCCTGAGGAGGACAAGGTTGTATTCAAGTGTTTTTTGTTCAGTATTTGGATATCCTTGCTTAGAACCTACAGTATTGAACTAATAAAATGACACAAACATTATCTAGTGCTTCATCCATAGGGCAATGGAGTCATACAAAACAAAATCCTGATACGATGAACCCATCTCATATAGCATTACTATCATGAGATATTTTAGCATATTAAGATAGTACTTCTTCAAGCATCCTGAGTATATACAACCATGAACATGTAACTTATTTTTCAAGAATTTGATTAACTCTTTGAGTTAAAGCAAGAAAATGAATCACATTTTCAATTAACTATTGAAACTGAACAGATGAATCTTTGATAAAGCTATTCATAATCCATGGCACACACCCAGGAGAGTAAACCATCTTAATTTTATAGATTTCTTTTGATATCAATAATTAAAAAAGCATATCACACTAATCTGTATATAAACCTAACCCTAGGATGACTTCCTGAAACAAAATTTTCATAACACTTTAACAATAAAGAGGACTGTATAACTTCCAAGCATCAGATTGAAAAAAAATTTTGACCCTTCATAATGAGCCATGAAATCTCCTTTATAGAATAGGAGAGCAACAAGCATTAGGCTACATTGTGACACCAAATTGAATTTCAGCACCAAAATGAAATTCAAATTTACATTCCTTGTCATAATGATACCGTGCATGAACAAAGGAATCAAAACAGTTATGAAATAACCAGTCGAAAAATAAAATTTCATGCAAAGCACGTGCACATCCATATCCACATCCACATCCACTTGATGGAACAAAAAGAGAAGAGAAGACACGTCCAACGGACCCACTACCAGTAATCATGAAGAAGCAACACAGCCTCGGTACAAGCAACCACTCCGAGTTCGAGCCTGCAATAGCGATGGCACCACCTCCTCTTTACCAACCTTGCAAGCACATTCCCGAACAATTGGACTTGGTGCTAGTGCAGGCACTGGCTCAATTGCTAGAACCTCCTCATCCACTCCCATAAGATCGACCAGGGAAGCCAAATAGTACCTATAATCAGAATCAATCTCAAATTCATCAGAATCCGAGATGATTATCGGGGATGAACAATGTACTGGCCTCTTCCCAGTGTTCCTAATAATAGCCTTGTGAGACATGGGAGAATCAGATTTCTTCATGACTGGTGAAGCCAGCCTCGCACTCCTTCACTTAACTAATTTACTCATGATAGAAACAGAGTGCAACCACAAACAGAAGAAATACCTTACTACACTTAGACACAAGAGAATGTAATGTTGATTACATACAATTTAGTTAGCATTTATAGAGCAAGCCAGTATGCAGGGTACAATTACTTGAAGGCGATTCAAACACTTACACAGTTAATGATCTAGATAACTATGAATACTCTCAGTAGGATGGAACTATTCGCACGCAGGAGGAAATCAGGTGGAGATCCTTGAGAGGAAAGAAACCTTTATCATTAATGACATGAGCAACAGCCAAGTAATACATGCCACGCGGGCAGCTCACACACTTCTTCCCTATAAATGAACCACCGATTCGGGAGGCACTTTCAGAAACGGAGGGTAGAGATCAAGTCAATGGATGTTGACAATCCATGTCGATGCCTTCAGAAAACATATCCAATCAAAAACTCGTAGAAGAATAGACCCAAACCGCACAATGGGTCCCATATAATCCCACTGGTATGAAAAGAAAAGCCACGTGCCACTCCCTCGTGAACCTCGCAACACTCTCCCAGATATTTACTCTGCCCATGCGAGGTGTGCGAGAGATCATGATTACCCCGTTATTGATGGCTATTACTGGTGAAAAGACGGCCCCCTGTCATATCAAACACCTTGGGAAGAAAACCCATTCATCCATTCACGCCACGTGGCCATATCTCGCGAACCTCGCACTACTTTGATGACGCTAGCAGAAAAACCTACGAGGTCTGCGAGAAGCGGTCAAGATCGAATTTTGTGATCGGACGGCTCATCAGCCCTCATATAGAACATTTAAGTGGGGCCCACATTGAAATTTCTGGCGGTGTAATACCTAGACCATTACGCCAAAAAGATCGACAAATTAGGTGAAATAGGGCCGGTTAAGCACGACCCAAGAGGGATGAAACCTCACTTAAGTGACCGGTCCACCGTGGCAACAGGTCACCATTAAAACATAACAAGAGGGCTTTGACCGAATACTGAAGGTTACCCTGAGTAATTTAGAAACCCTCTAACCCCAGCTTCAATTTACTGAAGTTCCATCAGGTTGTGGAATTTTTCTTTGCATCTACCAATTGCATTTGTTTGAAAGTTTCTAAAACCTTTTCAACAAATCCATTATGTGTATATTCTAAAATCATTATAGTCCTTATAGTCCTTCTAGTCCACATCACTTTGTTTTTTGAAGAAACTATTACCATATATTTCTTATTTATGTTCTAAATTGGATACATGTTTATAAGTTTGATATTACAATTAATAATATTAATTTTGGCAAGACATTAAAAGATTTTGTTGATTTTAAAAATATATGCATCCCAATGTAAAAATTCCAACAATGGAAGCAATGATTGTAACACATAATTTTTGATGTAGTATCCAATTCAAAGGATGATGTTACAATTTAGGGTTATGATTGGGTATTTAATTAGGGTTAGGATTTAGTGTTCGGGTTAGTGTTAGGTTTAGAGTTAGGGTTAGGGTTAGGAAAATAATGTTAGGATTAGGGTTAGATTAGGGTTTATGTTTTATGGTTAGGGTTAGATTTAGAGTTTTGGTTATGGTTGTGATTAGATATGAAATTAGGGTTAGGGTTTAGTATTACAATTAGGGATTATAGTATTAGGGTTATATCTAGAATGAAGTTTTAGGGTTATTGTAATTATGATTAAGGGTTGTTTTTATATTTGGCTTAGAGTTGGGGTTAGGATTAGGGCCAGGGATAGGGCTAGGGTTAAGTTTAGGGATAGGTTTAGGGTTATTAGAGTGAATGCAACTAATTAATAAAATAAATAATATTTAGGGTTAGGTAATTAGGGTTAGGGTTGGGGTTAGAGTTTTGGTTGTGGTTAGGGTTATAAAGATAGGATAAAGGTGAGGGTTAGGGTCAAGGTTAAGGTTTCGAGAGAAAGGGTTAGGTTATGATTTGGATTACCCTAAACTCTAACCATAACCATAAACCTAATCCCAAACCTAACCCTAAAGAAAACACATAACCTAACCCTAATTGTAGTGTTTGAGGCTAGGCTCAAACACTATATAACCTAACCCTATATAACCTAACACATAACCTAGCACTAGAAAAAATTCTTCTCCCAAACAATCTCCTCTACTTCTATTCATGCCTACTAGAGTTGCAACATTCAACATTGGTGCTTCAACCATTCATTCAAAGCTAAGAATTTGAAAGCAGCGTTCATTTGTAATATAATTAATCATTTAACAATATTATAATTATTATTAATCTAATACAATATTAATATTATTAATAATATACCAATAATATTAATAATCTAATATAATTACTATTAATCTATATATAGATTATATATAATCTTAATATATCAAATATATCATTATAATTCATATAATGTAATATAATATTGTTATATAATATATTAATATCATAACATTACTATTAATCAAAGTGCTTTAATATTTATGTCGAGTTTTAGTACATTATATGTCAGGTTACTAAAGCAACTCCGAGATGCAGTGCTCAAAATCGACGGTGATGTTATAATCTTGGTGAAAAGTTGCTTGATGGTTATGTTCAGTGTTGGTGACTTCTCAAACACAAGAAGATGTGATTTTGGCCCTATTAGGAGAAGATTTAAAAGTTGATTCTAGAGTTGAGAAAAATTATCATATTAAATTATGAAGCCCCTTTCTTTGGCAAGGAGATTCCATGTGTGTTCAAAAATTCTTGTTGCACACATTTCCATTACTCATGTTGCTAAGAACCTTGCAAATCCTCATATTTGAAGATTGAAAAAATCCAAAGGTATATTTTATGGCCTCCCTTTAACCAAGGAAAATGGTTTCACAAAGTATCCTAGGAGTTTTATTATTTCCCTCATGACTATAATAGGCTTGGCTTAATTTATATTCACTACTCTAAATGGTGCCATAATAGGCTTTGCTTGCTTTATATTCACTACTCTAAATGGCGCCATAATTTTTTAAAATTTAATTAACATACTCTAAAACCTAACTAAAGCAGGTTGTAGCTCATCAAATTGGACAAGTGAAAGGTCAATACCAGTGTTGAGGAAGACTTTGGAGGAGTGAAAACAAGGTCAATACCAGTACTAGCAAAGAGTTTGGAGCTAAAACAAGGTCAATACCAGTGCCAAGGACCAAGTTGAGGGAACTCGGGGAAAATCGACGACCAAGGGACAATGAGTACTATAAGTTTGGCACCCCCATTCTCTTTAACCTGCAATTTTCATGCCTAGTTTCCAAAGATCTTCTCGCACTTTGGCCCCCCCATTCTCATAAAATGGTATAAGATAAGACAGAAAAAATAAAATAGCTTTGTCTTTCACATTTTTATAGTGATTACTAGAGGCACATAGACCAATTCTTCATAATAGATGAATTTGATCATACTTTTCTAATGATGCAACAATTCAACTTTGGGGTGTATCATTTAGGCAATAGTTCAACTTTGGGGTTCATCATTTAGGCAATGACGGATCCCTACTCTTTCCATATGCTCTTTCCTTTCTATTTCTTCAAATGTATAGTTTATGTCTTATATTGTATTGAAATAGTTATTCCCACAACTTGTGTGGGACACCATACATTTGTAATTATCAATAAAAGACATTTGTGAAAAATTTGTGCAATCTTTCTCTTGTATACATTTGCATAATGAACTGCAATTCATTTGATAATACTTTTGTGTATATGAATGGAACTTAGTAGAATTGAATGTGTACCTTTATCTTTATTTTTGCAAAAACTATCCCAACTTTACTTGATTGAGCTAGAATCTAAATTAGGTAAAAACATTGGTGACATCCTCTATATGTTTGCCTACTAAACATCCTCACCAGTTGCCTAAACTTATCCATTGGGCATGGTGTCGACTCTTGGAACTTGACAAGACTTGAGAAATAGTCTTGCATAATGTTGTAACTCATCCAAAATAGTGCATAATGTTGGCATTTTTTACAACCCAAGTAGAACCTGTAGAAGCTTCTATGAGCTTGCCATACTCAATTTTAAAATTCCTGAAGGCACTGTTCCAACTTCACGAGAAAAATGAAACAAAACTGTTATCTCTCCTACACTTCAAACTCTGTAAGATCTAGGAGGGTATCCCTAAAATATATTGTCATTCATGATGAGAATGATTTTCTCATACGTGGATAAACAACAGATAAATTCCAGCCTAAGTTTAAACAAGATAATCCTTCAAGAAATTGGCTATTTCTCAAGAGAATTCAGCTCTTATTTAACAAGGAATTGAAATAACACCTAAGTGTGTTTTTATGAAATATTCGAGTGAAATTGCCTGAAGCTATAACAAAAAATACAAGAACAATAAGCAGTCAGAGTACCAGTGCCATATCCTAAAGCACGGAGTCAAACTGGAAACTGAACTACAGGGTAACTTTCATCTAGAGCATCTATGATCTATATGTAAGGCATTATCATCCATTCATCAATACATGAATCTATTACTCTTTAGCAAATCCTATGTGCTAATTTGCATGAACTTATTGAACAACTGAAGCATTTAATAGGTCCATTGAACCAAAGCTATAGTCGAACATAATCCACAGGAAATGACAAATGAAATTTAACGAACATCATCTTTGATAGACTTTTCATTAAAAATTCATGCAAATTATTACAATAGGAGAGAAAATAGACTCAAAACAATCACAATATTTGCATAAGTATGCTCCAAAACCCCATGATTTACTAAGTTCCCAAACAGACTCAAAGCTTCAAAAAATTGGACATATTATTTTCTCTCTCTCTACTTGATTCTTCTCTTACGTATCTTAAGTAATTTCAACAGACCTATTCCTCGGCCCAGAATTCCCTTTTATAAAAACAAGGGAGCAAACAAGCTTTAGGCCGAAGGATACACATGTCCACTTTTTACTGGACCGCTAATTCCTAATCAGTTATCTTTACATCATTTGATTGGTAAGAGAAGAAAATCTTAAAACAAAATGATGATTAATTTGTTACGAAGGAAAGGAAAGCGTGGTTCCAAGTATTGATTCCCTGACACCAAATCATCTTTTAACCGCTCCATGTGCTGATTTTATTTGTGCAATTTGTACCTGAATCCGGGAAGAGAATACATTTCAAAATATAATACCGTAGGCCAGACCTATATTTTACATGACCAAATTGCAGCTCTCATCCCCATTATTCATAATTCAATTTCATCAATAAACATCTTTTTCCATGACTCAAAATCTTCCTCCGACAGCCAATTGAAAGGCACCACCCGGTCCACCATTTTTTGATAAGGTATATACTTTATCATTAATGACGTGGCTGTCTTGTCAAAATTCTCCAGGAAACTAATGACAAGTGATAGCTTCTCTAAATTGTTCTCCAACATGCGAATATCAGCATTTTTGCATATCTCATGAGTTTGGGCGGTCATTATATTATTCATTTGCTCCTTCCATGCCTGCAAAGGCTTGACACTATCCTGACTATGAAAAATATGAGGCAGTGGAGTCAAATCTTTTCCATCATAAATATCCTTCAGTGCTTTGATTTTGGACTCCATAGGAGCAGCAAACCCCTGGAATTTTTGCTCAACAATATTCTTAACAAATTGATATGTTGTCATGACTGTAGGATACTTATTCCCATGCTGCTTTGCTCCAACTGCCATAAATTTCAATTTTTCCATTCTAGGGCCCCATCTATTTAGCAAAGGGATAGCCAATTCTCTGTCCCTTGGAAAAAATTCAAGTTCTTGCAGCATCGAGGCATAATTCGCATGAACACCATTCAGCTTACTCTGGACTCATTTATGTAGATGCCTTAACACAGTATCAACAATTTCTGAATTATTCCTTCCTGCTACATCCCGGATTTGATTTACCATCTCCTTATATTCTTCAATCTGCTAGAGTAACTTTTCCCTAGAAGGATCTTCGCTCGAGGTACTGGCCTTCTCAACCAAAATAGGCACTTGTCCCGTATTATACGGGACCATAGCCCAAGATTGAACCTGTGTAGGAGGTTGGGGTTGATCAATTGGTGGATCAGCAATAATTTGGCTAGAGTTAACCTACTTTTGGGATCTCAAGATTTCCATTTGTTGCCTTAATAAGGCCATTTCTGTTTCCAATTCTGCCACCCTTTGTTGACTCTTATTATACTCAATAATAATGTCATTATACTAGTTCCTCAGAGTATCTCAGTTTTTAGTTAAATCCTCCATGGTTGCCCTAGTAAATTTGGCAACATTCACAACCATGTCAACAGCCTCCAAGGCAAGGGTATCAACAACTCTCTTCACAATCAAATGACCACTAAAATCGGATGTTTCAGCGACAATAGGTTTTCGAGACCCTATAGATAGTGACCATATTGCCAGAGAATCCCACTCTTCACTGAAAGTTGATCCTTTAAGTGCTAATGTCACCTCCTCCTCTGTTGCAAGAAGCAGTTTATTTTCCCTTCTTACTGTATCAAATACTACAGCATCAACAATATCCCACACTTTTGAACCAATGTTCTGCCCTGCTCTGGTGTGATTTCCTTAAACCTCTCCTTCAATTGTACTCTAACCTTTGACTGAATTACTTGCTTTGGAAGCTCTAGGTGCAATCTTCTCTCATATGCTACCTTCTCAGTATAAGATGAGAGATGAGCTCTCCATAAAAAATCTTCAAAAGCACGGGTATGGATAAAAGAGTCATCCATCATGAATTCTTTGCAAGCTTCCATTCTCAAATCATCACTATTTGTAATTCCTTTAATCTCATCCTTCCCCAATCTTAGGGTGATGGCTCCTGAGCTCGTTGCAATGTCAGTCAGATCTAGTGGCATTTCTAGATTTATTTCATCTAGAGTTACAGTAATATCCTCCTCATCATTACCTTTTTGGCCAACATCCCCCATACTATCAGTTCTAGGCCTCTTTGGGGATGATGTGCTAATATGTTCTGAACTCTTCGGAGGTGAATCCAGATCAATAATACCATATACTGATTTCCTTAGGATGGATGATGCACCACTCATCGTAACTTCCTCTGTCCTATTTCTCTTCCTTCTTGAAAACACTTTTATTTTCCCTTGAGGCTGGTAGGTAGGCCTTTCTTCAATTCTTATCTCAGGGTGCTGCTCTCGAAATTATCAAGAACATAGATTTCCCTTCTGAGCTCATCTTTAGCATCAGGTATAGGATCAAAACCAGGTATTTTCTCCTATTTACTTCTTACCATTTTTGAATAGGCAATGTACATTGCCTTTCTCTCATCCTATAAGTCCTCATCAAAAATATTCTTAATGATATCTTCAGGATAGTAGAAATTATGAGCAAAGGTTCCAGTCTGATGTCTAGCCTTAATTTGGGAGATAAAACCCTCAGGATCATAATTCCTAGGGCGTGTAGTTTTCAATCTATATGGCTTGAGTAACAAGTGTAAATTTCTCCACCCTCCCTTTATCATAACAAAATCTGCAAAAGTTGTATATTTAGGGAAAAAGGATCCTTTCTTGTGTTCAGCAGGCAAATGGAAATCTTGAGATGCTCCCAATTGCCTCATAATCTCTACAAAACCAAGTCTGAGAGGAACTTCTTTAGGTAGGACAGATGGGATGGCATTGGTGCCAGAGACCCTAAAGATTGTAGTATTGTGATTGGGGATAATATCACCCCAATTGTGGGTTAGCTTCAACTCAGGCCTCCTCTCCATAGGTCTTAGAAAGTCATGAATTTCTTTTGGAATCCTGGGTGGATCAACAACTAAAGCCTTCCTTAACTTAGATCCAAAAATATTATGAAAGGTGACATAATCAAACTTATGATCATTTTTGTCTAAGACCCTAGTCCAATATTGGACAGGCATTTCAATATCTCCTTCCATCTTCCTCAACTCCATATCTTTTTCAAATACCTTCTGACCCCTATATAAAAACATATGAATCAACAGTGAAAACCATCTGAATTTTACCCAATTCTTTCCCAACTTCAAAGCTGCTAAGCCAAAATCTATGTTCTTTGCAAGGTAAGTGGAAAATTCATATACCACATTATAACCAGGGTGTTGGAGGTTGATAGCCATATACATTATCTCTATAGGCACAGTCTTCTTCAGGTCAATCCCCAAAACTTGACATAGTGCACAGATGGTCTTCTTGAAATGAGGGGCGAAGTAGTCTATCGGGAAAGGTTCAGGCACATTCTTGCCAATAACAACCTTTTTCTGATTCTTCCCTCTTCCCAACACAGCCAAATGGGGTATCAAAAGGGATGTCCTTATCAAACCCTTAGTGTTTCTGTATTCTTCCCTGAAGACCTCCAATTTGATGGGAATCATATCCTGGCTCCATTCATGTAAGCCAAAAATCTCTGCAATTTCCTCTCTGGTTACTTTAATCATAGGCTTGCCAAGATGTGTTCTGACAATTCAAGTCACAGGATCATACCTTGCAGCAATATCTTTTAATAAGTCTACATCTTCATAGACATTCGGTACCACCAGCTTACCCAAGTCCAGTCTCCATGGATTACACAAAGGAACAAGAAAATTTCTATTTCCAAACCAATTGGAAAAGAGCTACCAACTAGTGTACGACAATTCAGCATCATGCATTGTACATTGTTTGTCTATTAAACCTTCATGAATCACGGGTCCATAGAACAATATCCTTCCTTCTTGCTTCTTGCTCGTAGAAGGTTTCAACAGATCAATAATATCTTGTGAGTAACCCCTAGGCGTAGCCTCGGGACCAATAGTTCGTGCCTTGGATGCCATATATTTTAAATAGAAGGGGATTTGAACTAGGGTTTTCTTTAAGAAAAACAAACAATTACACCCTATTCTTGACTGCCGTTACAAAAAACTTTTTTATATGCACACAAATCACTAGCAATGACCTATATAAGCTCTAATAGCCAATTCGCTTAACAATTCACCAGGAATCGAAAAGGAAACAATCACCAATTATTCAATAGGCAACGCTAATATATTATGAAATTACAAAAGAAGGCGTTTGTATCACTTACTATTTATTTTGCAGAGCGTCAACTATCACGATAATGGAGAACTAAGATAATAGCTGCTTTTCTAAACATCGAGGAATTCTTATAAACCAGAATGCAACACTGAAATATCAATCCACTGGTTATTTAGCATTTAATTATGCAGACCGAGTCGAACTTGACCATTACTATTCACTCACGTGAGATAGAACGGCTATAGTACAACACCAGTTTGTTTGAAAACACGTCGTTGATCAAAGATACAGTTGGCCAAATGGACGGTCCAGATTTGGTCAACAGCAGTTTGAAAATGACACATCCTCCTTCCAGTCAGCAAGCGAGCAAGAATATTGCCCATTAGGTACCACATCAGCATGGAAAGGGTCCCACCTTATTCGTTAATTGATAACACCGGCACCCACATGTCAACAAACCTTTCTACCTTTTTTATGGTTGTCCTATTTCATGGCTAAGTTTAGACAAGAGAGAAGACAATTTGAAAGATTAGAAATAACATCATTACCTTCACTTTACATGATAAATTTCCATGTTGATTCCTCATCCATGGTTAATGGACCATCGTCTTCCATTAAGATAGCTAATAACTCATCAAAGCTATCAGCTCTTGGAAGGCTCTTAGGAACAGCTAGTACAAGCTCAAAATCCTCATTAGTACACTCCAAATGAGGATTTTCTTCTTCAATGAGTGAAGGTAAATGTTCAAACAATGTAGTAAACTCTTCCAACAAACTTTCATTTGTTATACCAACCTTAAGCTCTTTTGTATAGTAGAAAGGAAGTTCCTCCAAATAGCTAAGATCTTGCAAATCAACTTCATGATAAGTTTCTTGACTTGAGAGAATAGACTCCTCATCAAGAACATATTCTTCCTCTTGATCCATGTTTGATTTTTCCTCTTTAACCAACAACTCATCGAATTGTTTGATATCTTCTTGTTGCTTCGAATCTTCATCCTGCACAACAATATAAGACAACTCATCAAATGGGAAGATCAACTCTTGCTTCTAACCCATCCAGTTTCCTTGTACTTTGATTTCCAACTAATCACCCTCGACTTCTACTTGAAAAAGTTTATATTTTTCATTATTCACACCATTCATAGGCTTATAAACAATAGATATCTCTTTTGCCTCCTCATAACTGACCTCACAAGTTCTTTCCACTTGAGGAAGATCCTTAATCAGTTTTGAGTCTTGAATTGAAAACAAAAACTCTTGTTTCACTACTAGCTCGACCTCCTATTTGATATGATTGAGCAACTCCTCAAAAGCTTTAGGGAGTGTTGATAGAGGATTGGCTAGTATAGGAGGCTTTGGTAACTCTTGAGGAAGAGAAGAAGTGATTTTCTTGAAGCTTGGGATTGTTAACACATGCTCTTCCAACTTAACAATTTCATCATAGTTGTCCATGTTAGATTCAACTGGTAAGGGGATTTGAAAGGGCTTCTCTTGGTTACGAATCAACTGTTGGTTTGAAGAAAAACTTTTAAAACTTAGAATTTTAATTGGCTTAGATTCTACAACACTTTCCTCTTCTTGGTTGCATGCATTTGGACTACTAAAACCAACTGATATGTAATTAGAGTCACCATGGTGTTGTTTATATTGCCTCCAAAGGCTAATAATACTAAGTAAAACACCAAATCTCTCAGTATTTTGATGAGAATTTCATCATACTAGTCCCACCAAGCATGCCAATAACTGTTATCTCTCAATATTGTACCCCTCCTAAGTTGCAGAACTTAACATATTGGTGAAACATGGGAATTTTCTAGGTTGTGGGTTACCTAGAGCATAAAAGAACCTCCAGAGTAAGTTGGCTCTTATGGTAGTCACCTAAAACTACTTGTTGGGAAAAGGGTAAGGAGGAAACATGAAATAAAACTAACTCCTAGCGTGATGCACCAAATATTAAGGATTTGTAATGTTGTTTTGACAAACAATGTGATCAATAAAACTCACTGCAATATACATAACTCAATTTTGACATGTTTTGCATAAGTATTTCATAGATAGGCTTTGAAGTTTATGGAAAAACTCAAGTGGAATAACAAATGACCTTCCTAGAGGCTTGAATGTTTGACTTCACAATTGAATCCTACATAGAACTGGTAGAACACAAACTATGACCTGCACAAACATGCACTTTTGTATAAAGGCTATGAGAAACTAGACTAGAACCAAGGATAAACATTATCATCACAAGGAAATATCAATAATTTCATGTTATCACACAATATCCAGTATTGAGAAGGAAAAATAGCTTGCTTTTATTGATTGAAAGGTAAAAATACAGCTGAGTACTATAGGAGTTGAGAAAATACAACACCACAAACCCCAAAGATCACCTGCATGCAAATAACCTGTCACAAAAGAAGAGATGGAGACAAACAAGCAAGGGTTCTCTGAAAATTGAAAATTTATATATCAGAGAGAATCAGAGAATGAATTGATATGAAATACAATGGGATCAATCCTTATAAAAAGGAGATCATGCAAACCCTAATAAAACCCTAATAGAAGCCCTAATAGGATAACATTTAATAATTAATATAATTATTAAATGTCACTTTATGCAAACTAACGTGAAATCTTAAGAAGGGAATAAAGGTAACTTAATCAACATAATTAAGTTAAAACCTTTACTCTAACACCGCCCCTTAAGATGAGCAACAGTGCAGCTACAAACAAATGCAGAAAAGCAAAGGTAACTACAATGCAAGAAGGCAAACATGGGTCCCGACAACTAGGCCAGATCAAGTACCCAAATACAACCAAATCTCTGTAAAAAGGAGAAATAGAGAAAACCTCATGGCAAAAAGCTCTACTCCAAAAAGAGATGCAGAAGGTTGAGAAGAAGAACATCACTGAAGCAGAAGAAGTTGCAAACAACTGTCGAAAGATGACTGCTATGGTGTTGAAGAACCTCCGCTGAAGATAGGATGATCAAGAACAAGAAGACAACAATCTACATAAGTGCCCATACGACACTACTCAAATCAGATGGCAAACAAAGGAAAACACCTGGAACGAAGATACATATGGCACAAGAACCAATAGTCTAAAACACTGATCAACTGAGAATGGAAGATTCCTTCCAAGGCAAAACCAAGGAAGCATTAGCACAAACAATATAATAACCCCCCCATAATGCTGAATTGAGAGAGCTTGACAAATCCACTGAAATGATGTGAAACACCCTGTAGTGCATGAAGAAGAAGATACATCTGAAAGTGCGCAAGATAGCACCTGCAACTGAAAAAGTGGTGTGCAAAATAAATCACACATGCATGAGGCTGGAATCATATGATCCACTATCGTCGTGGAGGGACACTCACCAGACAAGGATGTGATGGAAAAACAAAGGCAAACTACACAAACCCCGAAGATCACCTGCATGTAAATAACCTGTCACAAAAGAAGAGATGGAGACAAACAAGCAAGGGTTCTCTGAAAACTAAAAATGTATATATCAGAGAGAATGAGAAAATGAATTGATATGAAATACAATGGGATCAATCCTTATAAAAAGGAGATCATGCAAACCCTAATAAAACCCTAATAGGAAAAACCCTAATAGAAGCCCTAATAGGATAACATTTAATAATTAATATAATTATTAAATGTCACTTTATGCAAACTAACGTGAAATCTTAAGAAGGGAATAAAGGTAACTTAATCAACATAATTAAGTTAAAACCTTTACTCTAACAAGTACAAGTCTGTGAAAATGAGTTACAATGCTATCTTTTTCTTGAAAGCTCCAAAAATGAGCTACAATACTTGCTGAAAGAAGAAAGAACTAACTCCAAACTATCATTTGAAGTTACTTTATGCTTGCAAAGATGCTGCACAAAGACGTTAAGTAGATTTTATTTGTGATGGACACATTTGGATGGTAGTAACAATAACTTGCAATCTATCAAGACTTGATTACCTTATAACCTGTCAATTTCTAGCGATGAAATGATAAATTAATCATAATGTCACCTTCGGATCACATCACCATGAAAGAACTTCATCCAACATCCTTATGAGTGCAGGCACCACAAAATAGGTATTTGTCAGATTTATCTTCCTCAAGCGAGGGAAATTCTGGAAGAGAAGAGGAAAGCGAGACATGTAGTAGCTCTAAAAGAGGGAGATCAACTAGAGGTCAAAAGATTAGAAGAAAATTCCGTAAACGCATGGAATTTTTTCTTACTGAAGGGGGGTCATGTTCTTATGATGATGAGAGCATAGGCGACATCGAGATGCCCTTGAGGTACAAACATCTACAGAAACAATGGGTACCCAAGGAACTTCCACCAATAAACACTGATTTTTGTGTCAACGAGAGGATATATCGCATAGCACCATCGTCATTACATGGTTTGGGCCTATTTTGCATGGACGGCATAAAAGTCTATTATGACAAAGTTACTGAGTTGATGGAGTATGTTGGATCCTGTTACAGTTACAAAGATTGGATGCAGTTGGTTCGATATACACAAAGTATGCGTAGGTATGCACTATCAGCAAATTATATATAACTAAAAGATAAGGATCAAAATAAAGGAGTGGCTAGGTACATTGACGGGAGGCCAAAAGCATCAGGGAATATTGCAGGGTTTATAAATAGTACACAACCTGGGTCAACAAATAAGCAACCCAATTGTATATTCGAGGCATGAGAGGGAAACTGTGTATTCGTATGTGCGATAAAATCAATAACTGTAGGGGAAGAGTTGCTAATCGATTACAATTTGAATCGCTTAGATACAAACACAATTACTATGGGGGTGGTACGTACTATATATATACCATTTTACCCAAGCTCCAATTAATGACTCCAATATACCATTTTATTATTATGTTTTTTTTCGTAAGTCTATTGGTTTCATTTCGGTAATGTTTTCTATATTTAATTTTTGTCACAGCGAGACATTGATCATACAAGGAAGGCTCCGGCCTAGAGCACAGATCACGATCCATCTTCAGGTGCTTCTATCCGACAGGTTTATGTCATTGTAATTGTACAAAGTAGATACGAGCAAAATATTTTATTATTATATTTTTTTCATGAGTTTATTGGGTTAATTTTGATAATGTTTTTAATATTCTTGTTGCAGTTGGCTGATTGGGGAAAGGCACCAGCAGTACAGGAGAGCATCCATATGGAGGTGCAGTCACTATTATGCGATGATGACATCACATTTTCCACAAACCCTGTGGATATGATGAGGAAGGCCCAAAAAAAATGCAATCAAGAAATCCTTTAGTTGGTATTTGTAGTGCCTCAAACAGATGAGATAAGAGAAAGGGTTAAAATATTGTCTGAGAGAGCACAGAACTTGGAAGTAAGCTGTCATGAGATCTTTAATTATAACATAAGTTCATTCATGGTTTTATATTTTGTACTCTTTTATGTCATGAACTAAAATATGTGTTGTTTTTACAGGATTATTTGCATCCTCATGATCATGCTACCGGTCGTGATCAAGGTACTGCAAGTGTTTCCTGGGAAGTAGGGGATGGTACAAGTGTCAATCCTGATCTTCCTGTGCATACAACACATCATCCGACCCCATCATCTGTGCCTATATTGTCATCTAAAATGTCAGCAACACATACCATGTAGGCATTCGGTATTCCACCCTCTGGCAGCGAACACATGCCACTACATGTGCCAATACTTGTGGATGCAGAGGCCACTACTACTGGTGATGTTTTAGCAACATTTTTTGGATCTTCCCGTATTACTAGTACGGGAACATTTTCGATCACATTTGTGGTGACCAAGGATTTCCTTCCCATAAAGATAGAGAAGGTCCCAGGTACTTTAAAATGTTTTAATTATTATTATTTTTTTTAAGTAAGTGCTAACAGTGGGGATAGCGCCCTATTATATCGATTTACAAAATGGCAATATTTGCCTACATTATAATTACAGGAAATGATGTTTTTTATAAACATCTAAGTGATATTTCATTGGAGCTCTCTGGGCCCACCATACGTACATGGTGGAATGCCCAAAATTAAGATTTAAAAGATGAGCTCATTAACCGTTTAGTTGTGTTGTTCGGTGATAAAACATTCAACCGAACCAAGGTCCTTAAGAAAGCTGGTACCTATCTAAAGTATGTGAGGGACCAATATAGGTCACATTTACAGAAGAACAAAAAGTACGAGCGTCCCCCCATGATTCCGGAAAGGGAGTGGAAGGACTTGGTGTCGGATGGAAAGGAGAAGGCTGAAAAGAAGAAAGGAAAGATACTACCGAGCCAAGGAAGGTATGTAATACTATCAATAATTTAATTATATACTGATTAATCTTTCTTTTTACATAATCTAACGTATTTCAAATTTTTCATAGGTTGCCCGACACATCGAAGGCAACAAAGGCAAGAATAGAAAAACACGGGCAGCACAAACTTGGCTCTGGTGGTTATATGAAAGTAGCCACACGATTTGTAAGTATCAATAAATGAAATATTGCATCCAAATAATAAATTGCAAACAATTTTGGTTTTATCACATCATAGAAGCAAAATTCATGATCGCATGCAAAAATGCAGGGCTTTGATTTCAATAGAGTGCCCACACAAGAGGACCTAAAGATTGCCTTTGACCAAGGCTATGGAGCCCTGACTGAACAGCTAAGAGTCTTGACTGGGCAAACACAATCTTCCACTGCATCCAACACGCAGGTAAATAAACTCAATAAAGTTTATTTCAAATTTAATACTTGTGCAATCTGTTCAATATTAATTTCCACCATAATAATGTGCCTATTTTTTTTACATAGATAAGCAATGATAATCCTACACATGACATTGGAATGCAGCCTGGTGAGGGTGGAGCGCAACCTGCTGATGAAGGCCATGGTGTGCATCCTGGTACTAGATGTATTCATGTGCTATACAAAATGCAGTATGGATTAATACAATTAAACATCTTTAATTGCATTTAGTGTATTAATGAATGTAACCTTTCGTGTTTCAACTTTAGAGCATGTAGAGCATGATCAGGCTAGACAAGATCAAGAACATGATGCAGCTCCATCAGGTAAGCAGGACCACTCTAATGTTCTTTTAAACATTTTTAATTGCAATTGGTGTATTAATTAATGTAATCTTTCGTGTTTCAACTCCAGATCAGGATTTAGATGGTGTTCAACATGTTGAGCATGAGGCTATAAGACAATATCAGGAACATGATGTGGCCCAATCAGGTAAAGAGCACCACTCTGATGTTCTTTTAATTAATGAAATACGTGTAACAATAATAATAAAACATATCAATTTAACATTTCTTTGCTATTACAGCAGACCCCCCCTTGCAGCCGCGTCCACACGGTTGTGAGTATACGACTAGGCATACATTAAGATCACGAGTAGAGCTCAGAACAATTCAAGGGGGGACAGATGATTTTGAAAACGATACTCCACTTCAGCTTTTTTTAGCTGCAAAAAAGAAACAAAAAAAAAAAAGCGATTGTAATCATATTATGATAGCCATATTTTTGATAATATGTAAAAACTAAAAAAATGAAATACGTTAATGAAAAAATGTTATATGTTAATGAATGAATGTTATATGTTATTAATGGATGAATGAATGATTAATGTTATATGATCGGGTATGGGGAATTGAGAGTGATGTGAGGGGGATGGCGGGGGGCGGGGAGAAGGGCCAAATGAGCTTCCACCTTCATGTGGTTGGCCCTGTTAAGTAGAGATTATTAAACTACTTTCAAAACAAAGAGAAGCTCAAAAAGGTAAGTAATTCACTTTTCAATATAAGAAATGCATCGTTTGAAGCATCAAACCAATCTGCAAAGATGAAAGAAAGTGTTAACTTTTCACTATGAACATTATGTTGTGTGTGGATTTGGTTTCAAAGCTCTGTTGATGGAGATGGCTTGTATGACAGCTAAGAAAATAGTTATCATTATTGTTGCTACAAACAGGCCTCATATCGCTGTAATAGTCTTGATCTTTCAACGAATAGGTTTTTTTTTTTAAATGCACTTTCTCGTCGAATTTACGATGAACCGCAAAAACGTCTGATGAATTTGCAATGTATCCGACGAAGTTTCACTGTAATGACTTGCCTATTTCGTCGCTCGTTTGACGAACTTCTGTCGCTATTTCAATCTAAACTATGTCGCAAAGACTCCTGCCAATGTAATCTTATCGGCGTCATATAGTTGCTCAAGTAGACCTTCAGAACTTACTTCGATGATATATGTCTTGCCGATATGCTTCCCTCGATGAGACAATATGTGTATCTCGTCGATGAAAAGTTATCGTTGAGACAGAAAACCATCCTCCCGATATATCTTCTCAAGCAATTTTGATCGCTGTAATAGTCTTCATCTTTCACAGATATGCCTACATTTCAACGAATAGGTTTTTTTTAAAAAAGCTCACTTTCTCGTTGATTTTACGACGAACCTCAAAAAGCGTCTGACGAATTTGCAATGTATCTAACGAAGTTTCACCGTAATGACTTGCCTATTTCGTCACTCATTCGATGAACTTCTATCACTATTTCAATCTAAATTATGTCACCAAGACTCATGCCAAAGTAAGCTTATCGGCGTCATATAGCTACTCAGGTAGACATTCAGAACTTACTCTGATGATATATGTCTTGCCGATATGCTTCCCTCGATGAGACAATATGTGTATCTCGCCAATGAAAAGTTATCGCTGAGACAAAAAACCAGTCCTCCCAATATATCTTCTCAGGCAATTTTGATCACTGCAATAGTCTTCATCTTTCAACGAATAGGTTTTTATAAAAAAAGTGCACTTTCTCGTCGAATATACGATGAACCGCAAAAACGTCCGATGAATTTGCAATGTATCCAACGAATTTTTGCCGAAATGAATTGCCTATTTCATCGCTCATTCGATGAACTTCTGTCACTATTTCAATCTAAATTATGTTGCCAAGACTCATCCTAAAGTAAGCTTATCGGCGTCATAAAGCTACTCGGGTAGACATTCAGAACTTACTCCGATTATATATGTCTTGCCGATATGCTTCCCTCGGTGAGACAATATGTGTATCTCGCCGATGAAAAGTTATCACTGAGACAAAAACCTAGTCCTCCTGATATATCTTCTCAGGCAATTTTGATCGTTGTAATAGTCTTGATCTTTCAACGAATAGGTTTTTTTAAAAAAAGTGCACTTTCTCATCGAATATACGACGAACCGCAAAAACATCCAATGAAGTTTCACCGTAATGACTTGCCTATTTCATCACTCGTTTGATGAACTTCTGTCACTATTTCAATCTAAATTATGTCTCCAAGACTCCTGCCGATGTAATCTTATCGGTGTCATATAGCTACTCGGGTAGACCTTCAGAACTTACTCTGATAATATATGTCTTGCCGATATGCTTCCCTCGTGCTTCGTTGATGAGACAAGATGTGTATCTCGACGATGAAATGTTATCGCTGAGACAAAAATCCAGTCCTCCCGAAATATCTTCTTAGGAAATTTTGATCGCTATAACAATATTGATCTCTCAACGATATTGCCAGTACATCGAATTTGTGTCGTAATGGCGACAGACTTACGTTGTTAATCCAACGGTTTGGCGAAGGTATGCCTCCTGTCATCCGGGCACTGTTCGTCGTGCGATCGACGAAGTTGGCATCGTGGTTCCGATGAGCATGCGTCATGAGGTTGACATTTTGCAGCCCGTCGGGATGTAGACCGACGACACTGACTTCTGTTAATCGTCGGTTGACCTACAATGTATCGTCAAGATTCCGACAAAAGGCCATCGAAAATTGGGGTCAAATCCTATAGTGTGTTCTAGTTTTCTTTCTTCTGCACTTCTTCTAGTTTTTGCAACCTGATTCTCTTGGTTCACCGGAACAACCTGAAGTTGATTCTATGTTTGAACATCATTTCCATTGTTAGTACTATCATGTTGATCATCTAAATCATATCCACTACATCTGGATGGTCTAACAATATCTTCATCAACTTTGACATTTTCACTTTCAACCATTTTCTTCAACCTTTTATTAAAGCACCGATAAGCTTTTCTCTTAGTAGAGTGACCAAAAAAGATTCCTTCATAACTTCTAGCATCAAACTTGCCTATATCATCATCTCTCTTGATGTACCATTTGCTTCCAAAAAATTTGAAATATTTGATAGTAGGCTTATAACCAAACCATAGCTCAAAAGGAGTCTTACCAGAGTTACTACTGACATTCACTCGATTAATGGTATACACAATAGTACTTACAGCTTCTCTCTAGTAGAAATGAGAAATATTTTCTTCCAACATCATGGTTCTAGCAGTGTCTAGAATGGTTATGTTCTTTCTTTCAACAACTCCATTTTGTTGAGGGGTCCGGGGAGCTGATAGTTGTCTTTGGATACCATGCTCTTCATAGAAAGAATTGAATTCTTGGGAAGTGAATCCACCACCTTTGTCTAACCTTAGACATTTGGTCTTCTGACCTATCTCATTTCCTGCCATAGCTTTGAGTCTTTTGAACTTTTCTAATCCTTCATGTTTTTCTCTTAAGAAAGAAACCCATATCATTCTAGAGTAATCATCAATAAGCAACATAAATTACCTTTCACCTTGAAGACTTCTAATTATGGATGGACCACATAGATCAGTATGTATCAAGTCCAGTATTCCATTAGAGTTGTATTGTTTGCTACAAAAATACTTTCTGGTTTGCTTTCCCATCTAGCATTCCTTACACATAGTGTTAGTAGGCTTCATTAACTTAGGAAGATCTTTGATTGCTTGAGTATAGCTTGTCTTGACAATTTTATCAAATTTCAAATGACACAACCTCCTATGCCATAACTAGCTTATATCAACTTGAGCAATTAAACAACTTTCACTAGCAACACTCAAGTGAAAAATATTACCTCTTGTCTTTGTACCTGAAGCAATCATATTTCTAGAACTTCCCCTTATTCTGCACTTACCATCCTTGAACTGAAGATTTTAACCCTTGTCTACCATCTATCCAACACTCAAAAAATTATATTTTAAGCCTTCTACATAAAGAACATCATCAATATTGTGCTTAACACCAAAATAAATAGTGCCTCTACCACGAGTTATACCAGAAGTGTTGTCTCCAAATCTTACAAAACCACCATCATAGTTTTCCAAGCTTACAAACTTGATTTTGTCACCAGTCATATGATGTGAGCATCCATTGTAGATTACCCACTCATCCTTTTCTTCATTTTCTGCTACGAGAGCTTTCTCAACATTCACATTACTAGCAGATTCAGTGGACACCTGACCATTTTCTTTGATAGCAATGAATACCCATTCATCTTCATTTCTATTTTCTTTATCAGATTCATCATCAGTAACACCTTCTTCAATATAATAGCATTTCTTTTAAAATCTAGTTTTCTTAGGTTTGTACTTAGAAACTCTTTCAGGACATCTTGATGCAAAATGACCTATCTTACTGCAAGAAAAACATTTGATAGGTAACTTTCCTTTGTACTTACCATGACCTCTGGCATCTCTTTTCACAATTAATACTTCCAGTTCTCCTAATTCTTTTTCATCTCATCTTCATATTTGAATGTCCTTTTGGAACTCTCTCCCAGATTGTATATTTGTTGGCTTTTCCCGAATATAGTAGCTTTGAATGCAGACTCAGTCTTAGGAGTAGATTCACTAAATTCATTTAACTCAAAGGCAACAAGTTTTCCAATCAGCATGTCTCTTGTCACATTTTTCACTGTCCTAAGTTCATCAATAGCATGAGCTCTTGTTTTATAGCAGGGAGGCACATATATAAGTATCTTAGCCACAATTTCTTCTTCATCCAAGGTTCCACCAGCACATCTAATGCTCATCACTAGTTCATTTATCTTTTGATAAAAAGAGAGGATGCTATCATCTTCACTCATCTTCATGTCTTCCCACTTGCCTTTTAAACTTTGTAGCTTAGCACTTTTCACTAGTGCATCTCCTTCATACAATGTCTTTAAATTTTTCCAAATTTTATGTGCAGTCTTTAATCCTATCACATTTTTCATCTTTGAATCTATCAAAGCAATCAACAATGCTTCAATAGCCCTAGTATTAGCTTTTGCTTGCTTGATCTCATTTTCAGAGGACGAACCATTCTGAGGAATAGTATATGCACTTTGTGTGATCTTCTAGAAAGGTTCATCAATGCTCTTCAAATGACACTCCATTCTAACTTTCCATAAAGAGTAGTTTGAACCATTGAATCTAGGACTATCCTTCTTGTATGATTCCATCTCGAATCACCTCAAGCTGTTAGGATTCTTTTAGAGGAACTAGCGCTAATACCAATTGTTGGAAAAACAACTAAGAGGGGGGGTGAATCAGTTGTTACAAAAATTAAACTTATTCAACTTTAATCAACCTTTAATCCCAGATCTGATAATTAACAGTGCAAGTATAAATCAATAACATATTAGAGACACATGAACACCAAGATTTTATACATGGAAACCCTGTTAGGGGAAAAACCATGGTGGATGTTAGTCCATAAGATTATACCCTGTTATAAGTATAATGAAGAATGAATAAGGAATGCACTTGCATTTAGGCACACTACCTAGAGCTTACTACTTAGAGGAAGGCTTGCTGCCTTACATACAATAGTCAGATTAAATCCATCTGATGAACATGAACTAAGAAATTAGATTCTTCACAAGCCTGATTACAGTTCCGATTAGGCACAAAGACACTTCGCTCAACCTTCTTCACATGTTGCTCTGCTCCTGAATGATTTGACCTTTATTCTCACATGTATATCACACACACACCGAGCATTACCTCAAAATGAGGAAAAAAATTGCTCTTATGTATCCACCACACGGATTTACATCAACTACTCTGTCGGCCACAAATAAATAATAAATTACAACTGTCAACCTCAATACATAAATAAATATTAATGCACAACAACACAAGTTGGTCACAACATAGTGAGGACTCAAATAAACACCTTCGAACATGCCAAACAATAAAATATTAATTCTCATGGATCCGCAACACGCTATCACCAACATGTTAGCCAAGCACATGAAAACTCGATCACACATCGGAAAAATCTTAGATCATGAACACTTTGATCAATGCGAACGTACAGAACTGATAGATCATGATCTAGACTCATCAATGAACATCACAAGAACATGCGCAACAACTGGAATTTCCAAAATTTCATCCTCTTCATCCAAGAATACCTGTTGCAGTGACATAATGACTGTAGGAACATAGGATTTCCTAAATTTCTCAATTCTTGATGCGTACCATTGAAACTTTTAGACAACATACTAGATAGATTGAGCAACAAACCCTTTAGTGCGCACCACCTGATTATCAACTTACAACACTTACCACCACTCTAAATTTCTCAGCTTCACTGGTTGTCTGCAATATATATTTTTACAATTTTCTCAATCTCCTTGATATATACAACCTTAATCATCACCAATGCTTATAGTGTTGACATCAATGACAACCATATATCAGCAATGCAACATTACTTTATTTTACAACAAATTTTGATGCATATTTTGTGAAATTTTGACAAAACGTTGTTGAATTACCGACGAATATATGTTTAAGCTTTTGTCGCTGAAATTTCATCATTTTAACGACCGGATTTTTTTCGTCGCAATATCAATTAACTTTCATCCATCTACCGATAGCAAAAGAACCCAAACGAAGAAGTGTAGACATTGTAATATTGTCAGAAAAACAACACAGTTTCATCATTTTTCCAACAAAATCGTTTTAACATTACGACTTTGTCGGAGGTATAGCAACCTCGTCGGACATGATCGTCGAAATGCAAACAAAAAATTTAACATTACGATGAAAATTTTCATCGGAGATATAGAAAGCTCGTTGGACACTTTTTAGTTTCATCGGACATGAGTGTTGAAATTCTAACAAAACATTGGATTTTTGTTAAAAATAAATAAAGATATTTTCGTCGATGGAGTTTTTGATATTGATAAAAGTGAGTTTTGAAAGGGCTCGAATCCTTTTATAATAAAATAACCATTAGGCAAATGAAATAGAGCACCATGAGATATGGGACAAACCAAAAAACTCATCAAAATGAAACATGGATAGATAGAATCGTAGCTAAGTTTCTATGTGCAACAATAAAAAGCTAACGAGGATTCCTAGGATCTAACTTAGACAATGCTAGAACCACTCTATTCAATCTCACACTATTTTCTCTAGTGCATGAGATTGAGAGAGATTTGAGAAGACCTTTATTTTTCCTTTGTACAATATTCCAAGAAATACTATCATCCATGTCCTTGGTTCAAGGAGAAGCAATGGGAGATTCCTCCATAGAGGGCCCATCTATGTGTATAGTAAGAGTGATGGAAAGTTGAGGTGGAGTGGTCATCACATGGGTAGATTGAAGCAGATTTGAAGCTACAATCATAGCAAGTTAAGTAATTAGAGTAGAAGGTGGTTGTGATTTTCCAATAGGAGCAGATGGAGCAGTAGGGATGGGATTTTCCATAGGCATAGTATTAGCATGTGAAAAACATTCTTAGAATACACATGTCATATTGAGAGGAACCATCAACTAGAGGGTCAAAGTGATGGATAGTCAAGTGATCTTTGTAAGCATTCTTCCACCACATCATGCTTCCTTTGTGCCTAGAGAGTGGGTACTTAACAACCAAACCAAGTGGCCAAGAGAAAAGAATTTGATCATCTTTTATTTTTAGAAATTCTTCATTAGCATTGGGGCTTCTTCATTATGGGGGGATATATTGTCTCTCTTTCCCTCTTATGGGGGGTCATTGATTGTATATTCATGATTGGTTTACTTGACAGTTGGTAATGTTTTATCATGGTGCTTACACTTTATGGCTATGGTTTATCATGCTCCACTGTGATTTTTCATGATTACAATGTATACTTTTCTCATGTATTGGTTATTTTACATGTTTGGGCTACATGGACAATTTGTACTTGGACAGTGCATATTACATACTTGCTTTGACAATGGTTTATATTTTTTTCGATAATACCTTTTTTTGTGGATAGTTAGTGTTGATAGTGAATGAAGCTTGAAAGTGGATATCACATGCTTTAACTATGCAATGATGAAAGTGGTGTAGTACTAAAGCTATAAACAGTGGATCCAAACAGTTGGCTTTGATACTATGGATTATACATATGGTAATATCATGACAAGGCACTCTTAACCTCATATCTTCTTATGCCTTGATTCCTTCTTTTTAGTAAAAGTGTTGAACTTTGTTTGAAACATTTACATATTGCATATGACTTGTTGGACCAATTTCAAAGTGCATAATACTTCGCCAAGACTAACCTCAAATTAGGACACCATTAAGTACTATCTCAAACTAAAGTTATTTGGAAAAAATCTTTCAAAACCAAGGATTGTATGAATAGATGGAATAATGGGTTAGCCACATTCATGTTCCTAATGATGATATCCTACAAACCTTCACCAATTCCATCATTGTCTACTTAGACGACATCCATCTCTTTAGCAAAACTTAGGAGGAGTACATGGAGCAAGTCTCATGAATACTAGATACACTACACCAATTCAAGTTGCAATCCAACCTCGAAAAATGCACTTTTGGAGCCACATAGATTTAGTACTTGGGCTACATCATTGACCACGCCAATATACATGTAGACATTAGCAAAATCAAGCCAATTTGAGATTGACCAACACAACGTAGTCTCATTGACTTGTGCAATTTCCTCAAACTTTCCAACTTTTATCCCAAATTTGTTCTTGGTTTCTCACATTGCATGGTCACTCAATCAAATCATGCACACCAAGACACCATTCTCGTGGACACCTACACAACATTCCTTCGAGGAGCTCAAGAAATGCCTCTACAAAATGCCTAGTATATCACACCCCTTTTAAATTCAGACTAATGCATCTAACTACGCACTTCACCCCATACACATGAACATTAGATCATGTATCATTCTCAGACTTTCAATATCACTCTGCCTATGAAAAGTATTTGTATGCCACCATAGAAGCTATCAAGCAATGGTGCCACTACATCTTGGGTAAGGAGAGAATCATTCACACCCATCATAACCTACTTTAGTTCTTACATACACAGAGAAAGTTCCATCAACTAATCAAGAAAAAAGAAGATGGAAGACAAGGCAATCAATTATCTTAGTACACTACTAGTTCAGGTACTCAATACAATGTTGAACTTGTGCAGCCACAACTTCTCAAACTAGGAGAACTTTTATCCAGCAAACACAAACTTTGTGCAAACCTATACCAAACTTGTGCAAAACAAATAGGTTTCCAAATTGTACTTGTCCAACAAGATTTTCTACAAGCCTGGACATATTTTTGTTCTAAATGAAATGCTTTATAGAAAGATAATACCTTAGAAGAGAGAATGGCAGACTTGGTAAGCATAGTTGTGATTTTCAATTTAGTACATAATAATTTTACTATGGTATTGTTAGAAAAGTATGACCCTTGCATTTTAATTTAATGGTACTTTTTAGTGCTTCTGATCATAATTGAACTCTGTATGTTAACAAATACATTCAGCTACAACTATCTTGGACAAAAGTAATTTGGTAAAATATGATTGGAAAAGTGGATATTTCTAGGTTAATGATCTAGGATGGATAGCTAGTTATTACTACATCACTCATGGGACAATGGCTACTTATAATGAGCACTTGAAGCCAACAATGGGTGATATTGAGCTATGTCGATTGTTTTCATTAAGTGAAGAGTTTAAATATGCGACAATAAGAGAAGAAGAGAATATGGAACAACAGTATTCATATTTTTTTGGTGTTTTAATTTCTAACTCTTTATCATGGGGGAACAAGATAGGAGAGAAAGGAAAATCTATTCATAATATTACATTATTGAAAGCATAAATCTATTTTTTATATTATTATATTACATTATTTAGCCTGTCATTCATCTGAGTGGGCTCCTATCAGTGATGTGAGAATGCAAATTGATTAGTTATTTCAATATTCACAGGTAGGTGTTGTATTGTTGTGTGCTAGTGGAAGGAGTTTGTGAGATAGTCTTTATCCATCTTGAGGTTGCAAGTTCTAAAACATGGATGAATTCGCATACTGAATTGTAAATTCATTTTTACAAAATATTCCAAAATGTGACATTTAAAAGATCATCAATAGAGGAAAGGTTTCTTGCAATATTTTTACATCACAGTCACCTATTAATGGGAACCAAGGATGATACAAAATAGAGATAAATGATTGTGATAATTAAAAAAGGGAAATAAGGAAATGAAGACTAATGAATAAAGACACGATATGATTGAAGAGGACAATCATATGTCTTTGTGACTACCATAATATGTCATTAGTTGATGAGAAGATAGTATAGTTCAAGCATAAAGAGGCATGACAATAAAATGGACTGTGAAAGAAAAGGTATGCAAGTGTAGGGTATAAATACGATCAAATGACCAGTGATATGTTTGACATGATAAAAATTGAATGGGAAATCTACAAGTCTCAAGAGGGCAGAGGATTCAAGTCACATCCAATTTGATTAAGACAGTGACCATGGAGAAGGAAAGGGGCAATGGTTTATGGCAATCACCTTACATTGAAAAGGGTGCAGATATTATTCAATGGATAGAGTTAGCTCCCACAATGAATTGTGTGCAAAGAGAATTAACAAATACCTTATGCATTAAACCCTAGGGTTTGTAAGAAGGTGACACTTAAAGGAAGTCTTATGCAATGACATACAACATGAAGTTTTTTGTGGAAAGACTTGTGCCATGAAATTTTTGTGGACAGACTTGGAGGCATGAAGCTTATAAGGACATGAGTCTTAGGTTTTACATGCTAAATTTCAAGACATGGAAAGTGAGTCAAAATCTTCAATGATGGACAATGATCACCAAGATATTCATGATGATATTACAAGGATAAAAGAAAAATATTGAGTGACCTTGTGAAGTTGAAAGGATAGTTTGTTATGACTAATAAAATATGACAATTGAATGATTTAAAGATAGTTACAAGGCAAGTGCAACAAGGAAGTCAAAAGAATGCAAAGATAGTCACAAACAGACATACCATATATTTGCAAGGACAGTCATGTGTATTGATATTCATGAGGAAGAAGCAATACACAATGTATGATGTAATAGAGGGGGGATGCTATGGAGGAATACTAAAGATGTAGAGTTTTGATGAGAAATCACAAAGTAGTCAAATCTCAAGGAAAAATAATGACAATTAACTAACAAAAGATTATTTTCACAAGGGAAATGATAGTAATGAGGGTGCAAAAAATATCAAACACCATGAATAAAACCTAGGATAGTCATAAATGTCTTCAAGAGATAGTCATTTTAGAAAATTTAAATGGCAGTGACCTTGGGAATTTGAAAGGACAGTTATACTAACTTTGGACAGTGATTAATGACTATAAGTTATGACTGTGTTTTGTGCCCAATAGGTCTCTTTATGAATGTGTTATAAAGGTTTTGACTATGAATCATGATGAAAAACCTCAAGAGCACTAAAGGATTGTCATATTAAATATATGAGGTCAATGGGCACAAAAGAGGAGTAGAGCACAGACCTAGTAGGCATGAAAGAGAAAGTGGCACTCAAATCGATTGCTCAAAGAAGACAATCACCATACATATAAAGGGCAGCCACCTAGAAGGACTATCAACTAAGGGCAGTAAAAGATAGTTATGTAAAGGGTAGATTCAAAGGATGATAGTCCACAAGCATTTCAAACAAGTGAGCAATGATGGAAAGAGTTTGGAGTCTTCAAGAAGATGCCAAATCATGAGAGGTAGAAAATTATTTAAAAGAAAATCAATAAAAAATAAATAATGGTCTTAACAGTTAAAAAAATGTATGAAAATATCAATAAAATGGACTATGAGATGAAAGATCAACAATGCATAGTGATTTGATGAATACGGGTGACAGTGCTAAGACAAAGGAATAGTCAACTAAATGAAAATTCAATGGTCATTCAACTTAGGGAAATCATAAAGATTACAGAGGCTTATGATGCTTATTATTATAGATGTGAATTTGTAAACAATCCAAAAGACTATCATGTGCCCTTAGCAAAGGTTATGACTGTGATGTATTTTCAATGGTTTTATGCACTGTGAGTCTCTAATGGATTGGTAGACTATGGTTTATCCTCCATAGGTCTTTATGAAATATGTTTACCCTTAGTAATGTATTAATTACTATTATCCTTTTTTTCAAGACAAAGATTAATGACTAAAATTGAAGCATTATGACAGTGTGCTACTTATGGTTGTGGCTTAACAAGGGTAAATTTTGGTAAGGAAGACAGTAAGTTGAATGGATGTAAGTAGAGAAATTTTTGCATACCTAAAGATGGTACAAAATTTCATGGTTAAGTGGAATCCTCCCATCAACAACAAGATCAAAATATCCATGTATTATCTAAATTGAGCCTCAAAACCCTTCAGAGCTGTCAATTTTTCCACTAACCAAGTCAAATTTTAGAGTTATCTCACCACTAAAAACAAAAGAAACAAAGCTTTGAAACCAAATCCACACACAACACAATGTGGTATTCATTCAAAGCCATACAAACAAACTAAACTCAGAACATTGGAATGGAAACAACTTCAAATTATGATGCAGAGCATGGATTCACTTTACTCAACTAGAGGCACATTTCACAATAATGGGTTGTTCATCTAAAACATTTGTACGAGGTTAAAATAGTAAACAAATTGATGAAATATAGATGAATTAAAAAGATACTTGGATGTAGTTGGATTGAAGGTCATAAACTGGTACATGTTTTTTGTGTAGGAGACATATCACATCCAAAAACATGGCAAAGCTATGCAAAGTAGGAGAAATTGGCTTGGAAAATGAAGGCATCAAGGTATAAAGAATCATTTTTCTGCCATCATAGTGAAAATTTATCACTTTCTTTCATCTTTTCATATTGGTTTGATGCTTCAAATGATGCATTTCTTATATTGAAAATTGCATTACCTTATTGAGCTTCTCTTTGTTTTGAGAATAGTTTAATATTCTCTACATAATAGGGCCAACCACGTGAAGGTGGAAGCTCATTTGGCCCCTCTCCCCCCCCTCCTCACATTACTCTCAATTTCCCATACCCGACCATATAAAATTAATCATTTATTCATCCATTAATAACATATAACATTCATTCAATCAATCATTAATAACATATAACATTTATTCATTAACATATAAAATTCATTCATTAACATATTCGCATGCATTCATTAACATATAACATATATTATCAAAAATATTGTTGTCATAATATGATTGCAATCACTTTTTTTTTGTTTCTTTTTTGCAGGTAAATAAAGAAGAAGTGGAGTATTGTTTTCTAAATCATTTTTCCCCCCTTCAGTTGTCCTGCCCTTTGCTTTTGATCTTAATGTATGCCTATTCATGTACTCACGTTGTGGAGGCCACTGCAAGGGAGAGTCTGCTGCAATAACAAAGAAATGTTAAATTGATATTTTATATTATTATTGTTACCAGTATTTCATTAATTAAAAGAATATTAGAGAGGTGATCTTTACCTGATGGGGACACATTGTGTTCTTGATCTTGTCTTGTAGTCTCATGCTCAACATGCTAAACACCCTCTAAATCCTCTGCAGGTTGTGCTCCACCCTCACTACGTTGCATTCCAATGTCATGTGCAGTATTATCATTGCTTGTTTGTTTAAAACAAATAGGTCCATAATTACTTTATGGTGGAAATTAATATTGAATAGATTGTACAAGTATTCAATTTTAAATAAACTTCATTAAGTTTATTTACCTGTGTGTTAGATGTAGTGGAAGCTTATGTTTGCCTAGTCAAGAGTCTTAGGCATTCATCCAAGGCTCCATAGCCTTGCTGGAAGGAAATCTTCAGGTCCTCTTTTGTGGGAACTCTGTTGAATTCAGAGCCTTGCATTTTTGCATAAGATCATGAATTTTTCTTCTATGGTGTGATAAAAAAAATAAAAATTGCAACTTATTATTTGGATGCAGTGTTTCATTTATTGATACTTACAATGCATGTGGCTAATTTCAAATAACCACCAGAGCCAAGTTTTTGTTGCTCGTGTTTTTCTAGTCTTGCCTTTGTTGCCTTCGATGTGTCAGGCAGCCTATGAAAAGTTTGAAATACATTAGATTATGTAAAAAGAAAGAGTAATTAGTATATAATTACATTATTGATAGTATCACATACCTTCCTTGGCCTGGTGGCGTACTCTTTCTTTTTTTCTTTTCAGCCTTCTCATTTCCATTCGACACCAGGTCCTTCCACTCCCTCTCCAGAATCATGGGGGGGCGCTCATACTTTTTGTTCTTCTCTAAATTCGACCTATATTGGTCCCTCACATACTTTAGATAGCTACCAGCTTTCTTAAGAACCTTGGTTCAGTTGAATGTGTTATTACTAAACAACACAACTAAACAGTTAATGAGCTCATCTTTTAAATCTTCATTTTGGGCATTCCACCATGTACATATGGTGGGACTGAAGATATCCAATGTAATATCATTTAGATTTCTATAAAAAACATCATTTCCTGCAAAATGATCGTGGGATTATTAGTCTAAAAAGAGTGATCAATAAGTAAATTTCAATTGGATTATATATAATAATAATTAAAACATTTTAAAGTACCTGGGACCTTCTCTATCTTTATGGGAACGAAATCCTCAGTCACCACAAATGTGACCAGCAATGTTCATGTACTAGTAATACAGGAAGATCCAAGAAATGTTGCTAAAACATCACCAGTACTAGTGGCCTCTACATCCCCAGGTACATGTCCTGACGCATGTTCTGGCATGTGTTTGTTGTCAGAGGGTGCACTACCCGATGTCTGTATGGTATGTGTTGCCAAAATTTCAATTGACGATATAGGCACAAATGATGGGGTCAGATGATGTGATGTATGTGCATGAATATCAGGATTGACACTTGTACCAACCCCTACTCCCTAGGCAAAACCTACAATACCCTGATCATGGCCAGCAACAACATGAGGATGCAAAAAATCTTGTAAAAACAACACATATTTTAGTTCATGACATAAAAGAGTACAAAATATAAAACCATGAATGAACTTATGTTATAATTAAAGACCTCATGACAACTTACTTGCAATTTTTGTGCTCTCTCAGTCAATATTTTAACCCTTTCTCTTATCTCATCTGTTTGAGGCACTATGAATAACAACTGAAGGATTTCTTCATTGCATTTTTTTGGGTCTTCCAGGGGGTTTGCAGAATATGCGATGTCATCATCACATAATAGTGACTACACCTCCCTATGGATGCTCTTGTCTACTGCTAGTGCCTTTCCCCGATTAGTCGACTGCAACAAGAATATTATAAACATTATGGAAATTAACCCAATGAACTTATGAAAAAAATATAATAATAAAACATTTTGCTTGTATCTAATTTGTACAATCAAAATGAGGTATACCTGTTGGGTAGACTTGCCTGAAGATGCATCATGATCTATGCTCCAAGCCGAAGCCTTACCCATACGATCAATGCCCTGCTATGACAAAAATTAAATATAAAAAAACATTAACGAAATGAAACCAATAGACTTACGAAAAAAAACAAAATAATAAAATGGTATTTGGAGTCATTAGTTGGAGGTTGGGTAAAATGGTATATAGTATGCACCACCCCCATAGTAAATATGTTTGTATCTATGTGATTCAAATTGTAATCGATTAGCAACTCTTCCCATGCAGTTATTGATTTTATCGCACATACGAATACATGGTTTCCCTCGTGCACCTCAAATATGCAATTGGGTTGCTTATTTGTTCACCCAGGTCATGTACTATTTATAAACCCTACAATATTCCCTGATTCTTTTGGCATTCTTCCAATGTACATAGCCACTCCTTTATTTTGATCATTATCTTTTAGTTGTATATAATTTGCTGACAGTGCATACCTATGCATACTTTGTGTATATCAAACCAGTTGCACCCAATCTTTGTAATTGTAACAGGGTCTGACATACTCCATCAATTCAGTAACTTTGTCGTAATAGAGCTTTATGCCATTCATGCAAAATAGGCCCAAACCATGTAATGATGATGGTGTTATGCGATATATCCTCTCGTTGACACAAAAATCAGTGTTTATTGGAGGAATTTCCTTGTGTACCCATTGTTTCCATAAATTTTTGTACCTCAAGGGCACCTTTATGTTTTCTATGCTCTCATCATCTTAAGAACATGACCCCCCTTCAGCAAGAAAAAAATCCATGCGTTTACAAAAAATTCTTCTAATCTTTTCACCTCTAGTTGATCTCCCTCTTTTAGACCTACTACATGTCTCACTTTCCTCTTCTCTTCCCGAATTTCCCTCGCTCGAGGAATTTATTTCATGGTGATGTGATCCCAAGGTGACATTATGATTAGTCTATCATTTCATCGCTAGAACTTGACAGGTTATAAGGTAATCATGTCTTGATATTTTACAAGTTATTGTTACTACTGTCCAAATGTGTCCATCACAAATCAAATCAATGTATGAAGGAGACTATCCCTTGCAATTAATGACTTTAAAATCTCATTATTTTACAACCTAACACAAACATGGAGTTTGGGAGATGTAGTTCACAGTAGCTGAGGTAATGGAAGCCTAAAAACCTAGACTTTGTGATGAATTTTCCTATGTGAAAATTGAGGGGAAAAGGTAATGAATGATAGTCATTATTAGACTCACAATCTCACAATATTAATCCAAGTTATTTGATTTACTAGACTTCTACTTAACATTTTAACTCCCAAACTTTGTAATGAGTGTTAAATGTGACTATTGTCCACTAGTTACACAACCAAGGCCTCAAATGTATTCTCTAATTGAAATCAAAGGAATTTTTCTCTCCATTCAAGTAAATAAACTTGAAGTGAAATACCACCAAGTGGTTTATTGGACACCTACATGACTAAAAATAGCAGAAAATTTACATTTAATGCAAATTTCCATTGAAATTTTATGTACTGTGCAGAAGAATGGTTTCACCATACATAATATTTTGGTTTAAGTTGTCTTGAAAAAGATGAATTAGAACACTAATAGACATAATTCAGGTGCATGTGTGAGGTGGTTCATTTTTCCACTGATAAACTCCATATGTATAAGTGGTTAACGGGGAGGGAGAGTGTACTAGGCTTGGTTAAGTCATCATAAGTTTATGCTTTGACAATAAAAGTTATTTAAGTCATCTTAAATCTTCCTATGTCTAATTGCTAGGGTACTTTTGGTATTTTTTAAGGTAGGATGAGTGGTTGCATCAATGTTATAGTTCTGTATGACAAGGTTTCAACATCTTCAAATAGTGAAAGTTAGTGCTCATAGTCATTTGAAACAACAACATTTTGATTATGTATGATGGTAGGATTTGATAACTTAAAAGAATTGGCTACCCAACAAACTTAAAGTTAAAATAAAAATTTCAGTTTTAAGGGGTTAGCACTTTCTTTCATCTTTTCATATTGGTTTGATGCTTCAAACGATGCATTTCTTATCCCACTTCTATCATATTGTATTCCCATCCCTTTGCAATTGTTGACATTAAAAGTTGTCAAAATTACAATTTTGCAAAATAATGGGTTGTTAAGTATTTGTAAGTTAGTTATGGACATTCGTTGAAGGTAATTGGGGTTTGAGATGATTTTAAAATCCTTCCAAGGCCCAAGAAAAGATTTTTGGAGGAGTTGATACCAAAATTTCATATCAAATACCACGTTCTTGAAGCAATTTTCTGTGTTTCTAATATTTTTCTGAAGTTCTTTTGTGTTGTATGGATCCGTACAAGCTTGAAATGCTCTAAGATTATTCGTGTAGATAAATATATGTGTTCCCTTTCATTTTCATTTGTTTTGAAGTGCTAAATCATTGTTTTGTGGGAGAAAACAATCAAACACAAGGACTGCCTTGTTTTTCCTATGTAAGGGTTTGAGGGCTAAATAGAAATGACATCCACCAATCCACCCACTGTCTTGGAACTGTAACTTGGTGGATTGGTGTGCAACATGGTATGATAGTGGTTCATTTCATTTAGGGGTTTGTTAAAGCAATAAAATTGGCATTGAAGTGATGCCCTAGGGTTGATAGGGGCAATTTTCTTATGAATTTGTGGTTGTTAAGTCAAGGTTTGTCAATTTGATGGATATCTTGGTAGAGTCATGGTGACACTATTTGATGGTCCAATATCTACTTCAAAACAAAAATATCTCTAATAACTCTAAGATCTATAATGGGATGGCATTAAAGGAACCTTCATGTGAAGGATCTCCTAATGAAGGACCTTTGAATTAAGGTCTTCATTTGAAGGTCCTTCATGGAAAGGCTCCTTTTATAAAGCATTTTGGACATGAAATATTTAAAATAAAAAATACCTTCATTTTAAAGTCTTGACATGGCATCATTTTTGAATGAAGGTTCTTCATTCAAAGGTCATGAAAGGACATTTGATGCAATCATATGCCTTGTTAAAGTTTTAACTTAATAGTAAGGGCATCATGAGTATTTTGTTGGGCCCATTCAACAATCTCTGATGCAAGGATCGAATTGTCTAGAATGTATCTACTATCAAGAAAGACAATTTGTTTACCTGTATGACTATATCTCAAGCAATAGGTTTAATTGTGATGGCAATGATATTGACAGATTTTGTAATCTAGGTGTTGAGAAGCATAATTGGCCACCATCCTAGGAAAGATTCTTCATTCTCACTTTTAGGTGTTAAAATTTAACAATACCTTGACTGATGAAAGAGCCCAAAGAGCCTTTCTCCATGGTATACAATTACACATAGCAGCGGTCTTCTCTTATACAGTTGGACATGATTTAAATAAATTAGCTAGGAATTATGCATTTGACCTAAGGTTTTCTCATAATGCCATCATTGGAAAATTATGATCAAATTATTCTATTATGAAGAATTGGTCTATGTGCCTCTAATAATCACTATAAATGTTTGTAAAAATAAAATGACTAATTGCATCAGGTAGGAGAGAATCAACTTTGAGTTCTTCAAAGATTATATTCCTCTATTCATAATTTTTAAGGCTTGTGTGTGGAGGAGGTTATCACTACCAAGAAGGGAGGAGACCTTTCCTTGCATATGTTTGTGGTGGAGGTATTAAAGAAGAATTGTATGCCTCTATTTCCATTCATTAGATCTAGCTTAGCCTAGCATATACTTGGGCTCCTTTTCCCCTATAAACTTCCATATGTTTGAGTTTCTGTTATGTAAGCGTAATTCCATGCTATGTTGAAATATAAGAGGTGGGGGAAGCCAAAAGGAAATAACCCTTTTTTAGTTGTACCTTCAAAAAATTTCTTATTGTTTTATGTTTTTAGCAACTTTGTGGACATAAGATTTGAGGTAGGTCATACAAAAAATAATATGTTCCCACCAAAAAATTGAACCTCGAAAGTTAGTGGGACTTAATTATGAGTTCTAGATGAGAATGATGACAATGTCAATCTTTTTAGAGGAGGTGGGAGGCATTAAGCTTAACGTGGAGGATGTTTGGGGTAACTAGGTGGTCAACTAGCTAGATTGACATGAGCACATGAAGGATCAATAAGAAAAGGTAACTATAAGTTCAAGTTGTGCAAGATGATTGAAAGGGGAGGGACAAACATAAAGATTGGAGGAAAAATAAAGATAAAGTGGTCAAATTCACTAAGCTTGTAGAGAGGGCTAAGTCTACAATTGCTTGACTCATGCGATGAAGGCTATGTGTAATGAAATCCTAGACCTCAACCAAGATGTGGGTAGATTATGGGAGTTTTTCCAAGACCTGAGGTTAGTCAATAAAAATGTGAAAGAATAAGCTATTTTTATTTTTTTTGTCTTATCTTATACAATTTTACAAGAATGGGGGTGACAATGTATGAGAAGATCTTTGGAAACTAGGCATGAAAATTGTAGGTTAAAGAGAATGGGTGTGCCAAACTTACAGTACTCATTGTCCCTTCATCGTCGATTTTCCCTGAGTGCCCTCAACCTCGTCCTCGGCGCTAGTATTGACCTTGTTTTCACTCCTCCAAACTCTTCGCCAGTGTTGCTATTGACCTTATTTTAACTCCAAACTCTTCCTTGGTGTTGGTATGGACCTTGTTTTCACTCCTTGAAACTCTTCCTCGGTGCTGGTATTGACCTTTACACTTCTCCAATTTGACAAGCTACAACCTGGTTTCGTTAGGTTTTAGAGTATGTTAATTAAATTGAAAATTATGGTGCCATTTGTAGACACATAAAAATGACCTAGGCCTGCAAGCTCTATTTTTAATCTTTTTCATCCTAACATAATTATGACATTTTAATTATGTTTCTAATTCACTTTCGGCTATTAATTAAATAATTATTTAATTAATACATGTCCTCTTTATTCTTCTTGATTATTAAATAAATAAATTTAATTTATTTATTTAATGTGTCACTAATTGTCTAATGTCTTCCTATAATTAAATAAATCTCTTAATTTATTTAATTATTTTTGTCCATTATGTCTTCCTGATTATTAAATAAATAAATTTTATTTATTTATTTAATATGTCACTAATTCTTAAAAAGTCCTCTTATAATTAAATAAATTCTTTAATTTATTTAATTATTGCCACCTTCACATTTCCCTCATTTTATATAAAATTATTTATTTAAAATAGTCTCACTTTCTAATTTCCCTCTTTTTAGTAAATAATTCAAATTAATTATTTACTGTCATGTGACCCCACCTTTTGAATTAAAATTAATTTTTAATTCAAAATAGTCTTTTTCCTCCAAAAATCAAGATTATTTGATTTTCCAACCACCTCTTTGTCTATGCTTATTTTAAATAAAATTATTTATTTAAAATAGTCCCTTTTTCTAATTTCCCTTTTTTTAGTAAATAATTAAAATTAATTATTTACTGTCACATGACCCCACCACTTTTGAATTAAATTATTTTTTAATTCAAAAGGTCAACATCACTTCTTAAATCAAATAATTTTAAATTCTTATTTGATTCTCCAACAATTTCATTTTATGTGCCCAATATCTTCTTGTCACATGCATTATCAACCCTTGATTTGATTTTCTAAAAATCAATCCTATCCATTCATTTCAAATTTGACATAATGTTGCCCTAACCCTAATTGTGGGTGTAGACATGGAAAATGTACAAATATCATTTTGGCACACTTGATTCCGATTACTAACAACATTTCTTCCTAAATCATACTCTCAGCATTTCATCATAATTATGTCTCTTAATCTAATGAATCATTATTCATCTGATCAGGTCTATCACCTCCTTTGATTAAATTAATCAATTTAATTTAATCGACCTTACATTTCTGTTTAATTAAATAAATCATTTTTATTTGATTAAATCTCTAAATTCTTCTCATTAAATTAAATAAATTAACCCTTATTTGATTTAATCTAACATATTCCTCTTTGAGTTAAATAAATCAAATCATTTCCTCTCAATTCTGATTTAAATTAATTCATCTATTTCAGTCTAAATTGTCAAATCATTTGATTCTTCATTAAATTAATCAAAACCTTGATTAAGTTAATCCCTCTCACTAAAATCCTCTAGAGAATGCAACTTGCACAATAAATCAATTACTTTGTTATATTTAATTCTCTATTTTTCCTCACATGGCATCAAAAGGGAATATTCCCTCATTTGAATTCAAAAAGGCCAAGTGGACTTGGTCCTTCCAACAAGGCATTTAAAGCCTCTTACATGTCATTAGCCTTGAGCCAAGTGACATTAACTTCATTTCCCTTCCCTCTTCAACAAGTCATTTCACAAATTCAAATTCAAACTAAGTGTATTTATTGGCACTTTGGCCAAAATGTGCACAACCACTAACCATTCACATCATGACATGTGGCATTCAACCATTGGATTGAAAGTTAGTCCCACATTGCTCAAATCTCTTTCATTCTTCCAAATTGAAAGCTATAAAGTGGAGGCTTCTCTCCTCATCTCTCATCCACAATTTCATGCAAAGTTACTCTCTTCACATTAAGAGCTAATTTTTTCCATTTTCACTCAACCATTCATCATCTTCATGATTTGTAACAAGGTTATGCTCAAATCTCTTTGGGAGATTTGACCATTTCTCAACCACTCAACATTGCAACTTAGGAATTGGGAAAGGGCCAATTGCAACATTCCGTTGGCACCGATTCTCCCATGGGATCTTAAATCTATTGGCTTAATTAGGATTTATATGCCTCTTTTGTATTGTGTTCTTCATTTTCCTAATTTTAGTTTAAATAGATGGATTTCATGGGGAATCTCTCATGCTTGTTTACTTGCATTTAATCTAACAATTTAACATGTGTTGTTGTTCTTGTGCATTTGCAGGTTTAGGGGTTCACATTTTTGGCACTAGAAGGAGGGCAGACTCAAAGAATTAATCACATTTTTTAAAATTTTCATGGGTTTTAGCATTTTCTTGTAGGTTACAGGAAAACAGTCACACGGCGGCATATTGCACCACTTTTATCACCGCGGTGCCATACTGTACCCCTTTAGAGAAGCGGTGCCATACTGAACTGCGTCGCTTTTTCATTTCCCGTTGGTCATTTTTAAATTTCCTAACTGCGCCGCTTTATTCTTTGCGGTGCAGTACAACACCGCGACGCCATATTCCACCACGTTTCTTCCAAACTACGCCGCTTCTACTTTCCCGCCTGTCAAATTCAAAATTTCAAACAAAGTCGCTTCCCAAACTGCTTCGCTTGACCATACTGCATCGCATATTTAGTCTATGTTCCTACAGAGCGTCGCCCACAGTCAACCACGTGGTGCTATATAGCACCACTTTTATCCAAACACCGTCACTTTTACTAACTGTGTTGCGAAAAATAGTGAGGTCTAAAAATTGACATGTGCTTTTTAAATTTTGGATTTTTTAACTCTTGACCTTGTTTGTTGTCTTTTTGCTCTCTGATTTTCTGTCATTTTGCAGGTTGGAGCAAGGAAAAAGAAAATGAAGAAGTTCATCATGACCTCATACTCATCATCAACACTCTTTTGGGATTTTAAAATTTTGCTTGTTAAAGGAATTTGTTAATATCGTTTGCCTTAGAAACACTAGATTTATTTTGGGTTTATAAAGAACAAGCAAATTTTCCTTTTTTTTTAAAGCAAAGTAGGAGATTCATTATGACACCATGTTCATTTTGCACAAAAGTGTTTTTAAACACTAAAGTGTTCTTCAACACTCTTTAAAGATTTAAGATGCTTGTTTAAAAGGAATTTGTTAATATCTTTTGCCTTAGGAACACTAAACTTCTTTTGGGTTCTAAAATAAACAATCAAATTTCCTTTCAAAATTTGCCAAAGGGCTAAAAAGAACCTTAGACAAATATACTAGATTTTTCTTTTAAATTAACAATTGAATAAGGCAATCTCACATTTCCTTTGGTGCTTAAAAAAGAACTCATTACTGCTTTGTAGGATTTAAAATGAACATGTTTTTTTCGTACCTTGTAATCTTTTTTGCAAATTAATGTCATTTAAAAAAGGTGTATGTGCTTCTCTCACGCTTCACGGTGATCTTGAGAATCAAAATTCTTTTTGGTGACACTAAGTTGCATAAAGGATTGCCTCCACATTTCATTTTGGGAATTAAAATTGAACCAAACATGCGAGTGTGAGTAAACTTGTTGCGAGTGTTCTCCCTTTGTTTCTAAATGAAGGTTGATTGAACTACGGATAAGTTTATTCGCTTTTGTTTATCTTAGAGGGCCTACCTTGTGGGAAAAAGTAATCACCCAAGGGAACAACCCAACCGGGAACACGCTAAAGCCAAGTGACTTCCAACCGGTATACAAGTGTGGATTCTTGAGGAAATTTCAAGAATCACGAGGATTATTCCGACGAGATGGATAGAAATGGACTCTCGCCGACATTGGATAATCCCCCACAAACGGAATGCCCGAATTAAAACCCTTTGTTTAGAAAAAGCTAAATCCTTGTCTACTTTGTTGGTGCAAAAGGTCATGTCCTTTGAAGCCGCCCCACGTTATACATGTGGTTTTGTTGTAGAGATGGAAAGTATGCCATGGGGGATTCATGGGTACTAATGCTTGGCTAACTTGAGAAGTTTGTGTCATGGACGGGAGCCAGTGTGGTCAAGCATTTAGCCATTCACATAAAATATGCGTAGCTGAATTCGTCCAAGTGGGAACCCAACAAAATATTATCTCATCATCCTAGGGTTGTAAAGAAAAGTGCTTGGAAGAGAAGAATACATTGCTTGGTCCTAAAAATATTTACAAGACGAACATTTACAAGGCCCCCAAATTTCAAACCCCTTTTAGGAAACAAATACCTTTGACGAATTTAAGCACTCTTGCTTTCCCTAGGGATCATATCCTTAGAGGTTTCTAAGTGCTTGAATTCTATCATCATTTGTTTTTGATAAGGTTAAACATAGGAAACTTTTGCCCTATTTTCCTTGATTTCCACACAATGGACCTTGTGGGATGAAAAAGAAAGTGGGACATTAGACATATAGTTTGAAACATAAGCAAACAAGTGCCTTTGGTAAAAAGAATTCATTAAGCCAAGATAAAAGACAAATTGAACCTCATATGTGTTGTTCCAAATGATTTCCCGAAAGTTCAAGATTCCAAAACCAAGGTTCAAAAGGATAAGTCTAAAAGCCCATGAACAATGTCTTGAAATTCTCCTTGAAGTCAAAGAAAGACTAGTATACAACTTCTATAAAAAGGCTTCAAGGAATAATCCAACTTTGTTGTGTTCTACTATCAACAAAATCTTGAACTTTTTGAAAGGTTTGCTTTCCTCACATAGGAAATCTAGCATGTTCTTCAACACCTAGGTTTTGTAAGAAGGAGTTGTGTCTAGGTCAAGGTCCAAAGATCAAAGTCATCATCCTCATTTGTCTTTCCATCAAATCAAATATCATCCCATCAACAAACTTTTGAGAACTGTTGAAAAATCAATCATGCTAAACTTAAAGGGCTAAACCAACATCACCCTATCTTGGCTTAACACACCTAGCCAAAATAGTCAAAATCTCTTGGACGAATTCACCTTTAGGATAACGCAACTTCCTAAGGTCTACTAGTTCATAATCACATTGGCTTAACACATTAGCCAATTCATCTTCTTGTGCAAGTTCCCCTAGGATAACATAACTTCCTAGGGACTACAACTTCACTACAATCTTGTTTGACTTAATACATCTAGTCAAACCATCACAATCAATCTAAGTCCTAAACAGTTTAGCATCACCCTTTAAAATTTCTTCAAAAGTTTTCACTCACTCACTTCATCCATTTATCCCATCATCATTACCACCCTCTTTGATCTTTGACTTCCCTAGTTCTTCTCTTTTGAGCCTAAAAGGTTAGGATCAAACGATCCCTATTTTTTATGGTCCAAACAAGATCACAATATAAGAAGAACATGGAAAATATCAGTGAAATATCAACTTCCATAGACATGAGTCAAGTAACCTCCAAAATAAACCTTGCGGGATCAAGCAATCCCCCAAGTAACTCTCCTCTACCATCACAAAATCCTCAAGAGGAGAGCTATAAAGAGGACATCACAAATGAAGACATCGGGATGACACAATCTGAAATGATAAAAATGGTTCAAAATCCTAAGAACCACAAAATTGTCAGTGCAATGTTCAAATACTTAAGCACATTAGCAAAAGGAGGGGTCAAGTTCCCTTCCGACCTTGGCGTAAGCACTAGTACGTATGTGCCTCTTACAAATGCATCCCCAATGTCAAATGTCAATCAAGAATTTCCTCACACCACCTTGGCCATCACACCAACCTCGCCGAATGTAAACAAGGGGAGTGCCATGTTTCGAGAGTTACAAAAGCATCGCCTTGTGACCAACAAAGAGGTGGCTGTCAACACCGCACGAGATAATTCTATCTCGGTAAATCCATTACACCCATACATCCCACTCACATTCCATAATCCCGCTAGTTCATCTTCATTCCATGCCTCACCAACCTGTCAATCAAACATACAAACTTCTCTACCACAGGGAGAAGGTGGTTTGTTGGGAACAACAAGAGTTGCCGATCCTTTTTCTTTCCAAGGAAACGTATCATCTCTTCCCCCATTTCCATTCACAACCACATCACCTCTCGGATTGGGTTTTCCTCCCCTAAACATCGAAATTTTCTCAGAACCGGGCAATGTGAACATCACATCAAATTCCCTCTCTTTGCCCACAGCATCACAATAACAAATCATGACCATTCAAACCACTATGACAAATACATCAATCGGTCCTCAAATATCCCAAAGCATTTCCTCTCAAGGACCAAGCATCTCAACCACCCCTCCAACAACCCAAATACCAACCACCACCATAACCCTTTCACCTGTGACAATGGTTGGCATCATTCCCATTCCACCACCAATCCCACCCAAGGCCAACATGGTAAATTCATTCACCATTCTAATCCAAACCCTTCAAACGGCCAACCAATAGAGGGTACTCAAACAAAAGTAGCAAGCCCAAGCACAAGCTCAAGCACAAGCCCAGCAACAAGCGCAAGCAGAATACCAAGCGCAACTTCAAGCAATCCATCTGCAAGAATACCAACAAGCCCTACAAGACTTTTAGGCACAGCAACAAGCCAAACAACAAGCTTTGATGGCACAACAGCAGCTCAACCAACAACAAGCTTTGTTTGTGCAACAGCAGCTAGACCAATAACAAGATTTGTTAGTGCAACAACAGCTTGACCAACAACAGGCTTCATGGGAACAACAACAAATGGACCAACAACAAGCGTTGTTGGAACAACAACAGCAAGATCAATAACAAGCGTTGTTGACACAAATGCAGGCATACCAACAGGCCTTGAACGCATAGTAGAGCTTGCAGCAAATGCCCACTAGTACTCCTCCCACCAATCAAACACCTCAAACACCCCAAAACATGTTCATTCCACCTCGTGATCCAAACAAAGATGTCGCAACACAAATCAAAATGCTCTCGCAGCAAGTTTTGGACTTACAAGCAGGAAAAACACCAAGAACACCAGGCAACTTGTGCCCTTGTCCTTTCGACAGAAGTCTCACCATGGTACCATTCCCAAAGGTATTCGAGATCCCCAAATTTGACAAGTATAACAAAATGGGTAACCCTGAAAACCACGTTAGGGAATTTCAGGTGCATTGCATGGAGGTTGCATACGATGACACATATCTAATGTGACTGTTCCCCTGAAGTCTGACTAGTCCAGCCATGGAATGGTTTTCTCGCCTACCCATAGGCATTAAAACATTCAAGGAAATCATGGAAGCTTTCCTTAAGAATTATTCTTTCAACATGGGTGTGGAGAATTATGCTTTCAACATGGGTGTGGATGTTAGTTTGGAAGAACTATCAACACTCAAATAGAGAAAATGAGAGTTATTTGCATCTTTCTTGCAAAGATGGCGATCCAAGGCCAATCAGAGCAAGTGGACCATGCTAGAAGAACAAGTTTGCAATATCATATCCAATCTATATGAAAACTTGGCATTCTACTTGAAAATGCAATGCATCACATCATACAATCAACTGATCCCAAAGGCGCTCAACATCAAAAGAGCCCTTACTGCGCGAGGAGGCGCATCAACATTCACTCCACCGCAGGATAACCGCCCGTCCAACAACTATAATGTTTAACCTTGAACATGGTCGAGGAACAAAAATATCACAAACGACGGAGTGGTTGATGCTAAAGTGGTCATCAGTGCCCCTAAGCAGAACATCCAAACCCATCATCAACCACAAAATCATAACTGCAACAATGTGCAGACTAATGCAGTGGTAGCATAGCAGCAACCACTTCCCACCAATCAAATCAACAACTTGGGAAATCAAGGAGGACCACCTCCTCAAGGCAAATATCCCCCCAAGCGGAAGTTCATGGCTCTTATAGAATATATCAAGTCCATAATGAAGAAGTTGGTCAAGGAAAACCTGATCAAAGTTTCTAACTCTAAGCAATAGGTGGAACCCATGACCAAACCACCATGGTATAACAAAAATCTCCTTTGTGACTTTCAAAAGATCAAAGGACATACCACCGCCAATTGCATGAGGCTAAAGAACATCATCCAAGACATCATCGAGGATAAGATTATCAATATCGAGTAGCCAGCCGAAAACCAAGATCTAAAAATATACACAAATCTGATGTCGAACCACAATTAAGGAAACAATAAAGGAAAGCAAAAGTATGTTAGTGCTAATCTAGTGTATGAGGAGATAGTTGGATGTGTCGATGAAATGGTTACGGTCATAAATTTCAAAAGAGCCAACAACGACTGTGGAATCACCACACACAATGGAAAGGTCACCATTATAGGGGCACCAGCTAAGACCCCCATTTCTAATACAAAATCCATCCCCTATGACTACAATGTCATTGACCAGCTGAAGAGAACCCCCACCCAAATTTCCATCATGGAACTATTGAAGATTTTCGCAACCCATAGGAAGATCCTTGATGAAGCATTAGTTGTGTCCACCATCTCTACCACCCTTGACATAGAGCAGTTCCATACTATGGTTGGTAACATGGTTACCCCAAATCTCCTTACATTCTCTGACCAAGATTTCCCCCCACATCCATCTCATAACCGTGCACTTCACCTACAAGTGCTAGTCCATAAAAATAAAGTCAAAAGAGTCCTAGTGGATGGAGGTGCAGGCCTTAATATTTGTTCTCTAAAGATCATAAAGAAATTGAGATTCCTTGAGGATTCCATTATAAAGAATAAGAGCATCACAATAAGGGTGTATGATGATCAAGAAATAGTGTCTCAAGGCACTATCAAAATCCCCATCCAAGTGGGACCGGCAACTATGGAGACCACTTGTCAAGTTCTCGACCTCGACCTACCATATAACATCCTCCTTGGACATCCATGGATCCACAGAATGAAGGTCATGGCCTCGACGTATCACCAATGTATCAAGTTCTCACACCAAAATGAGTAGGTCACTATATATGGAGATCTCGAACCTTCGCCTATTGCAAAAACTTGGAAGCCAATTTTTATAAAATCCCCCAAGTACCAAAAAATGATGAAGGCCCCTCCACTTCATTCATCGACCCAGCCAACCTCGCTTCCACCTCTGCCACAGAGACACCCGCCATCCCTGACATATCCGACATCAAGAAAATGATCCAGGACAATGGATGCAGTGACTACAGAATGAAAAGGGATGCATTTTTTGTAGGAGAGTTACCACAATCTCCTAGGTCACATGGACAACCTCGATCAAATAAACACCCATCCGCACCCTTAGGGAAGATCCTTCTGGATTCTGCCATTGGGGAGATCTAAGTCATGAAAGTGTTGATGAGGAGGATATTGCAAGCTCAATATACCATGATGCAAGGCCCACACCCACATTACCGATGGAGGAAACCAATAGAGGGCTACAAATGATGCTTGGCATGGGCTATAACAGGAACGAAAGCCTTGGAAGGAACAATGATGGATGGTTGGAGCCCATCATTGCAGAAAGAAGAATGCAGAACCTTGGACTCGGCTATACTCCTCTGATTATAACCGTGTGTGGCAGAGGTACTCCTAGTAGGGCAGTCAGGTCCTCTCCTCAAGTCCCGAAAACCAACCTTAGATTACCTGTATCCACAAGCCTACCTCTTGACAACTTCACGTTTGACATAACCAAGGTTTGTAGTAGCACTGACGATGATGACACTGTAGCTGACCTTCCCAAGCTCTTTGAGGATTCCACCCTACTAATGATTAGCACCTCCCCAGTCGATCCAAACCAGCAAACCCACCAAATTACCTTGATATACCCCCAACTCATCAATCACGACCAATGAGGACTGCTAATTCTAGACTCATTTGAAAATGATGAGGCGCTCTCAGAATTCATGGGAATAAGGGATACAATTCCATGTGGGGATCACAAGACAGGCTTCAACATCACATTAGACACCTAGGCATATTATGGGGAGACAATTGATTCCTTCAGTCGCAAAAGAAAAATATCGAGAATAAGCTCAGAGTTATTGAGTGAAAACCACACTGTGGCGCTCTCTAACCACAAAACAGTAAAAATAAAGGATGCATCCAATGGTGAAAACCTCTCTGAGGCACCGGAGGATGAAGGGTTCAATCTCCCCCCTACTACTCTACATAAAGAAAAGTCAGTAGTCCTGGCAGAGCAGTGCAATCCTATCATCCTGGGAACAAAGACAGAACCTCAAATCACTTTCTATGTTGAGTCTCTCCTAACAGAGGAACAAGAACTACTAGCAGCATTCCTGAAAAAAAGGAAGGAAAAATTTTCATGGACCTATGTTGACATGCTAGGTCTGGATCCTGAGGTGGTGGTTCATCATTTGGCTGTTTACCCTGGAGCAAAACTTGTTAGACAAAAGTTAAGGAAAATACACCCACAAATAGCCTTGTTAGTCAAGATTGAGTTACAGAAGCTCCTGGATGTTGGCTTCATACACCTAATTGACTATCCAAAATGGGTATCAAACCTTGTCCCAATCTCAAAACCAAATGGGGGTTCTGCATTTGCACAAACTTCAGAGACCTTAACAAAGCATGTCCTAAGGATGATTTTCCACTACCCAACATTGACATGATAGTGGATATGACGACTGGACATGAGATGCTATCCTTGATGGATAGCTTCTTGGGGTACAATCAGATAATGATCGCAAAAGAGGACCAACATAAGACAGCCTCTACATGTCCTTGGGTCACCTACTACTGGAATGTAATGCCATTTGGGTTAAAGAATGCAGGAGCTACATATCAAAGAGCCATGACACTGATCTTTCATGACATGATTCACAAAACTGTCAAAGACTACGTGGATGACATATTGGCTAAATCAAGAAAGAGATAGGATCACATAGCGACTCTAAGTGCAATTTTTGATAAGATGGAGAAATACAAGGTCAGACTCAACCCAAAAAAATGTGTCTTTGGGGTACAATCTGGAAAAATCTTGGGCTACATAGTATCAATGAGAGGGATAGAAGTGGATCCCACAAAGGTAAAAGCAATCCTTGATATGGGAGTGCCAGGAACACTCAAGCAACTCAGAGGATTACAAGGTAGACTCCAGTCCATCCGAAGATTCATAGCACAACCGGCAGATAAGCAGATTACCTATTCACGCCTACTCCATGAGGGAGTAGCATTCAAGTGGGACGACAAGTGCGAACAAGCATTCAACAAAATCAAAGAATATCTACTTACACCACCTGTGTTGATGCCACCGATCATAGGGAAACCATTGATTCTATACATCTCAGCAACAACAGCCGCCCTTGGTGCCCTTTTAGCCCAACATGATGAAAAGGGAACCGAGCGGGCCATTTACTATATCAGTAGAACAATGGTGGGGCACAAGCTCAAATACACATCAATAGAAAAAGCTTGCTTGCTAGTGGTGTTTGTAGGCCAAAAATTCAGACACTATATGCTAGCTCATCAAATTAATCTAATTGCCAAGATAAACCCCCTTAAGTATCTATTGTCAAAAGCAATGCTTACAGGAAGAATGGCTAAATGGGTTATGATACTATTTGAGCATGATATTGAGTATGTAGAGTGAAAAGCGATCAAGGGACAAGTCATCATAGATCAGCTAGCAGAGGCTCCAATATATGCAGACAACCCGCTCATATCAGAGTTTCTAGATGAGTCCCTTTCAATCTCAGTGCAGTCGACCACTAGAAACTATACTTTGATGGCTCCCACACGCAACATGGATCAGGAGTCGGCGTGTTCTTCATCACCCCATAAGGGGATTACATACCAAGGTCTTACAAGTTGGCATTCCCCTATACAAATGAAATTACAGAGTATGAGGCTTTAACCATAGGTCTCAAAATTGTGGCACAGTGGCGAATCATGGCATTAAAGGTCTATGGGGACTCATAGCTTATCATTAACCAAGTCAACGGTGAATACCAAACTAAAGATGATAAGCTCGCACCATACAAAAAGGTAGTAGAAAGCCTCAAGGAATCATTTATCGATATCACCTTTGAGCAAATACTGAGGGCAAGCAACAGAGCAGTTGATGCAATGGCAACAATCGGATCCTTGCTAAATATCCCTCGCAATATCTCGAAACATGAATTCCTCGTAGAGCAGCTTCTCGTACCAACTTTCGAGAAACCAGAATTAGAATATGCGTGTGAACTCGTTGGTCTCGGTGATCTTTGGTACCATGACATTTACACCTACTTGATATTAGCGATCCTCCCAGCTGACACTACCCTGAACCTCAAGTGAACCTTTGTCAAAAGGTCTTTACGATTTGTCATCCTAGGAGAAACCCTTTTTCGTAGAAGTATCGATGGAACCTTGTTATGTTGCTTAAAACCTGATGAGGCCTTGACTGCTTTGACTAAGGTACACAATGGAACTTGCGGTTCACATTCAAGTGGTATGACCTTGGCTAAGAAGTTACTGAGAACTGGGTACTACTGGCCGACAATGGAGAAAGAGGCACACGAGTTTGTCAGAAGGTGTCTACAGTGCCAACAACATGGAGACCTCATTCATGCACCAATTCAAGAATTACATCCTATTGTTTCACCTTGGTCCTTTTCCCAATGGGGGCTTGATCTCATAGGTAAAATCTCACCCACCTCATCCAATGGCCATAAGTTCATTATCACTGCCACTGAATATTTCACAAAGTGGGTTGAAGCAATTTCCATGACCTACATCACTGGAAAACAAATATCCAAGTTCATCCTGAACTACCTCATCTACCGATATGGTGTTCCCCAATCCATCATCTCAAATAACTGGACACCCTTCAAGAATCGAGATGTTTGTGATTTGTGTGAAAAATTCAAAATCCAACATCGTTTTTCCACTCCATATTACCCACAAGGCAATGGCCAGGCAGAAGCTACCAATAAAACCATTCTGAAAATCCTCAAGAAAACAATCAATGACTCCGGTCGTGATTGGCATCTGCAGTTAAATCTTTCCTTATGGGCCTACCACACCAGCATCCACACACCAATAGATGCCACCCCATTCTCCCTGGTCTATGGATTAGAAGCCATACTCCCAATTCAGATCAAGCTCCCATCCCTAAGAATATATTTGCAAAACTTCATCACAGATGAGGAATACAGGGTTACAAGACTAAATGAGTTGGAGTTACTGGATGAATGATGCATGGATGCCCTAAATCATCTATAGGTCTACCAGAATCACCTGAAATGGAGCTACAACAAGAAGATTAGGCAACGCACCTTCCAAGTCGATGACCTTGTGCTAAAAGAGAATCAAAAGAATATACCAAACCCGAATAGCAAAGGAAAATTTGAACCCAACTGTTTGGGACCTTTCATCATCACCACAAGCTATAAATCAGGCACATATCATTTGTCAACACCAGAGGGCAAGCCTCTGCAGGAGCCCATGAATAGCTCTCACCTCAAAAAGTTTTATGCCTAAAAACTTGCAGGGTATAAAACCAGAAAATACAAAAACAATCAAAAAAGGTCTTTAAAAAAGGGTTACCTTGATGAAAACCTAGCAAACATGTGTCTTGGTGACAACAAAAAAATCCAAAAATACAAAAATCCAAAAAAATTAGAAAAGGGGATTGAAAATAGTAAAGAAAAAAATCATCCTCTAGTGAAAACCACTTCGGTGGCACTTTGGACAAGTACCTTGGTGAAAACCTGGCAAACAGGCACCAAACATAAATAAAGCACTCTCTATCCACTAGGATCTACACAACTCACTCGTCCATTCCATCACATTTCAATAAATCATCCATCCACTCATCCGCTCGCATCCATACCATAGCCTGAGCTGATACCCATATCATATTCCACCATAGCATTACTTGGCATATTCCTAAGGTTAGTTTGTCCTGCTTATTTGAAGTAGTCTATTGCTTAACACTAGCGGCATGTCCTTGAAACTGGGGGTGAATCATATTTGTGTATATCTTTTGTGCTCTCCCCAAAATTCATCAGAAAAAATCCAAAAACATCCAAATCATTAGAAAAATTCAAAAACATGTCAAAATATCAAAAAATCTTCAAAAATTCATCATTGAGTCTTGTCAGTCTTTCACCTTGTCTGAACTACATCATCTCTAAGCTTGAACATAGGCAAGGTTGATCTTTGATCATCCCTCGAGACAGTTAGGTTCAGTCTTTAGGCATCCGTCATATTGGCAATTCGTTTGCCCATCTATTTTACAGTTAGGATCAGTCCTTAGGCGTCCATCGCAATGGCAATCCGTTTGCCCATCTATCTCATCATTGAGTCAAGTACGTCGTCAGTCGAACTACGTGGTCTCTGCGTGTATAACGTAGGAAAGGCTAATCTACGGATCAGCTCCTGAGACCCCTAGGATAGGTCTTTAAGTTAGTCTCTTCGTCATAAATCTTGAAAATACCAAAAACATTGAAAAATGTGAAAATACCAAAAACAGCCTCAAAATATCTGAAAATCCAAAATGGTGCATCCATTTCATCTCGCTTTCACCCATGATTTTTCATCACTCATAATAAAATTAATCTTCCCCTTCACCCTTTGGTGATTCAGTCAGAAGCAAGTCTAGCAGGTTCAAAAGAGAACGTCTAATCGTCAGAGTCTTGAAAGTCTAGATCAGTGAGTCAGTAAGTTGGTCAACTCGGAATACCAATAGCTTATCACCCAAATCAGTCCCATCAAAACCCTAATCACAACATGTCCTAGAATGAAGCTTTCCTACGATGGACATAAGCATCAAGTACCCCTCAATAGTTTAGTCTTGGCTAGCGGTATGAAGAACATTAGCTTGTTTGGTTTGCTTTATTTGGTATTTTATTGACTTATCTTATTTTGTGCTCATTCCAAGGACCTCTCGATGATACCTAGACAAAACAGGTTTAGAGAGAAAGGAATAGGGGCAATGATCATTATCTTTTATCTATTGTGCTTATGGGATACACTTGTAAAATAACTTAGTTACATGTGTTTTTTTTAGTATGTGGGGATGATGTTTTAGATATCTTGTTGACCACATAGGAAAGCTTGCTTTCTTTTGTTTTGTCCCGAGATGTTTAGAATGTCTGAACTATATCCTAAATGAAGTATGTACGCTAAGTGTGAACAAGAATACTCCTATTTGTTTGACAAGTCAAAGTCCATCACACTAGGTACCACGCCGTCATGGTTCTTAATACCTTGATGCATCGTACCTATGTGTGTTATCAAACATAACGTCATAGACCCTTTGAAAATCCCAACTCCTAGCAATGCAAATCACCATCATCCTAACTAACTCTTTGATTCTAAATTCTTTTATCTTCCTCCACACTAACACGGTATCATGACAGTAATCAAAACATCACCAATGCCTACACTCTGCATCTACATAATCATTAGCATATTGCATCATATCATTATGTTAAGTTATGAGGAATAAAATAAATTTGTTATTCTAAGCATCTTAAAAAAGAATTGCATCATACATAATCAGTTGCATCCATTACCATTTTCATATCATTATACCATCATTAACATACATTACATCCATTAGATCATCATTTTTTATTTTATTAGACTAATCCATTAAATCATCATCAAAAGCATGAAAAATATACAAAAAGAAATGCATCCATTAGAAACATACATCATATTACATAAACATACGAAATAGGAACATCTCATAGCATCATAATAAACCTGCATATCATACATTTGCACCATGCATATCATAAAAAGGCAAACCATCTCATATATATCATCAAAAATACACTGTTATGATACAAATCGGATCAAGTGTACATCGAATAAATGATACAATGGGGCAACAATAGGACCCATAAATCAAAAAGTGCAAAACTGTATGTGATCAAAAGGGCTAGCCCTATTGGTTGTTGCCCTCCCCCACCTGCCTGTCATCGTGATCCTCTGTCGGCCACCTCCCTGTTTGCTGGGAGGAGTCTGGCACTCTGCCTGCTGATGGCACTGCCTATCGGTAATGCTACCAATAGTACTTAGCCTCCCTGACAACCTCTCTATACTCCCAAATATCAATTGATCGGCCTCGGGATGTAGAGGTTGCGCTCTCTAGCTATCTTCATCGACCAATCTCCTGATCCCTCTTAGATCATGCCTGATCTCTCTCAGCTGTAACTGCAATAACCTGTTGTCGGGCCTCATCCCGCTCTGCTGTCAAAACCTATACCTGGCCCTACAGCTGCTAAATCAAGGCATCCCAAGGATCTGGCTGTGCTGCTACCTGATGTTGTGGTGCCACCTGAGGCTTCCCATCCTATCCTATTGGATGTTGTGCCTGGTCTCTCAGAGGTGACTGTTGAGGAGGTGGTACACCTCCCCGACCTCTACCTGTTTCCCTCCCCCTAGCCCTCCGATGTGGGATCACTGCCCCAGGAACTGTCAATCTCAGTGGAGATCAGAACCATGCCCTATATGTTGGAGTGACCCCTGCATCTATTGGCCTCTGATCATATGGCCATGGCTGAGCCACTAACTATCTGAATGAGGACACTGCCTCCTCTACTGGAATTGGCTACCCCCATGCTATCTCCTTTGGGGTACGGGCGAAGATCTCCATAAACTGATCATTGGGCCTATCCTGCATCTCACCAAACTGTCTGGCTACCCTATCAGGGAGGTACCTCTCTACCATAGTATGCTCTCGGCCCTGCATGAACCTGTCCTGGCGAGCAAAGAAAAGTTGATGCGCATCATCATACCATGGACCTATACCCATCCATTCCCTCCATATGAACATTGTCATCTCATCCAAAACCTATCACCAGTAGGCCACACCGTCCGTACCCATGTGGGTAAAGTGAATCTCTTCCCCGTTGTACCGCCACACAATGGGATCATCAATATCTATAATAATGGGTGTCACAAATGGGCGAAGCATTGGAATACGCTCCCATGCCCAAATGTGTAGAAGAGTCACTCCGGCCCTGAGATCCCGACCATCCCGATAAGCAAACTCATGCAAATCTCTATACAAAGAGGCCAGCAATATTGGTCCCCAAGCAAAGCACACTTGACGAACACACATCTGTTGCCATGCCAATCCCCAACTTGGATGAAATGTTGGCCACACCGATCAGGAGCTACAAGACTAGAAATAATAGCAGCCACAATCAACCTATAGGTAGGAGTCATACCCCGGTATCATTCCAAGTCTATCTGACCGTCGCAAAGGATCAACTCGTCAACACCCATAACACCAAAGAAGGCATCCCTACCCTCCTCCAAATCGTAGATCACTCAGGCTCCGTGAATGGGTAATCGGAGGATGCGCCAAACATCCTCAAGGGTAATAGTGGCCTCACTAGTAGGAAGATGAAAGGATGGCATCTCGTTGTGCCACTGCTCAGCTAGGGCAGTCATCATACCTAGATGTGCTCAAACAGGAGGGACATATGTCACATGCCATAGACCAAGAATCCCAAGCTGCTCCTAGAGATATACGTGCATACCCTGTAATCTCTCGAGTACTGGCCATCGGTGCTCCCTAGAATGAATGACCTCATGACTCTCCTGCGCAAGGAAGGAAGCAACGTCAGTTTTCCTATAGAAAATCTACTACTTGCATCGTATTTCACCTTTGAAATAGAAAAATCGGCGTTGTTCTCAAAAGCAGCATAGTTTGTAATGTCCCAAACTGCGTCACGTGGTTCACTTTGATGCATCTGTTGGACAAACTGCGTCGCGCGGCGCTACTTGTGCACATGGCCGGGTTTAGAGCCAAAACCCTAAGATCTTAAACTGTGTCGCATGACGCTTTATGCATAAAGTGGTTCTATACAAGGTTGCGTGGCCCCAACTCTGTAGTTTTCATGGTGCTATATCGCGTTGTGTCGCCTAGACCAAACCTAAACCCTATTAAATGAACGAATAACGAGATAAGTAAAAGTCGGATAGTGGTACATACCACGGGTCCTGCGGCGAATGGTCGCTGATGCACTCGTACCCACTCTGACACGTACCTGGGAAGCTGTCATTGTGCCATCCTGACCAAGACTCAGAGCTCAAGGTGTCAAAATTTCAAAGGTTTAAGATTGCAAATGCATTGAAAATGACCCCTTGAGGTCTATTTAAGCCTGAAAATTAAGGTTTTTTTTACCTAATTTGACCTTCCAACTAGGGTTTTGGTCTCCCGATCTTGTTTTCATCCAACTGAAAGCCATTCTGCATCTTTTCTGGCATTTTAATGCATTTTTTCAGCATTTTGGGGCATTTTTGGCTTGTCAGGAACCTTATCACCATTTATCGCAAGATCATCCAAAAAATCAAAATTTTCATCCGATCTCTCAAGGGGGCAATATCCAACAATATCCTTTCACTGAGGCAGTAGTGGGGCATCTAAAAAAATTTAAAAAAATTGAACTTTGATCACAACAATTTATTCTTTGAACCAATGCAATAAGTACATTGTTTCAAAGAGGGGAAAAATGTAGACATGGAAAATGTACAAATATCATTTTGGCACACTTGATCCTGATTACTAACAACATTTCTTCTTGAATCATACTCTCAGTATTTCATCATAATTTTGTCTCTTAATCTAATGAATCAGTATTCATCTGATCAAGTCTATCACCTCCTTTGTTTAAATTAATCAATTTAATTTAATCGACCTTACATTTTTATTTAATTAAATAAATCATTTTTATTTGATTAAATCTCTAAAGTCTTCTCATTAAATTAAATAAATTAAACCTTATTTGATTTAATCTAACATATTCCTCTTTGAGTTAAATAAATCAAATCATTTCCTCTCAATTCTGATTTAAATTAATTCATCTATTTAAGTCTAAATTGTCAAATCATCTAATTCTTCATTAAATTAATCAAAACCTTGATTAAGTTAATCCCTCTCACTAAAATCCTCTAGAGAATGCAACTTGCACAATAAATCAATTACTTTGATTTATTTAATTCTCTATTTTCCCTCACATGGCATCAAAAGGGAATATTCCCTCATTTGAATTCAAAAAGGTCAAGTGGACTTGGTCATTCCAACAAGGCATTTAAGGCCTCTTACATGCCATAGCCTTGAGCCAAGTGACATTAAATTCATTTCCCTTCCCTCTTCAACAAGTCATTTCACAAATTCAAATTCAAACTAAGTGTATTTATTGGCACTTTGGCCAAAATGTGCACAACCACTAACCATTCACATCATGACATGTGGCATTCAACCATTGGATTGAAAGTTAGTCTCACATTGCTCAAATCTCTTTCATTCTTCCAAATTGAAAGCTATAAAGTGGAGGCTTCTCTCCTCATCTCTCATCCACAATTTCATGCAAAGTTACTCTCTTCACATTGAGAGCTAATTTTTCCCATTTCCACTCAACCATTCATCATCTTCATGATTTGTAACAAGGTTATGCTCAAATCTCTTTGGGAGATTTGACCATTTCTCAACCACTCAACATTGCAACTTAGGAATTGGGAAAGGGCCAATTGCAACATTCCATTGGCACCAATTCCCCCATGGGATCTTAAATCTATTGGCTTAATTAGGATTTATATGCCTCTTTTGTATTGTGTTCTTCATTTTCCTAATTTTAATTTAAATAGATGGATTTCATGGGAATCTCTTATGCCTGTTTACTTGCATTTGATCTAACAATTTAACATGTGTTGTTCTTGTGCATTTGCAGGTTTAGGGGTTCATAGTGGGTTGTCATATTGAATCTTTTCCATAGATTCTAGGGCACTTATCAATCTTTAATCTCATACATCCATACAAAATTGCATTTTCTATAAAATGCCAATTTTGTCTTCATTTTGGGATATCTCTTAGTCTCTTGATTTTATGAACTTATTATTCATCATCTTGAAATTTTATATTCAAATCCTTCAACATTTGCTTAGGGATTTTCATTGTCATTAGATTTCTCATCATGAATCTGAGGACAACATCAGATTTATTTTGACTAGCTAACCCTTTAATACTAGTGATCAATTATCTTGTTAGGGTTTTGGCTTGGTTGTTGGTTTTGTGAATGTGCAGGAACTTCAAAGGGAAAATTGGATCAAGAGAAAAAAAAAATGCTTTAAATTTTTGTGGGTCCAAGACATCTTTTTATACTACTAACAAGTGGTTTTGTAGGTTTTATTGTCCAAGACTTTTATTTTGAAACCATTTGTACTTGTCTTAGATTAGAAAATACTTCCATTGGTGCTTTAGAAAGAAACTTTTCTTGTCTCACTTAGATTTAATTAGGGGGTTAAAGAACTTTTCTTGATTGTTCTTGAAGGTGGTAGGTGATTATGCTCTCACCTTGTGCAAACTAGGTGATCAAAAAACCAAACCCATCTATTTTTGTGTCACCCCGATTCAATAATAGAAGTATCCTCTCCCCTTGTACACTTGTGTGATACTGAGTGTAAGAGAAATTTTTATTGACTCTAGGAATTGGGCCTACCCTAGGTCAATTAGGGTTAGGGCAACACTTTTTTCTGTATGGTAGTTTAAAGATTTTGGGTTACTGATTTTCTGTTTGCAGCTTGTGGCGAGGAGTCTAATATTTGTTTGTTTTATTTCACAAATCTTCAACAAACAACTACAAATTTGCACTTTTTTTTACATTCATGAGTTAAAATGAACATTCATGCATATTCATTGGATTCTTGCATGATAACTCATTGGATTAAAATAAATTTGCATCTCTTCATAGCATTGGGTTAAAATGAACTTTTAGTTAGCTCACACTACAAACGGTTAAAATGAACCCCTTGTTTTGACAAATACTACAAACGGTTAAAATGAACTCCATGTTTTTTTTATGTTTGTCAACACATTTCATTTTGGACTTAAAATGAACACCATGCAAGTGTGAGTTAGGATATTCATGTGTTCTCTCTTTGTTTTTAAACAAAGATTGACTGAACTATGAATATTTTGGCTTTCTTTTGTGAACTTTAGAAAATCGGGCCTGCTTTGGTGGGAAAAAGTACTCACCCCAAAGCGAATCAAATCAGGAACGCGCTAAAGCCAAGCGATGCCCAACCGGTATATAAATTTTAATGTTAAGGAAAGCTTAGCATTACAAAACTTCCTATGGGCCAGCAATTAACTCCCCAGTACCCTTGTGGTGCATCAAAACCTATAAAACGTAACCTCTGTAGACTGGGATGATAATGCCTCTCGTGTGGCCTTCTGAATGAGTGCCCAATATAAATCCTTTGTTTTAGAAAACCAGAAACCCTCTATTCTTTGGTGCAACAATGGTCATTGCCAAGGCACCCGCACCTGCGCAGTTCTTAGTAGAAATGATCAATCTGCCATGGGAGTTTCATGGAGGTTGGAAGCTTGGTTACCCTGAGAAGTGAGTGCACTATAAGGGGGAGCCTATGGGACCAAGCTTCTGAATTCATTCGCTAAGGATATGCGGATAGTGGGATCCAAAAGAATATTGTCCTTACAGCCATAGGATTTTTGTAAAATGACTTTTATGTGGTTGATTTTCATTTTTTATAGCACCGTGTGTTTGCTAACTGTTTTCAGACAAATAAACATCAAACTTGCTAAAATATAAAACAACTTTGCCAACTGAAACAAATCTTTGCAATCAGCCTAAATTTTTTTCAAATCACTTCCTACAATGCATTTGCAATCATGAACCGCATTTGTCAAATCAAGTCCTCAATTTTGCACACTTTGGGATAGGAAAACTTTCCTTGCTTTGTCAAACCATTGTCTCAAAAAGTAAATTTTCATTGGACCAAGTCAAACAAATCAATCCTTAGTCATTGCCCTTTGATGAGCTGCTTCCAACTCATGTCTAGTGTGGAAATCTCACCTTGTCATTTTGTCATCTTGTCCTTCAAACCAATCCTTTGACAATCCAAATCGAAACATTGGCCAAACTTTGAATTCTTAAGTGAACCTTTCCTAAAAATCATTTGACATAAGGCATCCCCTTTTATCACTTTGCACAATCTTAGTCTCATCCCATCCACCATCATGTCTTCAAGTCACTATGACATGCTTGCTAGTCGAATTGAAATCCAATTCATTGGTAATGGTCAAGCACAACTTGCTAGGGAATTCAAAACACAATACCTCCAATCCAAGTCCAAATTTACAACCCCTAGCCCTCCATCCATCTATCCATCTTACCAACAATCCATGAGTCCTAGTCCTCTATCCATCTACTATCAGGAGTCCCCTAACACCATCCATGACACTAAGTCACAACAAACTTCCATTACTCATACCCACCCTAACTTTGATAGGGGAAATCAGCCATCCATCAATCCAAACCAACTATTCACATCATATCCTAGTCCTTCATTCACATCATATCCTAATCCTCCATCCACGTCATATTCTAATCCTCCATCCATGTCATATCCTTGTCATGCATCATTGTCCTATTCTAATCCTTCATCTCATCCTAGTCCTTCATCCACTAACCCTTTCCAAACCTCCATATCATATCATAGTCCATTACACACCAATCTATTCCAAGACAGTCCATGTTTTCATGAAAACATATCTTATCATGGTCTCCAAATTCCCATCTTCTTACCTACACTTGAGGATACATGTCAAGAGGCAAGTCCAAAGCATGACATCATAACATCACTGTCTTGTCTAGATCAAATTAGTCTATTGGACCCCATCTTTACATCCATTCAAGAAGTCCTCCTAGACAATCATGGCATACCAAATACACCTATCCTTGGTCAAGAGTCCATCCAAAACCATGTCATTCAAAATGAACCTATCCTTGGTCAAGAGTCCATCCACAACCATGTCATTCAAGATGAACCTATCCTTGGTCAAGACCCTATTTTCGATTATGTCATTCCAACTAAGCCCATCTTTGATCAAGACACTACTTTTGAAGAAGTCCAAAATGATCCACTCCATGACCTATATGCCATTCATGATGAAACACTTGAAGATGACCCTCTCCAAGCATCCAACATTGACACTACCAACAATGAGACACTTGCCTCCATGGGACACATAAATGATCTACCTCTAGAACAAGAGTCTCCTAGCATTGACATATTTTCAAATGATCAAGCTATAACTGAATTCAGTGGGCTCTATGACCATGACCATGAAGATGGTTTTGACATCAACTTCGAAGCACCAGCAGAATCATCAGAATCTGATATGTTAGAAAATTAAACTGAAGATGTCAGTCAAAAATTTTTCCAACATGTCAGTGAAGCTACAACATCCTATCAATTACGATCATCTATCTTTTTCAGAGCAGGATTTCTCACGGATGAGAAGATTTTGAGCATTAATTTCCACAATAAGGATGGGTTAGCATCTTGCTTCTACAATAACAAGTACCCCATGCAAACAAAATTTGTCAGAACATGAATTATCAGGGAAAAGGATTAGGCCTACACGAGCAAGGAATTTTTGAACCCGTTCAAGTTCAAGAACATTATGGACATCAAGGTCTTGGCTATTCATCAGTTGGAAAATCTAATGATGTTAATGATACCTCTTCGATATTGGGGGAAACTTTATCTAATACAAACATCAAAATGGCCATCATGAGTAGTCCTTGTCATAAGGTTGTTTCCAACACTCCTTCCATCCACACCGTACACTGTTAACATGAATAAGCCTTCCATTTGGAACCAACAAAAACAAAATTATTACAAATCCAAAGTTCAAAATCACATGTCAAAGGCCATGAAATCAATCAACAATACAAGTGGACAAATGAAGCTAAAATGGATCCCAAACAAAACGGATCAAGTCAAGAAAAGAATGAATCAGGCAAAGAAAATATGCCAAATCTAAAATTCAATCAAAATGTGGAGCCACAGCACAAGAGGACTCCCACATACAATACATGTCCACCTCCATCAAAACGGCCATCAAGAAAGACATATAAAAGTGTTGATTCTAAACACTATCCTAATCTAAAACCCAAAGTTTGGAAAATAAAAACCATTACATCCAAACATCCAACCAACCCGTCCATGTCCACTATCATCCATCATAATCCTACATCCTCCTTAAAGTCGAAACACCCCATGTCACAAATCTATCACATCTTGGCAACAACTCTCTATCATAAGGACTCTCATGGCACTCTATCGGGATGTGTGTATTCTGATAAGGCCAACTCTAGTATCAACAAGGATCACAATGACATCAGTCAATTGTATGCAAGTGTTATCATCCTGACAAGGCAACTACTTCAGAAAGGTCATTATTGGCATATCATGGCACCAGTATCTACATCGGCACTGTCAAAGGCTTAAGCACAGTTAGTGGTCATCTAAAGCATCAAGGCTATCCGACAAAATGCAAAAATACAAAAAAAATTGAAAAATAAAAAAATCATCACCTTGATAAAAACCTGGCAAACAGGCATCTTGGTGACACCAAAAAAATCAAAAAATATCAAAAATAGTAAAGAGAAAAATTTCATCCAATAGTGAAAACCATTCTTATGGCGCTCTGGATAATTACCATGATGAAAACCTGGAAAACAGGTGTCATGTGTAGAATAAATCATCTATGTGGACCATTACACTTGGGGGTAAATTTTTTCATCCCGCATTCCCTTCGCATGACATTTCCATCTACCCATCTAAAACCTTATCATGTCCATCCATTGTCCCACCTATTTTGATCTTGACAAAAACTGGGGCAAAAACACAAATCATGCTTTGGAAAAAAATTTGACATGTCTATCTTCTAGTCATACCTTAGTCATTGAATATCATTTCATTACCTTCATAGCCTCCTTTTCTCTATGCAACATCATCCTTGGAGACCATATGATAATTCTCCTAGTCCAAGCCATCCATGTCTCCTATCTTGTACTGAAGCCATCCATTGTTCTTTTATACCTATCACCCATCTTGGTTTCCCTTGTCAATAGTCTAAAGATCCCTTGTCATCCCATCTAATCCTCATGAAGTCATTCCAAATGCAACAATATGGAAAACCTAGCCCATCATCCAAAACATTCCTTGGCTTTATCCTTGGCCCTGCTGCTGACTTTTATCCTCTTGCCATATCATTGTCATCCTCACATTATTTTGGGATGTGTCCTTCCCACATCAAACAACGTTGTCATTGTCATTGTCACCTATCAATCGGTATTCATCTTGACTAGCAGAAAAATCATGGTTGTCCTTGGATTCATGTGCATCAGCATCATTCACATGCATTTGTCACAATTTTTGCAAAACATCAAAAAATCATAAAAATCGGAAAAAGTCTTGAAAAAAGTCATAAAAACCAGAAAAAGTCCTGAAAAAAGTCATAAAAATTGAAAAATTTCCTGAAGAAAACACAAAAGCATCCAAATCAATGTCAAAATCTCAAAAACAGAGTCAATGTCTATCTTATCAATCCAGTCAGTCACGTTAATCGATCTTTTGTCCCCGTCTGAACTACGTTGTCTTTGCGCATTTGCTACGTAGGCAAGATTCATCTTTGAATCCCCGAGACATTAGGTCGGTCTTTCTAGGTTTGTCAAACTAAAATCATGATTCAAACTTTTGTCCTTTGGACAAGGTCATTGGTCGTGTCGAACAACGAGATCTCTAAGTGAATGACATAGGCAAGGTCGTCAATCGATGAGCCCCCGAGGCTGCACTAGGTCAGTCCATTAGGGTTCATGGAAAAATATTTTCACACACATCCAACTACCTTCAATTCATGCAAACCTTCCATCAATCCCGAGCAAGCAATCTATCAACAGTCTATTTCATCAGCAATCTCGGTCAATTCAGCATATCAACAATGACATGTAATCAAATTCTATCAAGACAATTTAACCTGGAAAAACTTTGGGTTCTTCTTCATATGTGTCCTTCTGAAGAGCAACTCTCGTCATTTCTTTATGCTTTTGGATGTGTCCTTCTTAAGCATTTTCCTCATCATCTGGCATTTTGATGGATTCTCCTAACTCTAAGAATTGATCTCCTAGGTATCAACATCATTCAGGATGTGTCCTTCTTGAATTTGATATCGCTCAACAGTTGGCAACCTTGATCTTAAAACACTTGGAACTTGTCTTTGGCATTTTCATCATGGTACTAGTTTTTCAACGAGATCCTGACAACAGGATTTAGAGAAACGGTGATGTCTCATGACATTTGTCTTGTCTTTTGACACTCATGTTACTAGTTTCTCAGCGATGTCCTGACTACGGGATTTAGAAAAACAACGACGTATCATGATAATGGCTTTATTTTTGTTCTTTTGGCAATCATGTTGCTAGTTTCTCGAGGATGTCCTGGGAACAAGATTTAGAGAAGCAACGACGTTTCATGGTTTGTCCTTCTTATCTTTTTCTGCTTGCGGTTGGTTATGACAAAAAGATTGGGGCAATTGTGCTCTTGGTATGAGTCATGATCATCCTTGTCTGTGACTACTTGTCTTATGTGATGGTATGACCTTGCACATCTTGATTTATGTCATATCATGGTGTTTGTTGGCCATTACAATAATCTGACGAATGATGATTAAGAGAAATAAATATTAAAGTCCTATGGTAGTTGTTGAAGGATTTGGTCTAGGAACTAACATGCATCTCCTTCTGTCTTGTCATTTTCTCTCGCTCATGTCATATAGGCATTGCATCCATATCATCATCCATATCTTTTACACTAACATTTCATTTGTCTTTCATCTTCTAGTCTTCTCATCCATTTCGAGAGCACACTCGTGTAATCTAAACCCAACTGTCCTCTCGAGGGGGCATACCGCTACCTCTTCGTCATTCTTCCTCATCTATACCGCTACCTCCTCGTCATTCTTCCTCATCTTATTTTGCACTATGGTATATTTTTGACTTATTTTTTTTGCCACAATGCGACAGGCTGCATTATGACAAAGAGGGGCAAATTTAGACACATAAAAATGACCTAGGCCTGCAAGCTCTATTTTTAATCTTTTTCATCCTAACATAATTATGACATTTTAATTATGTTTCTAATTCACTTTCGGCTATTAATTAAATAATTATTTAATTAATACATGTCCTCTTTATTCTTCTTGATTATTAAATAAATAAATTTAATTTATTTATTTAATGTGTCACTAATTGTCTAATGTCTTCCTATAATTAAATAAATCTCTTAATTTATTTAATTATTTTTGTCCATTATGTCTTCCTGATTATTAAATAAATAAATTTTATTTATTTATTTAATATTTCACTAATTCTTAAAAAATCCTCTTATAATTAAATAAATTCTTTAATTTATTTAATTATTGCCACCTTCACATTTCCCTCATTTTAAATAAAATTATTTATTTAAAATAGTCTCACTTTCTAATTTCCCTCTTTTTAGTAAATAATTCAAATTAATTATTTACTGTCATGTGACCCCACCTTTTGAATTAAAATTAATTTTTAATTCAAAATAGTCTTTTTCCTCCAAAAATCAAAATTATTTGATTTTCCAACCACCTCTTTGTTGCTTATTTTAAATAAAATTATTTATTTAAAATAGTCCCACTTTCTAATTTCCCTCTTTTTAGTAAATAATTTAAATTAATTATTTACTGTCACATGACCCCACCACTTTTGAATTAAATTAATTTTTAATTCAAAAGGTCAACATCACTTCTTGAATCAAATAATTTTAAATTCTTATTTGATTCTCTAGCAACTTCATTTTATGTGCCCAATATCTTCTTGTCACATGCATTATCAACCCTTGATTTGATTTTCTAAAAATCAATCCTATCCATTCATTTCAAATTTGACATAATGTTGCCCTAACCCTAATTGTGGGTTGTCATATTGAATCTTATCCACAGATTCTAGGGCACTTATCAATCTTTAATCTCATCCATCCATACAAAATTGCATTTTCTATAAAATGCCAATTTTTTCTTCATCTTGGGATATCTCTTAGTCTCTTGATTTTGTCAACTTCTTCTTCTTCATCTTGCAATTTTATATTCAAATCCTTCAACATTTGCTTAGGGCTTGTCATTGTCATTAGATTGCTCATCATAAATCTGAGGGCAACATCATATTTTCAGCAAGTTGAGAAGGTATAATGGAGGTCAGTCATGGAGGATGAAGATATTTTGGTGAGATTGTTTCATTTGTTTTCATTTTAGTCCTTTGCACTTCATTATCACTTTGGGTTTTCATGTTTCGCATTTGATTTGCTAACCCTAGGAAAATTCCCTTAGTTACACCATTTAACTAGGTTTTAATATTCTACAATATAGTTAAGTATATATTAGCTATATTTTACATAATATGTAATATAATTATTCGACTTATTATAATTATATATTATATTCTTAAAAAAAAAAAAAAATTACATATAAATTATTATAATTAACAATTAATAATAAGTATATTTTATATAATACAAAATATAATATATATTTAATATAATAGTAATATTAGATTAAATTATATATAATATAATTATATTTATTATTATATAATAGTATATATAGGATTTTACCTGATATTTTAGAGGATTTTATCATTACACTACAACTGGTTTACGATTAAATGGCAGTTGAAACTTGTTTTCCAATGACACAATAGTGGTTTCCAGGCATGAGATTTGTTTCAAGCTCAAATATCACAATATATGTAGCCTATTAGCTAACACAAAGAGAGATAGAAACTAAAAAGATAGAGAATGTGAGAAAGAGATGAACTTAGATAGATAGGGAGAGAGAGAGAGCATGAGAGAGAGAAATATAAGAGATACAAAGGAAAAGAGAGAGAGGGAAAAGAGAAACTAAATTTTGATTGGTTGTTTCATTTCAACAATCCAAGGATGGCATGTGTCATTGGGGAGTTAAGCTCAAGGTATCATGCCATTTGATTAAAGATATAATAATTCTCCTTTAAGACCTCTTCAATGTACCCATTGCACACTTAAGGAGACAAATATAAATAGAGGGAAGAAAATATAGAGAGAGAGGGAGATAATGAGAAAAATACAAATAGAAATGGAGAAAAAGAGATAGAGAGAGGTAGAGAGATAAAGAGATAAGGATGAATAGATAGAGATATAGGGAGGGTGATTGATATATCTCTCCTTGTCGCTCTCTATCTCTCTATATCTCTCACTATCTATGTCACTCCCTCTTCCCCTCTCTATCTATTGATCTATCTCTCCCTCTCCCCCATTTCTCTCTCATTCACTCCATCTCTCCCTCTATCTCTCCTATGCTATCTCTATCTCTATTTCTCTTTTTATCTCCCTCTCACTCCTCTCTCTATCTCTTTCTATCCATATCTTTCTCTACCTCTATCACGATCTCTCTATCTCTTTCGCCATCCCCCTCTATCTCTCTATATCACCCCCTTTCTATGTCTCTCCCTCTCCCTCTATATATATTGAGCTATCTCTCCCTCACTCCCCTATCTCCTTCTCTCTCTCCCTTTCTACATATCACTCTCCCTCTCCCCCTCTTCTTTCTCTCCCTTTCTACCTATCTATCTCCCTCTCTTTTCTCTCTTCCTCTTCAACCTATCTCTCCCTCTCTCCCCTCTTCTCTATATCTCCTCCTCTACCTATCTATATCCCTTTCTCTTCCCCCCCCTTCTCTATCTCCCCCTCTCTATCTCTCACCATCTCTCCCTCCCTATCCCCCCTATCCAATGACTCTCTATCTCCACCTATCTTCCTTTCTCTTCCCATATATCTCCATCTCTCTTTCTCTTCCCATATATCTCTATCTCTCTCTTTCTCTCCCCATATATTAACTAAGAAGTCATGCAAGCATACAATAGTATATTTTGGTAAATCTATAATATATACAAGAAAGCAATATATACATACAATGTCACATGTTAGTAATACAAAATACATAGAGAGACAAGTGATGATTTTTTATTTTGAACCTACTAACTTGAACTCCATTCTAATGTTTTGGAGCTCCACATAATATAATAAAAATTTATAAACTAATATAACAAAAATTAATTATACAATGATATATAAGGGAATAATCACTTACCACCATTTGATAATTAGGGACAATATATGAAAGAGACGAAGAATAAGGCAACTTGTATTATTAGGAAGGACGAGATGCCTTTATATAGCATGATGTCATGTTTGAGTCTCAAAACCCTCCCATATCGTCAATGCATGTGTCTAGGCTAACCATGTCAAGTTTCACTCCATACAAGCACAAATTAAAAAAAATCAACATTGGCCCCATTCCCATGTCACTATGCGGGGTCAACATGAGGAAGCACTATTTTTTTGGGAATGAATAACCAAAGATATGATCTTCAATGCATCTTTCACAAGTGGGACATTTTAGTTTTACAGTCAATTTATAACAAATGGGTGGCCCTAGGAAACTCATGTAAAATATCTAAAAGTAACACTTATCTTTCTAATGTCAAGCCTTCTAAAAGTAGCGTTTTATTAAACTATAAGTAGATTATTGTCACCACTCTTCATTCCACATGAAATTCCAAATGTAGCAATTGTTTTGTTGCTTTTTTCAAGTTTCATTAACCAAGATATTTAGTAGGTTGAATAAAGTTGTGTTATGACCCTTGGTCTCTTTAAAATAATTAGACAATATTAGGGAGATGAGGAAGGGGAGAAAACTAAACTCCTTCAAAATAGGGGTAGTTGTGGGTTTGTTGGTTTTCTTTGTATACTATATACTTAGTTCCTCTAGGATAAATAAGTCACTATAGAAATGAAAGATGTTTGATTATCTACCTAATATTGTTTTGTGTTTTTTAAATGGAAGAGATCTATAACTCTATAGAAATTGCTATATACTAATGGTCAAATTATTAGACTATTTAGATCATTTTAATTGACTACTACATAATAGTTTATGTGTTGAAAGAATTGTTTCCATTCTTTGTAGTTTTTACATTGGAATACAAATCATATTTAATTTCATGCCAATATACTTCTTTCATAGAGATATTTGTTTGATTTTTCCTTGCTATTTTCATCTTAAAATTTTAAAATATGTATTTGACAATATAGAATTATTTTCAAATTGGGACAAAAAGGATTCTAAGAGATATATTTAATCATAAATTTTACAATCATAAATATCACTTAATTTGTATGTTATAACTTCAGTACTTTTAGTTAAAATAAAAATAACTTAAAGTTATATATACATATAGTTAAATTGGAAAAGTTGTTTGAGTTAATTACTAAATTTGATCTAAAAATGTTCAACACTTTAGATAAATTCAATTAGATATAATTAAATTGGAGGTGTCATTTGAGTTAATAATTAAATAACGTAATAATCAATTAAAGCAACAAACGTAATTTTGGATGTGTTTGAATTTAATAAATTACAAATTAAAATAGACATAAATTACTTGAAATAAGTGCTTCATAACCCATCTAATCAAATCATAACCTATCAAAAAGGCAATAGGAATTTTCTAAAGAAAAGAACACTTGACCCAATCATAAGTGTATGGCCTTTGCAGAAAGGAGTGATCCACCTTAGCAATAGCAACTACCCCATCCAAAATTTTCTCACATTACACAAAGCCACAGTGTTCCTCCAAGATAAGCCAATCAAATCCTACCTTATATGTCCTAGTAATCAAATTGGAGATGATCCTAAAAATGACATTGCGAAGGGTGATTGGTCTAAAAAATCTAAACAACTTTGCAATTATTTCACTACTACGATCAATGTGTCATATTTAATGAAATTTCCCAAAACACTATTCATTATGATCATATGGAAATTTCTAGGAGAGCTACAATAGTTGTAACATCATGAATTAAAAACATTAAAAAGTACATCATGAATTAATTATCTAATGGCATAAAAATTAAAATCATCATGAATTAAATATGTAACCACATAAGTCAAATATAATTCTATCAAGAAATCAATGTCAAATAGATAATATAATCGCATAACTCATACATTTCAAGGTCATTGATCTTCTTCTTCATCCAACTCTTCATTTGTATCATCCGATCTAGATTCGACATTGTAAGGATTGGTCATATCATCATCATTGTCATTGATATCAGTTTCGATAATGTCATCATCCACACGGATATCATCTTCATGAATATTAACTCCTACATCATCGTGATCTAGTTCCTCTTCTTCAACATCTTTGTTAGGCACATCATCAACTAACTGTTGATCCTAATCATCATCTATAACATCTTCTAGTTCTTTGGTATCTTCTTCTTCCACCACATTATACTTTATCGACCTTCCTCTTGGATCATGTCTAACAACAAATGACCAACCCGGTTTACTTGGAACCTCTGAGTATAATACCTGCTCACATTGACTTGGAAGAACATAGGGCTCATTTCCAGCTCGCTCGATCGACCTTGTATTAACAATGGTAAATCCATTATCATGTTCAATAACAGTTCTCTCGGGATCATTTTCATTTAATCGTAGCATGTACCATAGGACGACAAACATAACTAATTTTAAGGACTTAAATTCACACTCAAGTATATCATCCAAAATCCCATACTATCAATTTTTTGAGACTTCTAGATGTATGTCGCTTCTAGATGAAACATTAGTCACCTTAAAGATTGCAGTTATCCTAGAATCACAAGTTTTCTTCATGTCATCCAACTTTTTGATTCAAAATTTACGACCATTGCACCACATAGCCTTGTGGTGTTTCACCTGAAATATGTGAAACATGTAAAAATTATTGCAATATCATCAGTTGATAAACATATTTATTCTTGGCCGAATGTATGCAAAGAAAAAAACTCAACATATATATACATCAATATAATTGAAAATAATTAAATAATATGGTGATTAATATATTTATACGTACCTGTTTATCTCTTAAACCATATGCTAAATCAATTTCCCTTGGTGTAACATTGGAATCTCCATTACGATGAGCTTCTTTAACCAATGAAGCTACACCTTCCCATGTTAATGTGTGACCAGATTGTTGACATCGTTCAATCCATACCATCATCCAATCAAGGTTGTTTGCGACATACAAATGTAGTGCATCCCACTCTCGACCAAATGTATCAAAAAAAATTGAAATTCATAAATGATGTATAATTAGTTAATTACCACAATATACGACCTTAATTTATAATTGATGTATATTGAAGATTAATAATTAAATAAGTACAATATACATAAAAACCAAATGTAAAATGTATTCTAATTAATCTTCATGACCATCTTATAATTACCTCACTTTCCTCAATCTACCTTTCCCCATCAGGTACTCCCCTTCGAATTTGTTAATGGAGTTGGGATCCCAAATGTGATCTACATGGATCTTTGCTGCAAACTTAGGAAAATATTCAGTAATGTACACCATGCTCTAGTATACCATATATCCCTCCACCATAGAGCCCTCAATATTTTCTCTTTTTTTAACCAAAGATTTCAAAAATTTCAGGTGCCTCTCAACCATCCACATTGACCTTGTGTGTATAGGTCCACACAATTCAATCTCCTCAACTTGGTGTATGAGGTAGTGTTCTTGTGCATTGAAAAATGTCGAAGGTAGACACTTTTGCATTTCACACATTAGACGAGGAATTTTTCTCTTCCAATAATTTATATCTTCTTTATGGATTTCTTTAGATGATAGCCATCTACAAGTGATTCAAGGCACAAATATATTCATGAGATTTAACAAAAATATACAATATATTACATAACAAGTAAAATAAATGGCAATTATAAGATCTATACAACGAATTGAACAAATATCACTACTTACCTCATGTATTTTCCAAGATCATATATAACTTGTTTGACATTGTTGTTGAAGTTGTCTGGGAGAGATAGAGGTAGAACGTACTGCAAAAATTATAAAATGATCTTTTCATTATTTTTCCAAAAGTAGTAAACATAATACACTGAAAAGTACATGCAGTATACAAATATATATATAATATATTGGAATAATTACCTTAATGAAGGTATTCCAATCATTCCTTTTCATCCTTGGTCCAAATTCACCTTTCTTTGTTATGATATTGTTTATGTTCGCAGCAAATCCTGTGGGAAATTGAATTTTTTGTATGACTTATTTCATAGCATTGCTTTGTTGCTCCATTAATAACCAAGGAAGGGCACTTATATCAATTTGGTCTCCATCGCTATTTAATTGAATGACATTTTTCATTGCATGATTGGCTTTCTGAATGTCACTACAAATTTTGACAACTTTTTCTTTGTCATGCCTTCCATCCAATATTTTCCATTACATTTCTATTATATTCTTTCCGATATGCATTGTATCAAAAAAATGCACAATTTGTAGTTTCTCATAGTAGGGCAACCTACTAAATTGTCTGGGATAACTTTTCAGTCCCTATGGAAGCTGACCATTAATGCCTTGACGACCTTCATGAAGCATATAAGTTAAAAAAATTAACAACGACAATCATTGTCAATTACAACATGAGTAAACAAAACACAATATAAAAATATAAATTCCAAACATACCATATATGATAGATAAACAATTTGATCTGATGTATAACCTTGACGATTTATTTTATTATATTCCAACTTCCATAGGCGAGGTGTCATTCTTCGTGGTTTTGATGTAGTCTCTTCTTTCCCATTGAAAATATGTTTTTCAATAGTTCGATACTTATTATTTATGTGGAGGAAGTGCCTATACTCATCAAGCACCTGCTTTCGTAAACTTGTTGAATGACGAAATTTCATCTTTGAACCACAAATTGAACATGCAAATTTTGCCTTTGTTTGAAGACCTACAAGATCATATATAATTGGATTAAATATGTCAATTTTTATAATTATATATAATGAATAGATTATTTAAAAAAATATGCATGATATCTACTTCATAAAATTAAATATTGTTAAAGTGAAGTCAAACGTTATAACATACCACAAAAATGTGTTAGCCCTGGGGCATCATGAATTGTCCATATAGGCATTGAATGGAATTAAAATTGTCTTTGTCCTATTGGTCTAGAGACATCATACATAGTGATGCCATTCCATAAATTTAGTAACTCGTCGATAAGAGGCTCAATATATACATTCATATCTTTAACTTGGTACTTACCTAGTTGAATGAACATAAAAATTACATAATTATTATAACCATTTTACTGCAATAAATATAAATTAATGTACATGACTATCAATAAAAAAAAATATGTCATTATGCAACAAATAATACAAATGAGATGATACTACGTTAAATAAAATTGATGTAAACAAATACCTGGGACAATCATTGCTAACATTATGTGCTCCCTCTTTATTGACGTCCATGGAGGAATGTTATTGTTGATACAAAAATAGGCCACACCGAGTAAATAGATCTCAGCTCTCCAAATGGATTGAGACTGTCCACTTCCAATGAAAGCCTGAGATTATGAGGTTCTTCTTTAAAGTGTGGCCATTTTTCCTCCATGTCCGTAAATGCAGAACCATCTACACGAATTCGAAAAATTTCATCTCCACTTCTATTTCGTGCATGGTAATCCATCAATTTTGCTAAGCTTTCACACCTAAATAATCGTTGCATATGTAGAATAATGAGAATATAACGAAGAACCTTGCAAGGCACCTTTTTTGTTAGTTGATATGTTCAATATATACTGATATGACATTTCGGGCATTCTGTTGCAAATTCATGTTGTTTATGATATATAATATGATCATTGGGACATGCATCTATTGCTTGATACTCCATTCCAATATCTTTCATAATGCTAGATAAATATCAGTATGAGCGAGGTAAAATATTTGATGGTGGTAAGAAAAATTCACCAATCAATCTACAATAAAAAATATTTTTTTAATATAAAGAATATTAATGGTACAATTCATAACCTTCAAGTTCACCAGCAACAATACAACACAGAGAAGAGTTGTTTGGGAGCCTTCATAAAGGGGCTCATATGCCTTCTCAAGTATAGGTAAATCATGAACATCATCAAAGTCATCTCAATCATCATGATCAGTTGTGCCACTAAATATGTCATAGATCAATGTATTTGTACCATCATCTTCAACTGTTTTTTCTAGCACATGATCATCTTCTTCCATAGGATCATTAACTTCATCATCGATATTCACAGCTCCATGTTCCTCCACTTACAAAACCACATTCTCTAGGTCGTGATAATCCATATCATGTGCCCTAGGGCGCCCCACCTTTATAATAATGATAGACACAAATAAACCATGATCATGATCAAGTGATTTTATATATATATATATATATAATGTTAAAATGATATAAACATTTACAAATTCAATCAATATAAACACATATAATGAACAACTTACCAATGGACGATAATCATGCCCCCCTTCAACGTGACCATGCTGCCTACAATTTTTCTCATCTATTGTGATTAAAAGTCTTCTCGTCTTTAAGCCCTTTCAATTATTGCAAGGACAATAACATTTCCCATCACCCTTTCTTTTCAATCTAGCAAGTGTGTCTTCATTTTGTTCTGGACTAATATTATCTAACATGATTTTTCTTTACCAAGCTTGAATATTTAGATCTTTCAAAAATATCAAACTCACACTCCAATAATTTTTAATCATAGACAGGTAACAAAATCTAATAATTTTGATATTTTACACCCAAAAAATTCAGCATGCAACCACCCTTGCAAAAGAGAAGATAGTCTGAAATTAATGACACCAAAAAACACTTTAAAATGCTAATTCTAGAAATTATTAAATTCTGATTTTACTATGATTTCCAACCGTTAGACTCCTAAAATCGGGATATTGAACTTGCACAACAAAATCTGGAAATGAAATTCTGAAAATGCACAAGTCTAAAAATGAAATATAATGAGATGTTGTTTTAAAATATGATTTTCAAACCTAGAAGTACAAATCTAACTTCACAAATGAATTATGGAAAAATACAATGACTACCCTCAACCTGGCGATATCTTCTTGAATTTTTTCTGATATTTTTTCCCAAGAAAATCGTCCTTAGTTCTCCACAAATTGTTGCAAGTATAGCAAATTCACAAGCAGGGCAAATTTGCAAGTAATAAAACATTGTCACAATAAATAGTCGAGCTCACTTTTATTTATGTTGGCCACAATTTAACTTTCCAAGTCCGTCGAAAATGCGATGAAAAATATTTGTCAAAATTTTGACAAAAAATAAGGTTCGTCGAAATTCCGACGAATGTCGGGGATAAAAATTTTTTTAAAAATGAAAATTTCACATTTTATATCACAAGTACCTGACAATACATCTATTTATACAACTTTTGTTAGAAATTTTTATCATATTTTGCAATCAAATGAGTTAGTGCAACCACAACATCCAACATAATTGACAATGAATGCTCACATCATATGATTGGTGACAAAAGCAAGTTTGTAAGCTTGCAAAACTATGATGGTGGTGTTGTAAGATTTGGAGACAACATTTCTGGTGTAATTTTTGGTAGAGGCACTAGTTATTTTGATGGTAAGCATAATATTGATGATGTTCTTTATGTAGAAGTCTTAAAGCATAATTTGTTGAGTGTTGGATAGATGGTAGACAAGGGTTACAATCTTCAGTTCAAGGATGGCAAGTGTAGAATAAGGGGAAGTTCTAAAAATATGATTTCTTTAGGTACAAAGACAAAAGGTAATATTTTTCACTTGAGTGTTGCTAGTGAAATTTGTTTAATTTCTCAAATTGATGCAAGATGATTATGGAATAGGAGGTTGTGTCATGTGAACTTTGATAACATTGTCAAGATAATCTCTACTCAAGCAGTCAGAGATCTTCCTAAATTAATGAAGCCTACTAACACTATGTGTAAGGAATGCCAAATGGAAAAACAAACCAAAAATTATTTCCGGAGCAAACAGTACAACTCTAATGGAATATTGGACTTGATACATACTGATCTATGTGGTCCATCCAGAATCAAAAGTCTACAAGGTGAAAGGTACTTTATGTTGCTTATTATGATTACTCTAGAATGATATGGGTTGCTTTCTTAAGAGAAAAACATGAAGCATTAGAAAAGTTCAAAAGCTTCAAAGCTATGGTAGAAAATGAGATAGGTTAGAAGATCAAATTCCTAAGGTCAGACAGAGGTGGTGAATTCACTTCTCAGGAATTCAATTCTTTCTATGAAGAGCATGGAATCCAAAGACAACTATCTGCTCCCCGGTCCCCTCAACAAAATGGAGTTGTTGAAAGAAAGAACATAACCATTCTAAAAACTATTAGAACCATGATGTTGGAAGCAAATATTTCTCATTTCTACTAAAGAGAAGTTGTAAGTACTACTGTGTATACCATTAATCGAGTGAATGTCAACAATAACTCTGGTAAGACTCCTTTTGAGCTATGGTTTGGTTATAAGCCTATTGTCAAATATTTCAAAAAAATGGAAGCAAATGCTACATCAAGAGAGATGATGATATAGGCAATTTTGATGTTATAAGTGATGAAGGAATCTTTTTAGGTTACTCTACTAAGAGAAAAGCTTACTGGTGCTTTAATAAAAGGTTGAAGAAAATGGTTGAAAGTGAAAATTTCAAAGTTGATGAAGATATTGTTAGACCATCCAGATGTAGTGGATATGATTCAGATGATCAACATGATAGTACTAACAATGGAAATAATGTTCAGACACATAATCAACTTCAAATTGTTCTGATGAACCAATTGAATTGGGAAGCAGAAACTAGCATAAGTGCAGAAGAAAGAACACAAGAACAAGAAGTCAGAGAAAATCCTAAAACTCCCAAGTATGTAAGGCGAAATCATTCTAAAAATCAGATCATAGGAGATAAGAGCAAAGGTGTGCAAACTAGAAGAAGAATTTTAGAAGAGTATTGTCTAATTTCCAAAACTGAGCCTAGCAATATCAATGAAGCATGCAAAGATGAATATTGGATGGAAGCCATGAAAGAAGAACTAATGCAGATAGAGAAAAATGATACATGGGATCTTGTTCCTAGACCTCAGAATAAAAATTTGATTGGAACCAAATGGGTGTTTCGGAATAAGTTGAATGAACAAGGTAAAGTGGTTAGAAATAAAGAAAGACTGGTTTGCAAACGCTGCTCACAAATGGAAGGGTATTGATTTTGAAGAAACTTTTTCTCCTGTTGCTAGAATTGAAGCTATAAGATTATTTCTTGCTTATGCTACTTTCAAGAATTAAAAATTCTATCAAATGGATGTAAAGTCGGCATTTCTAAATGGTGAGCTAGAAGAGGAAGTCTATGTTGAACAACTGGATGGATTCCAACTGATTGACAAAGAAAACATGGTATGTCGATTGAAGAAAGCTTTATATGGACTTAAGCAAGCCCCTAGAGCTTGGTATGCTAGATTGGATAAATACTTGTTGAAACTTGGATTCAATACTACTAACAACAATCTATATTTTAAGTTGGATCAAAATAAAGAATTGATCATTGAAGTCTTTGTTGATGACATTATTTTTTAAGGTAATTATGATTTGTGTATGAAGTTTGTTGATGAAATGAAAAGTGAGTTTGAAATTTCAATGATAGGAGAGCTGAAATTATTTTTAGGACTACAAATCACTCAACTAGATGATGGGATTTTTGTATCTCAATCTAAATATGTAAAAGAGTTACTGAAAAAGGTTGGCATGGAAGACTCAAAGCCAGTTGGTACACCTATGGTAACCGAATGCAAACTTACACATAATGATGATTCTCCTAAAGCAAATGAAACAAGATACAATTCAATGACTGGTGGATTACTCTATTTGACTCAAACTAGGCCAAATATAATGAATGTTGTATGCTTGGTTCCTAGATATCAAGCTGGTCCTAAAGAGTCTCATGTGACTGTTGTGAAAAGAATCTTCAGATAACTGAAAGGGACAATTGATCTTGGTCTTTGGTATCCTAGGTATGATGATCTTATCCTGAGTGATTTCACTGATGTTGATTGGGTAGGAGATGTGGATGACAGGAAGAGTACCAGTGGTGGTGCATTCTTCTTAGGGAAGAAGTTGGTATCTTGGCTAAGAAAAAGCATAATTTTGTTTCATTATCTACTGCTGAGGCAGAATATATCAGTGTTGCAAATAGTTGTACTCAAGTATTGTGGATGAAGTAGATGTTGAGAGATGTCATAATTTAGTATGAAGAACCCATTGCCATATTTTGTGACAATTCAAGTGCCATAAACATTTATAAGAATCCAGTGTTGCATTCAAAGACAAAGCATATATCCATCAAATATCACTTCTTGAGAGACAAAGTAAGTGACAAAGAAGTTAGACTGGAGTATATACCTACCAAGGAGAAAATTGCAGACATCTTTACTAAGCCATTGCCTAAGGATACTTTTGAGTATCTCAGAGGCAATTTAGGGGTGATTTCCCCTCTTAATCAAAACTAAGTGATGCAAGTTCTTGCATCATTCCGTGAATTCATAGCCATATCCTATTATGGATTGATGTTGTGGTGGCTGCTACTCAGGGGGAGTAGTCAGATGTGCTAAATATGAGGATCAGAGCATGTGTACCTTTTTCATTGATGTCAAAGGGGGAGAGAAGCAATGTGAAAAAAATGAGAGAAGAATAAAGTGAGGAGATAACAAGAAAAGAGTGCACAATCTAAGGGGGAGATTGTTGGAAGAGCTAGTTGGGTTGATGGTATTTTTCACATCATGTGTTGCCATCAATTCCAAAGGGGGAGATTGTTAGATGTTGTGGTTGAATTACTGATATGTGGTTGTCATTGATGTCAATACTATTAGCATTGGTGATGCTTAAGGCTGTATATATTGAGGAGATTGAGAAAATTGTAAAAAAAAAAAATTGCAAATAGCCAGTGAAGCTGAGAAGGTCAGAGTGGTGGTAAGTTTTGTAAGTTTATAATCAGGTGGTGTGCACTAAAGGGTTTTTTGCTCAATCTATCTAGTATTTTTCTGAAAGTTTCAGTGGTACACATCAAGAATTGAGAAAGTTAGGAAATCCTATGTTCCTACAGTCATTTTTTCACTGTAGCAAGTGTTCTTGGATGAAGAGGATGAAATTCTGGAAATTCCAATTGTTGTGCATATTCCTGTGACATTCATTGATGATTCTAGATCGTAATATATCAGTTTTGTACATGTGCATTGATAGGAGTGTTCATGATCGGAGATTTTTCCAACGTGTGCTCGAGTTTTCATGTTCTTGGCCGACATGTTGGTGGTAGCGTGTTGCAAATCCATGAGGATTAATCTTTTATTATTTTGCATGTTCGAAGGTTTTTATTTGAGTCCTCACTATGTTGTGACCAAATTATGTTGGTGCGCATTAATATTTATTTATGTATTGAGGCCGACAATTGTAATTTATTATTTATTTGTGGTCGACAAAGTAGTTGATGTAAATCCGTGTGGCGTATGTATAAGAGCGGTTTTTTTCCTTATTTTGAGGTAATGCTCGGTGTGTGTGTGTGTGAAATACATGTGTGAATAAAGGTCAAATAATTCGGGAGCAGAGCAGAGTGTGAAGAAGGTTGAGTGAAGTGTATTTGTGCCTAACCAGAACTGAAATCAGGCTTGTGAAGAAGCTAATTTCTCATTTCATGTTCATCAGATGGATTTAATCTGATTATTTTATGTAAGGCAGTGAGTCTTCCTCTGAGCAGTAATCTCTAGGCAGTGTGCCTGAATGCAAGTGCAATCCTTATTCATTTTTCATTGTACTTCTAACAGGGTATAATCTTGTGGACTAACATCCACTATGGTTTTTCCCCTAACAGGGTTTCCACATATCAAATCTTGGTGTTCATGTGTCTTTGATATGTTATTGATTTATTCTTGCACTGTTAATTATCAGATCTGAGATTAAAGGTTGATTAAAGGTTGATTAAAGTTGAATAAGTTTGATTTTGGTAGCAACTAATTCACCCCCCCTCTCAATTGTTTATCCTTGTTTTTCCAACAGAAACTACATTCAATTTTCTATAAATTTTGTTCCTACATGTTTTTCAAATTATGTTAATAACCTATTCAAATTTTTATGTAAAATTTTCTAACTCTATTTTTTGAATTTTCATTGCCACTTAGGGGCCTAGTTTGGACCCCCGTGATACTGCACTGACCCACTAGTGGTTATGTAGATGACAATGTGTTTCCTATGTTTTGGAAACTTGGTAGGTTGGTATGTTGGTTTTTAATCTATCTGTGTCAGCATATTTTGGATCAATTCTATTTACAGAGGTTTTGTTTAATGCATCATGGAATCTCTTTGGGCTCTTTGGTTTCTCCACAAGGCGGTATGTGATCTTTTCTTGTACAATAGTGTTCAAAATCATTGTTTATTGAGCATGAAGTTCTTGAATTAACATGAATTAATTTGGAATGAAAAAAGGAATGCATAAATGTGTGCTATATTAGTTTTTTAAAGAGGTCCACAAAGTGTTTTTTGGTCTCTCTAGTACTACCTTGGTGTGGAGCTGATGTTTTGACAGTTTTCTTGCTTGTCATGCTAACTTGTCAAGATGAGTTGATTTCACCAAGTGTTTAGATGTGTATGCCAATTTTCAAGATGAATTTCATGAAGGATAAGTCTTGGATATCTCTTAGCTTAGACCACATAAGATTTCCTTCTATTGAAAATGTGTTTGAAGCCGACTTCATTGTAAATATTGTATATCTTATATTTCATGTTTATAGCTGACTTGGAGAATCTTTTTGAAGGATGTAGATGGTATAAATAAAAGATCAAAGTCTTTTTAAAAGTATGTGTGTGTTATTTGAATATTTTGAGCAGACAACATATGAATAGATTTCAGTAAAATATATTTTGATGATGAAATATGCCAAAGATCAATTTTTATAGATCAAAAATGAATGTGAAGACGATGAAGAAGAATATGAGCCTGTAAATGAGGAAAAAAATTGAATGAAGTGAGTTGTAAGAAACATATCTTATTGAAGCAATTGTATGTACCAAAGGTAGTGAGCTAGAGGTAACTAACGTATTGAAATAATCAAATTGTATCTTAAGGTAGTGAACTTTTGTTGTGAGAGTTGTATTCAGTAGGGAGTAGTGAACTTCCTTTGGTTAAGGACCATAAATAGCTATTGCAAAATTTATTTATTTGTGAGGCTAGATTTAGATAGTAGATCCAAGCGTCTTGCTCATCATTGTTTTTCCCTTGTAGGTTTATCCATGTAAATCTGGTGTTATGGTTGTTTTCTTTTGTGTTCTTCTGCTTGTCATGGTTGAATTGGCTAATTGCTAATGAATGGAAAGAATTTGAATTTTTGTAAGTACTGATTCACCCCCCTCTTAGTACTTTTGTGTGTTCAATAGTGAAAGCCACTGGTAACCAAGTTGAGGCTTATAGTTCTTGAAGTTGGTATTTGGACCCCGCTACCAATCTTTCCACCAAGGTTTAGAGGAATGGATGCTAACTTTATGAAGCATATTAACCAAAATGTAAGTGATGGCTCCTTCAAAGGTTTCCAAATCTAAAGAAGTTAAGAGAAACTTGTCTTTGAAATTTTTCCATGACATGATGCTCATCATGGGTCTAAGAAACAAATCCTTTGGAGTCTAAATGCCTTTCTTGTGAAATCTAAGGGCTTTGAACCAAGGTAACTTTGCAAGAGAGTTCCCCAGCTTAGCGAATAGAGGAGACCACTAAATATTGTTTTGGTTATAAGATAATCCTTCTCAGAAGCTAGTTCCATTTCATCTGAGCCAAGATTTAATGAATTCCTAGGAACACAAAATGATTTTGGCAATAAAATTTCCCTCAATTTGAACATGATCTTTCATTATAAGAAGGGTTTGAAGACCAATAGGTGGTCCTATGCACAAGATATCTTGAGAAGATGCAATATCTGAGGAGAAACTTCCAGGCTTCATTTCTAGTGAGGGCTCAAATAATCCATTTGGCATGGAGAGCAATCCCTTGCCTTTATGTGGCCAATAAACCAAGCCCACTATAATCTTTGGGAAGGCATCAAAATTCCCAAGCAACTTGATGAAATTATTTGTGTTTCTTGAAAGAGTCCCAAAGAAAATCCCTAAGAAGCTTCTCTAAATTTGTGTATGAGGCCTTAGAAGGGTCCCAACATGAAGAATAATAAACTTGAGTGACATCCAAAATTTTATAGCACGTCCAGAATTTACCAACAAGTGAAAGCAGCTTGGTGATCCAAAAAGATAGATTTTGCTCAATTCTATTGAGAACAACTTTCCATAAGTCCATTAGAGAAGTCTGGAAGGAAAAGGGAATGCCAAGGAACCTAAATATTTCCCCTTGAGTGATCCTCTTCCATCCATATTGTTTCATTTAGGGAGGTCTAGGGAGAATAGACTATCAATAGCATCAAGTTTTGTGTCACTAAAAAGTAGACCCTGAAGCCAAGCAAAAGGTTTCCAATAATTTGAGGGCTTCCTTGATGTTAGCTTTGAATCCTCCAAAAAATTAAAAAAAAGAATCATCAGAAAAATATCCATTAACAAGTTGGTTCAGACCGATGAGTTAGGCAAGGTGATCCTCTGAACAAGCCCATGAGAGACAAAGTGAACCAGGAGATAACCAAAACCTTCTACAACAAGGACATACAAAGAAGGGGCAATCGAGCAAACTTGGAAAATGGAGTGAACACTAGTAGAATTTGGCAAATAAATTACTACGTGACCAAAAATTTTAGTCATGACAACTAAAAATGACTAAATTCAACACATTTTTTGCAGCACAGCTATAAATGACTAATTTGATCATCGGGTAAAAGATCACAGCTATAAATGACTAAATAAATGACTATTTTTTTGCATCAAAAATAAAATGATATAAATAACACCATTTTCCCGTGGTTTTTAGTTACCGCTTAGAAGAAATAGTTTGGGAAAACAAACAGAGGTTGAAGTGTTTTGAAGATGGAGATATTAAGCAGTAATTGAAGGGCTTTCCCAGTGGAGGAATCTCCTACCAATAGTGCTTCAAAGTACGGGTCTAGAATGTGGCCAAATCTATCCTTCTATCACACAGCTCCCCACCTGGAAGTATGTCTTGAGGATTTTGAGCTTTTGTTGTGGATCGTCTTAGAGGTAAGAAAACCATTCTTTAAAAAAATTTAAGTTGGATGTATACATTATGCCTATTTGGGTATTTGAAAAATTTGATGTTGGGTGTTTTCGTGAAGTACTATTTGGCTATTTGAATTTTATGATTTGGTTGTTTTGTTAATGGATATCTGGGTATGTTTAAAAATTGATGCTTCGGTATTTTTTATTAACTATTTGTGTATTTCAATGTTGGGTTTTCACTTGAAATGGGTATTTAAAAAAATGGTATTGGATATTTTTCACTATTGAGATAATATTTTTTTGGGTCTCAACCTTTTCTGGTATTACACACAAATTTCTAAATTTTGATGTTGTTATCATTTTTCCTGAGCATTAAAAAAAATTATTTTTGGTGAACCCTTTGTTATTGACTATCTTAGTTTTTTAAAAAAGGACGTTGGGTGTTTTCTTTATGTGGGTATTTAAAAAAATTGATATTGGGTATTTTTTTGCCGTCGAGTTAAAATTATTTAGACAAATAGACGATGTCTCAATCTTTTTGGTATTGCAACCTCACTAATCCACTAGATTTATGGTTTATGTTTCTATGGAGGCATAGGATTTGTATCCTAGTTATGCTCTTACCAATGCTTTTGTTGGTATTAGAAAAAACCATAAATCTTGGGTCAGAAAATTAGTTGTCTTGACAGGGTGTGGTATGATCTTATATTGTATCCTAGAGTGTGTGGGAAGCTTGTGTTTGATAATTAAGGTATATAAACCTAATCAAGGAAATGTATCTTATATAGCATGGGTCTTGCTTTAATACTTACCATAATGGTTATTAGCGGATCACATTATTATAGTTTGAGGTAACCTAAGATTGCATTCAAGTATGTAACAAACTTGGTATGTACTTTAATCTGTACACTTTTAAGTAACATTCATAAGGTTTAGAAAATCTTGATCACTCTCTAGAATAGCCCATTAAACATGGGTTGTGCTTGAATGCACCGCATAATTGATATAACACAACCACTCTACATATCAACTAGAGTTATAGGCTCTTTATTGCAGCAAGAGGTAATTTCTCTTAGATCATGCTATCATAACATCGTAACCTGTTAAACTTGAGTCAACCTGAATGCACCCCATAATTTTTATACCACAAGTGCAATGAATGTCTGCTAGAGTAATTGGACACCTAATTGTGATGATAGTGATTTGTACATGAATTGTGCTTATATGAGTGCCTCCATTTCTATCATGACATAGCCACATTAAACTTGGGTCACACATGAATGCATCCTATATTTTTTATATAACAACTATGCCACATGACCAATAGAGTTATGGATCACATAATTACAGTCACAAGAATTTTTTCCTTCGTTGTGCTCTTATGGTGATTCCATTACCATTACAACATAACCATTTGGACTTATATTGCTCAAATCATTACATTACCTATTTTCTCTTTGGATAGATGGCAATTCAATGACAGGGATTTTTATGCAGGTCATGCTCATATAAGTGCCTTCATCACCATTACACAATAGTACATTGGAATTTACTTTCTTGAACCTTTACTTATTTTTTTATTGTTAGGGTTTCTTAGTGATTATTTCATTTCAATGGCATATTGATAAAAGAAACCAAGCAAAAAATCATTATATTTTTAGTTAACACCTGCTAACATACTTTTGGAATAAATGTTTGACTGCATTACTTCGAGTATGAAGAATTTTGTTTTTTTCTTATAATATTTTCATTGAGAGCTATATTAGAAAGATTCTTATGTTGAAACCCATCCTATAAACTTTCTTTAAGCTACATTTAGGAGGCTTCATGGATTTTTTATGATTTTTACATCTTTTTTTTTTATAGTAAATGACATCAAATTCTTTCTAAAACTGAAATGATTTATTAATTATGGTTTTATGATGATTAAATGTTTTATTTAGAAGGGGTTTATATGTGGCATTTTTATGTGTAGGAAGAATAGATTGTGATGCAATGTTCGGGTATGGATGGTCAGGAAAAATTGGATTTCTATTAGTGACATAGCTAGGTTGGGTGGTGTGCTTTGGGAGTTCATAAAAAGGAGGAGCTTGAGGTAAAGAAGTATCGAGAAACCGGGTATTACACATGCGATGAAGGAGAGTACCTTGAGCCGGTGTGAAACAATTCCAAGTTTTTTGGCTAGGAAGCAGAACCTACCTGTAAGAATACAAATGTTGGTGGACTAAACATTAGTTTCCACCTGATTACATCTTAGGAGTCAGTCGATTTCTCTAAATATCTGACAAAGAAAGTTCCTACATTCTAAAGATAAAATCATAAATATGCTTGGTCCAATTTGAGGTCCTAATATTATTTTGAAAAGTCCCAAAAGTTAAAACTGTTGAAGAAGGTCGAGTTTATTGATTTATTAAGAATTATTTCTGCTAGTTTTCATTCACCACATGCCTTATATTAATCCGTCATTTGATTTCTTCTCATGTGTTTGTTAAATTTCCCAAGAGTATTGTTCTTATAAAAGACTAGGAGATGATTCATTTTAGTTAAGTTTAAAATTTGTGGATGTCAGAGAATCGAATTGTAAGGATTTATCTTTTTAATTATATTTTCTGACATTTGGCTTGATACAAATTGCTACTTTAGAATTGTGATATTTCTTTTCTTCTAACCCTCATTTCAGGGAAGAGATATGAAGATGGATCCTTTAGATGGAGACTACAGTTTCCCGCTAAAGGTTTCGTCTAGAAACACTAGAAGCTCAAGTATTGTCATACTCAGAGTAAAAGTAGGAGTCGTGCAATGACAAGATACTCATTTTTGGAGCTCTGCTTAAGAACTTTAAATGTTTGGCTATGTTCACAGATAATGTTCATTGGGGAGTGCAAACTTCCTTACAAATCAATTACCACAACAGAGTTTGAGGTGAATTACACTTGCTATTTTATGTTGATATGGATATGTTATAACCTGTAGTTAATTGTTGTAGAATAACAAATAGGCTAAATATTTTTTCATATACCATTGTTTCTAATTCAAAAAATTTATACCTTATTCTAGGAGCAAATCACAGGGGAGTGTATACATAAGATACCATTGTTTCAAATTCAAAATTGTTGGCTCTTTCACAATTGTTTGATTCATTTATTTGATCCAAGACAACCTAATGTATAGAAGATTCTCTCAAAATCACAGTAAAATCCTTTATTCCAGGAAGACTGTTAAGAATCTTACCATCATAACAATGAATAAAAGTGCCAGTCATTAGCCTAAACTTTGCAAGAGTTTCATCAAATTCTACTTTTCCACTCTCTTTTCCATTCTAAATTTTATTCCCAATTTCATCCATGTAGAACTTCCTCGGCCTGTAGATCCTACTGTTAGCCATAACTTTACTAGGTGTCAAGGATAGCTTCGAGTTTTTACCCAAGTAGTAATTGACAAAATTCGGTTGTACCAAATACAATGTGTTGAAAATATCTTTCAAGTTATTCTAGAAAATAGTTCTTGGGAGTATAATACGCAATTTTGAATTAACCTTTTTACATGAATTCCATATCCTTGATCATCTATTTTGAGCTTGATGACCTTTATCAAGAATGAGAAGACCCAGATTCTCTAAAAGTAGTTTTCCAATATGCTTAGCCTCTTCAGGAAGGCTCACATTTGTCTCACAAGTTACGCATACAAAAATATTGAAGCCAATAATAAGCACACTTTTTCTTCTATGCCACTCACGAAGCATCACCAAACACCTCAAATTTTTCAATTTTTTTCCCATGATTTGGTTGCTCTTAGCCAGTTTTAAAATCTCTTCATATTCATAGTTTGAATGAATTTCATTCCAAAAGGTCCTTGATCTGTTTAGAATGAATGGTTTAGTCATCCTAATGATGGATCACTGAGTGTGATCTGAAACGTTGATGAAAAAACTCAAACACAATAAAAAAATCCATAAATAACAAATCTTAAGAATTAATGACTAAATATACTACCGAACCGATCAATCAAAACAACCAATAAATGACAAAATGGTTTAGTCATCAATTTTTTCTTGTTATAAATGAATGGAAATAAACTACTAATGGTCACATGATCATGTTTAGTCATTTATATGTAGTTTTTAGTTTTAAATATATATATTTATTTTTGTACTAGTGGAAACAAACCAAAATATTGGGATTGGTGGCCATTAATGGTGATGCAAACAAAGGCATCCACAAAAAGAATGCTCATAGATTGAATGAAATTGGGACCAAAACCCAGAGCGGAAAGAATAACAAGAATGAAGGGCCAATCTATGTGGTCATAGGCATTAACAAAGTCTATTTTCAAAAGAAAATCTTATGGGAGAGCTCGGACCACTCCATATTTTCCCAAATAACAATGATGTTATCTAGAATGAATTTGGATTTAATAAACTCATTTTTCTCTAGGCGAATAATCTCAGGGAGAAGATGGTGACTTTTCAAGGTAAGAGCTTTGGCTATGATTTTGTAGGAGACATTAAGGAGTGTGATGGGTCACCAATTGCAAATGTCTTCAAGCTCACTAGAATTAGGTATGAAATGAATTTTATATTTCCTTTGTTAATAAGATGTCCAAGGGACTTGGAATGAAATTCCTCCAAGTAAACTTATGCAAATCTTCTACCACACAGTCCCAAAGGGTTTTGTAAAACTCACAAGGGAAACCATCAATTCTTGGGGCCTTGTCATCAGCTCTAGTGTTCATGGCTTCATTGAGGTCTTCAACGGTGAGAAATTGATCCCAGAAAGACCTCTTGACAAAAGATATCATGTTAGGCACAACTCTTAGACATTATTGGAGAGGACTCACATGCTCAGGAGTGTGATCTTGGATGGTGAATTTTTTTCATAATGCCTAATAAAGGCCTAAAGAATATAAGGAAAATCTATGAGCATATTTTTGTCTTGATTTTATTGATGCTAGGTGAAGTGTGTCGGGCTCTAAGAGAAAGGAAAAATTCCTTATAGGCATGATCACCAATTTTAAGCTAGTGAAGTTTGGCTTTGATTTGGGTGCCTCTCACAACATAGCTATCAACAACCTACTTTTAATATCAAACAACTTGGCAACTTTAACCTGCAAGGTCAAGGAGAAAGGATTGGAAACTAAGGCCTCTATAGAATTTTGGAGATTCAAGATGGTAACTTTGTGTGAACGCTTGCGAAAAATGGCTAGCTGGTGCCCATAGATGCAAAGAAACTATACAATGCAATTAATGACATTATTCCACCAAGAAATCCATCTTGATCTATGAATGGATTTGTACTCAAGATTCCAATTTTTTTGATGTGGGCCAACGTGGGTTGGTGACAAGGAAGTATTTAGAAAAAATTGAGGCTTACATGACTGAGGCAGACCCACTTGCAAATCAATTCTAAATTAAATGGGAAAGTGGACTGATAAGGTCACATCCGCCAACAGCATAACCAAAAGAGGGAAATAACTAGCAAAGGAAGAGAAAAATTGATTTGAGATCATCACACAATAAAGATGCTTAAATATTCTATTAGGCCCAACACAAAATTTACTTCATTTATGTGATAAAGAATAAGAATGGCAAAAACCAAAATTGGGGTCAAAGAGACCCAATTTATTGCACATGTAAAACCACACCTCCCTCTCACTAGCTACCCACCAAAAGGAAAAGTTTCCTCTTAAATTCATATGCCACCTCAACCATATTAAAGTCATCGCATAAAACCCAAGTAGAAATTGGAAGAGAATCAACGATCTATCACCAGAGAAGAGACCTTTCAATGACATCATTAGAGGCATAAATATTAATAATCCCAAAGGAGGTCTTATCAATGTTAAAAAGAATCTAGATTAGCCGGTGCATGGGATCAAACCGATGATCCATGATATGATCATGTCAACGTGGTGACAGCCCTACCATGCTCAAAAACATGACCAATGGAGAAAATCCTACTTGCTAGCCAAATAACTCGACATGCAATAGACAAAAAGTCAATAACTTTAACTTCTTGAATACATAAAACATCAATGCTAGCATATTTTTGAAGAATATCCCTAATAAAATACTTCCTGATGAGGTCTACGAGACCTAAAACATTCTAGGAAAGAAAATTTATGTATGGGACTTGATCATGTCATCGAAGTCTGGCTCTTCCAGAGAGGACAAACAATTATATAAAAATTATTGTCGTACTGACCCCAACTAGAGTGGAGGAGAGGAAATTATCCCATTTTCTACAACAAATTATCCTTCCTTGAGTTGCTTGAAAGGGCTACGAGATCGCCTAATATAACCCATGGCAAGAGAATAAACAATTGGTTGAGCTATTAGCACGGAGATTGGTTGAGCGATTAGCACAAAGATTGGTTAAGGCGTTGGAGAGGGCCTTAGCTGAGCTAGCACATCAATTGGAGTATTATGCATCTCCTTCTCCTTATTCGAAGGGTTTGAAATCTCAACTAAAGGCTTTGGAGCCTTAGTTTTCAGCCCTGAAAGGATATTGGACTTGTTCTTTCAGCTTGTCACTGTAGTCCATTTTTCTTCCGTCTTGGAGGCAAGATCTTTTGTAGTACGAGTTTTCTCAGGTTCTCATGGTGGGACTTAAATTTAGAGGCAGCAAGAGGACAACCTTTGATCTTGTGATTAGCAGATTGACACCTAAAATAAGTGTTCAAAAAAATTAAATAAAAAACCCTTTGGGTGTGGCAAGAGTTTTGATTTGAATATCTTTAGACTCTTTCAAGTATTTAGAGAGGTCCACTTTGCCACAAACTCACTTTTCATGATGAGCTTGGTAAAACTGGTCGAGTTCAATACAGAGAAATTTCCCTAGGTGTTGATGGTGAAAATGACACAAACAACGTTAAAACATTATATTTCTACTCTATTTCTCTTGAAAAAGAAAGACAACATATAATAGCCTAACTCCCAAGGTCCTGGTAGTTGGCTCTCAATTGTGTGGTGTCACTCAATTGGTTCATGCAACTGTAATATTCAAGGGGCCTGTGCTGGTAACAAAAGATTCAAGCAATGACTCATTTTATCTAACTGTTTTAGTAAATCAATGAGGTTTCAAACAAAAGAAAAAGATGGATCATAGGGTAAACCAGTAAAAATGAACAAAACTTATTTAGCACCCAGACATATATCTTCAACAATGAATGTTTTTCCAATCAGATCAAGAAAACCATAAGATGACACAATCTATAGAATAATCTATACCATTGCATACATTTTAGGTGCTTAATTAACTTCACAATTACACATCACAAATACTTCAAGGATTTCAAAACAACACACATTCATTCATCATCAAGATTATAGATCAACAGACTTCAGTAAATTTAATTCAATGATAATCTAACAAGATAATCCTTAAATCTGGTTTCTTCTAATGACTTTCATCACATAAGAAGCTTTCATGCTTCAGCACAGTCACTGGCATTCAGATAGATTATAACTTATCAGCCTTATCAAATAAAACAACTCAACTCTAACACCATATTGTGTAAACTTGTAATTTTATTAACTGTAAAGTATCTAGTTACAATGTATCTCAGTAATCACTACAAAATTCTATCTCCTAATATCAGGTAAGCCAATTCTATTCTCAATTAGCCGACCCTTACAATATGATACCCAAAGGGTATTTATAGATATACAAAAATTCAAACTCCACTTCTATTTTAGGTCATCCACCCTTTTAGGAACTAAAACTCTCTTGGAAACTCAGATTAATTTGATCTTGAGTTCTTACATTAGACATTCAGTTAAACTGGAGAATAGAAAATAGAAGAGAAATAAGGTCATGCGCTTCAAAACTGTCAGTGTTGCATGCAACATGCAAAGAAGAAGAAAGTCATGCATGCAAGAGATTTATGCATGTGAAGTTGGATCTGCAATGAACTCATCATAACTGGCGAAGACTTGCTGTAATATATCTATTTATGACCCATCAACCCAGCTATCTTCACATTTGATTCACTCCAACTCTGCTGCAGCAAACCCTCTCATATCTTTTATCTTTGTCAGCTCTCTTCTAGCAGCTTTTATCTATTCTTTGACATCCATTAATCAATCTATCATCAGATCTTCTCCATCATCTCCTTTCTGCATGATTCCTCTAAATCTTTCAACCCATTTCTCTTTGATCTGACTCAAAGGCATGCCTTCCTTGGTTAATACATTCACATCTACAATGATAGCAATGACTACTTCCAGCGCCTTAAACTATTCAGTTAGATTATTAACAACCTCTTGAACCTCACTCCTATGTTTACACAAGAAATATGCTTTGAATCAGAGTATACGAGAGGTCTTTCCAACAAAATCTTTATTATCTTCCTCAAGTATTGATTGTTCAATAAGAGTAGTTAAAGGCAATGTATTAACTTTCTCCAATTTCTAACTATACTCTTTATACTCCTCTTCTTATTTCTCCGATGCTTCAATATATTGTTGCATTTCTCTTATCAACTCCTTTGTGCTTTTGTAAACCTCAAAACCCTCATTCAAAACTTCACCTACTTCCCAATTCAACTTGTCCACCCATCTATCTACCATCTCCGCTTTGCCTCTTACCTGCACCAAATCATCTACCTCCTTTTTGCTTAACAAAATTGGAGTCTCAATGGCCGTTACCTGTTGTGATCTCGGGGAGGAGAAACTTTTCAAAAATGAATGTAATTGATCCAACTGAGCCTTAAGCTCATCCTTCTTCTATTTATCTTTTATCATTCTTGACTTGGTTGTTGAAGCCACCACATCAATTAGGTTCATCTTTTGATTCCTACTGGGCCTTCCCAAGTTGACAGTACTCAACTGATAATCTGTTAGCTGCATGTCCCCTACCTCCTTTTTTGTCATTGGTATGGCACACTCAGCAACAATCTCTCCTTTGTCCGTGAGTCTGGTAGAGTGTAGGATCTTGGCCTTCTTTTTAGGCCTCTCTTGTTCAATCTCCTTCATCATATCCTCCCAATTGAGAGGTTGTGAAGGTGTTATCGCTCTTTTCTGCAGGTCCAATTTTAGCCAAGTGGGAGCACATGGAGCAGTAGTCATCATAGAAGAAGAAGAGGAAATAATAGTATAAGGTGGCTGCACATTCACTTGGGGTTGAGAATCAGTCCTTGATTTCTCTTGTTGTTCTTGCACTATATGCATCCGCACAAGCTTTTCAGGCTCTTCCCTATCTTTTTGTTCTTCTATATTTTTATCTTCCTCTTCTTTCTTCAACCTTTCTTCCTCCAATCGATCTCCCTCCACTTTTTCCCTTTCCAATCTTTCCTTTTCCAATCTGTCCTTCTCTAGAGCTTCTTTTTCTTGTTTCTCTTTTTCCAAAGCCTCTAGTCTTTCTTTCTCTAGCCTTTCCGCCTCTAAAGCCTTAAGTTTTTCTTCCTTTGCTTCTTCTTCTTGCTGCTTCTTAACCAGCTCTTCGGCCTCTCTTTCCTTTCATAATTGTTCTGCTTCTCCTTCCTTTTGGCAAGCTTCCTCAGCAAGTTTTAACTTGGAAACCAAGATTTCTTTCTCCCTCCGGTTTCTTTCCTTCTCTTCTTCAAGGTCATGAATCTTTTGTATTAGTTCCAACTTGTCATTCTCTTCTTTAACCTTGAGTTCATGTTATTTTTTCCTTTTCTGTCTCTCTACTTCATCAGTTGCTGCCTCAGCTTCAATTTGTTTGGCTTTTAATTGTTGCTGGTGCAGTATAGCATCAGCTTGTGCTTTGGCATCAATTTCCTTTTGTTTCTCTAAGGCTACAGCCCTTGCATCAGAATCCTTTTTCGCCTCTTCAAACAACTTCCATTGATCCTCTGGTGTCAAAACCTGCTCAGTATCCTCCTCTAGAGGCATATTTTCTTGCATATCTTTTTTTGACTCAGTCTCATCTGAATCTGTCCCAACATCATGAACTTCCTTCACCACTTCTTTGCCCTTTCCAGCTTCATCCATACTATGAAGAGCTCCCTTTTGAATTTCTTTACTCTGCTTATTTACAAGTGGGACTTGTGCGGATGATTCACCTAATGTAGGTGTTGAAACAGTCGATCCCTTTTGAACATCCCCTTCTTGTGTTTCCTATTCATCATCTACCGCCTCAAGTTCTATCTCTTCGATGTCTGGGGGAAAGAACTCCAAAGGCTCTTTAGGAGGTGTCTTTCTTTTGATCCTTTTGTATCCCTTACCCTTTTTAGGGGCTGGTCCTTGAGGAGTCTTGGTTCTTAGAACTAACCATTGCACACTCCTATCCAATACTGTCCTTCCAATCTACTTAATATCAATGGTTTCCTCACTGTCCCAGTCAATTGGATCCAGACTCTTGGTGCCAATGTTCAAAGCTTCATAAGATGGATCCAATATAATTCCATCATCCACCAATGTGTCAGGAATTTTATCTTTAACACCAAGCTCTGACATGAGTGAGACAGATAATCTTTCATAATTCTTCTTTCTTAAATCATATTCATATTGTCAGTCACTCCAGAAGTCTTCTAACAAATTGAAATGTTTTTCAAACACCGAAGGAAACAAGGCATGCATCTTACCCTTCGGATCAAAGTGCCTACAAGCTGTGTATAAACCTAATTTCAATTGTATCAATTCACTACAGACCACCTTTGCTCCTACCAAGTGCTGACAACCATACTCACCCAACTTCATGGGGAATTTTTGACATCCTATTTTATGCTTTATTCCAAACTGAGCATTAAGTCCAAGAGCCTGATATACAAACTCCATAAGCACTATCCTATTATTGCAACACCTTGGAAGCAGATGTGGATGGCCTTCAAAACCAGCTAACCTGAAATATGTGAATTTGGGGTTTTGAATGTACCAACATCCCCATTCAGCAATGAATGCCATGGCTTCTTGACTCAACCTGTACCCTACATCTCCATTCAATTGGTTGATGACTACATATATAAATGCATCATTGACTCTCCTAAATTGAGTCTCAAAAGGTTGTAGAGACAACTGGTCATAGTGCTCCCACACTTTCTTCTGTCCATCCAAGACTCCCATTATCCCTACTCTGTTTAAACCTGGGAAGATACCCAACCTTGCTACTACATACACAATATAAGAGGTCATAAAGAAGCATTTAGTCTGCCTAATACTAGTCAGTTGATCATGAATAGCATTTGACATAATCATCGGCCAATCAAACTGTTGGGCTCCATTTAAGATTGTCTGGATGAAAGGAAACATCCACTCCTTGAACTGAAATGTATCTCTCTTCCCAAAAACTCTAGACAACATCATGATTAAATTTGATACCTCCTTATAGAAATCTGCCCTCTTTGGCTAGTCTGCAAGCTTGCTTAAAGATTTTTTTTCTGTCTTCAACCACTTTTTGTTCAAATGAGACTTATTGGAGTCCTTATACTTACTATATTTCTCCAAGGCCTCTGCCTCATCCAACTACACCAAGTTCTTAGGATCCGGGACATTGAATATACTTTGCAATGCTTGAGGAGTAAGATCAATAATCACATTGTTTTGGGAATCCATGCACTATCTGGTAACAGGATTGTAGGCACTTGCTGCTATCAAGATCAACTCTGGGCACTGGATTGATAGAGGAAACACAATAATATGAGCCAAATCGGAATCAACAATTCTTTGTGTTCTTCCTGTTACATCTTCCCTTTCTGCAAAGGTATCTGCATATAGCTCTTCAAAATTATACTGGCCCAAATTGGTATCGGTGATGTCCAACCAATCTGATTCTACTTTGCTGACTTTGATAACAGGACTCCTGTGATTATACCTCAAGGTATAAGGAAATTGTTCAGGCTTGATTTTCTTTGGTTTAGGTGTTTCCTTTGATGTTCTTGCAGGTCGATTCCTTTGAGCAGCTTCTCCTGATGTTCCTGACATTTTCTAGCTTTCCTACCACAAAAACCTCTAATTAGATCTCTAAATATCATCATAAAACATGCTTTAAAACCATACCTTTCATGTATACATTAGATGCGGAACTAGGCAAAAACATATTCTAAACAGTCTCTTTTAACACACTGTCAAGATCAAAGTCGAAACTGGAATGGTAACTCTACTAACAAGCAGCGGGCTCGGAGTCAAAAATGAAAATGTGATTGAAATCGGAACTGGAATAGAAACAGATTCGGTTTCCTTCAAATTTTTTGTTTTCATATTCGGGTTCAGTTATGCTCCCGCTTTCGCCAGGTAAAAAATTTTATAAAGTAAGGCTCCTTACTATAAGTAGAGTCAGAGATGGGATGGAAGATGGAATTGACACTAAACATAAAAACACATCCAAAACTCCAAATCAATTCCGATCCCGCTTCCAGCTATATTGACCATGACGTCATCAAAGATTTTCACAACTTAACGCATAACTCCATGATTTCAAAATAGATGATTTTCAAAACGACATGGGGCTAACTTGGAACTAGATAGAACCATCCCCATATGACCAGGGGCGACTGTATTTTAGGGCATCATATTTTAATCTTTTAAATGTGATCACAGAAACACACGAAACCCTAATCTAGAAAACACGATAAAACTAGGGCACAGATTTAACCCTTCCTATTTTAACCTAACGAATGTGCAATGAAAACCTGAGTAAAACAATAGATCTTATAAACCCTAAACTATGATCTTATAAACCCTAAACTACTGTAAAACATGAATTTAATCTACCTCACTATAAATCCCTAATTTCACTAACGCCATTTAAAACCTCAATTTAATCTAACTTACTACAAATCAAAATAGCAAGACACGATCACGACTAAAACGTGAAAGCGACCGTGCCCTAAAACACAAAGAACTAAAAACAAAAGCAAAAAGAAATGAAGAATTAACCAGACCAACAAATAAAGCAAGAACCTACTCAAACAAACATACCAAGAACCATGAATTTGTTAAAACGAAATGATTCAAAGCACAAGCAAACACAAAAACGCAACAATAAATAAACGAAGAACAACAACAATAAGAAACCCTACCTCGAATGCCAATAAATAGACAAAAACACCTGAAGCAATCGGCAAGCAACTGTCCCTCAATCAATCAGTTCACTCGCACAAGACTTCACAGCACCTCCTGTTCGCTCTTCAAGTTTTTTAACAATGATACGTTTAATCCTTAATGAAGGTAAAAATCAGAGTTCTTACCTACGCCAAGCTGTTGTCATTAATGCATTAAATGCAGTTAGGCGGAGTCAGAACTGGAGAAGAACAAACACTTCACTGCAGCACGACTTCAGTCAACAACCAAACAGGCGGGAGCGGAATCGAAATGAAAACAGATTTGAAAAATTTGGTAATTTCCCGACTTAATTCCCGTTCCATCTCCGGTTCCGCCAACCAAGCACAAAATGAAACCAAACACAAAAAGTAAAACAAAAGACCGACATAATAAAACTTAACACAAGGACTAGACTAAATCAAAAATTTGAAAAAAAAGCGGAGGCAGAGACAGGATGGATTTTAATTTTGCAATTTTCATTAAATGCCAACTTAACGCCTACTCCAGTTTCGGCTCTGATAAGGACAAAACAAAATATCAAAATGCAAGACTATCGGGATGGGGCCTGGAACGAGTTTTGATTCAAGTTTTAGAACCCGATTTGGATCCAGCTCCGATTCTGACAGACTAAATCAAAATTAAAACAATGTGTTGGAGACAAAGACTCCAAACTTTGTCTGAACTCAACCAAAGATAAAAATAAACAAAGGGGGGCCCATTTTTGACCAAGGCAAAAGATGGGGTGGTTATGCAAGGCATAACACTAGGGAAGATACTATATGGTGTAAAAAAGTAGATAAGACAAAGGGAGGCCGAGAAACTCAATCCAAATCGGGACCCTTAATTTCTTGTTGTCAAAGACAAAAAATTATGGGTCCACAATTGAAAGACCAACAATGTGGACCAAACACATCACAGACCATAGTTCAATTTTTTTTTAGCATGATTAACTTCCAAAAAATGGAAAAGGAAGAACCCTTTGGCCAAGTTTTGGACCATATCAAGGTGGACCCCATGAGAAACCCGACTTTTGTGAACCCACTCTTTAAGCACACTTTCGGGGGGAGACCTTCCAACAAAAATCCTATAAGAGAATGTTGATCTAACCATTGACATGTAGTATCAAATTATGGGATGGAAAGCCCCACAACTGTAGGGGAGTTCGAAGACTTACATCATGAAAGAACTTTGGGATGAATTTTTGGGGTCACTTGTTTGGAGGAGGAGCCATTTTGTGGAGCCGTCAAACTACTAATACCAACAAGAATTGTTGGGTTGAGGTCAGTTGAGTTCATAATAAAAAACAAAAAGTCACAATAAATGTGGTAAGACTTGGGATTGGAAAATTTTGTGCCTATGATGCAGTTTACACAAGGAAAGCCAAGGATGACCGCAAAAATGAGAAACCCTAACATAGCTCCATACCACAATGTTTACATGAAGATTTGACAAAAGAGGAGGACCATATAAAAAATCTTTCATAAAAATATCTTAAACAAAAATCTAGAAAATAATTGACTTAGCTTCTTGAGCAGCTCAATAATAAATTTTTTGTCTGCCTGATAACTTGCATAAATAATTAGAGGTATTAGTTAGTAGTGGTTGTGAAGTTTCTAAAGTTTCAAATAAAATATTAAATTTCAGAAAGGCAACATTTGTGGTTGTGAAGTTTCAAACAAACTAAAGAGGAGGCTTTCTTCATTAAATCTTAGAGTCCAATAATAAGTATTCAAAATATCAAATAAATTTCCTCTCTTTTATTTTTATGCTTCTTTTTTATAATTTTTGATGAATTTGCAAGTGTTTATCAAGTCCTAGGTATATTGTTACTAATTCATCTCAACAATTTTGAACAATTTACATAAAATTTGTCCATGAAATTGATTTATATCTAGTATTTCTATGCATTCACATTCTCATTCTACATGATAATGACTAACAAAATATTTCAAGCATTATTTCAATGTAGGCTTTCTATGATTATTAGTAAAGTAAGTTATGGGCATAGTATTGGAATTATAGACACAAAAAAAGTATAGTTTTGGCATAGACATATAGTTTTAATAAATAATCTTAGTAACCAACCCCAAAATAGGGTAAATTTCCACTCTCTCGAAAAATACATCACATGTCCCTCCATTACAAAAATGTTAAGAAAAAATAGATTATATCTTTTCTAGAATTTATAAAGCAAGATTCATGTAACTCAATTATTCAACTAGCGTGACTTTCTTGTTATTGATGTAATATAAGATGCCTTTGTTTTGTAAAAAAATCTATAAGATACAAGATGATTAGCTAATTGTAATAATTACAATTTACAAGTAAACAAAATATTGTGTATATGCTTATTCCTACACACCTGCAGGACAATTATACTTTGAAACTAGTGTCTTGGGAAAATTGCTACCATATACTTGATTTTCTCAATGAAATGAGAACATTTTAAATGATCATCACATAAAAAGATGAAATTTAGATACATTGATCATGAAAACCATTTCATCTACCTCCCTAGGGCATGCAAAGTATTGCTCCCTAGCCATGTTCAATAATAATGATGATTTGATAACACGATAAAATATGAATTACTTTTTGTCTATCTACACTTCCCCTTATTGGAAAATGAAGGTGTGAAGTTACCTTTCTCAAAGATGTCTCTAATTTTAATTGGAGTGAGTTTCACTTGCGATATTTAATACTTAATGAATACTACCACAACCAAGATATACATTTTTTATGGCTTTTTATCCATCATTTAATTTGTTAAAAAAGTTAAATAAACTTGTATTTCAAGCTCTAAAAGTGAATGAAGTTACTCTTCAAATATACTTTAGTATTGAAGCTAAATAAACTAGTGGTTTGTATTTCCAAAGTTTAAGGGTCCACCTAGGCTAACTTGGGTTTCACTAAATTTATTATATTTTTTAGTTGTTTCATCTTCAAGTTTTTTACTGTTAATATTATTGGTGGATGCAATATTCACCTTTGGCTGGATTGCTGGGGTATACCACTATTAAATTATAGTTAATGTCCTACAATCTACTTGGTATATTTTCTTTCACTGTAATTGAAGAAGATGTCAAGAATCTTGACATTATTAGTTTTGAATAAATAAATTAAAGCCAAATCAATTTAAAGTAATGAAATAATATAAACTTATTTTATTTTGTACGCATGTGTCATTCATGTGTAGTGTGTGTTTGAAGTGATAAAATTCTTGATTAATTCATCATCATTATGAATGGATATAATTTATAAGAGGAGTGCATGTGAGTGTACAACAATTGATATAACCACCTAAACATCTTAACTAATTAACTGAACAAAGTGATAATCATAATAATTTTAACATTCCCCCCTTATTAAATTGTTCCTACAAATGTACCCTTGAAAACTTACAATCCATTTTGCTAAGGGACCCCCCCTTAAGGCTTACATAACAAAACTTGTTGATTACAAAATAGATATACATTCTTCAGAAGATATTCCTTTGAAAAAACAAATATTGAAGCAAGTGGAACTCTGTCAAGCTGCCTCATGACCCTCAGAAGGGTGTAGCTTTGAGCTAAATTCTCGAGTTCTTGCACTACTATTTTCTCAAACTCTCAAATCATTGATTTTTGAATTATTCGACAATAATTGATATTGAGCTTTGCAAACATAGGGCTCCATCAAGTTGTCTCTTGACCCTTATAAGGGTATAGTTCCCAGTCATAATTTCGTAAACTCTCTAGACAATAATCCATATAGAATTCAATGTCAAATCCTTTATCTGTCTCAAAAAATTAAACTTCACAATATATGTATTCTTGAAATCCATCAGCATCAACAAGGAAAACAAGAAAGAAAGAAAAAAAATTCTCATGCAAAGAACCATCTCAAAGTGAGAAGCTGACTTGAGATGATGGAAATTCCTCTATCCTCCGGTGCCACCAGCCTCCAATATGACAACCCATTACATAAATAAGTTTGGTTTGGATGCCTTGAAGGTTGTTTTCAAATTTCTTGCTAGTGCCTTGATTTTGCAATGCATAAAAGGAAACTTGATATTAGGATCATGAAATTTATTGGTGTTCCCACGCTTGCAAAGCTTTGTAGGAATAGTCACTATCTTGATAATTTGAATGCAATATTGTTGCATTCTCTGACAAGAATCCATCTCATCATACATGGTATCTTGATACTCCTTGTACATGTTATGATAGCCAGTTCTACTCTAGTAATGAAGACAGATATCATAATTCTTGATTATTGTTGGATTTTTCTCAAAAATCTCATTAATAAAAAGCTTTTATCTATTACTCTTCTTCACCTTCCATAATTTCATCAAAAAATACCATAACTTGGACTTAGCCCTAACATCATTTGTAACCTATAGTTTCATCCTATAGGTCTTAATATTTTCATAATTTGTAGTTGAAAAGCCCACCCAACTATAAAACATGTACTTCACCATTGTTTTCTTACCTTCCATAACTTTCTCAAAAAATATCATAACTTGGACTTAGCCCAAACATCATTTGTAACCGATAGTTTCATCCTATAGATCTTAATATTTTCATCAATTGTAGTTGAAAAACCCACCCAACAACCTGATACTGATGAAACATGTACTTCACCATTGCTTCCTATATGACAATAGGTATGAATAGAGGAGAGAAACACACAAAATTCAATCAAATTAAAGAGAAGTAAAACTTATGCCTCTTTGTCTGACTAAAACCCTACGACACCATTTCTTCTAGATTATGTGAGGATTGAAAATTTTGATGTAGATAACAACACTCAATCTAATAAACCCAACACAAGAAGCTCATGATTCAAGAGATAAGACAGACCATTGATCACCTTGAATTGCTTCTTGAATTCACATCATCCAAGAATAATTATTGAGCAACATGAAACTCAACAAACATTTTTGACAAAGCTCCAATTACAATTAGATTCCAAAAAAAAAAATCCAAGATTAGGATTAATAGAAGTTCACAAGTATAGAATTGCTTTATGGTCAAACTCTACGTTTACTCTATCAATATTGTCTCGTCCAAAAATTTCACGAGATTGCCATGCTCACTTTCATATTCAATCCAGTAGTAAAATGCTTTATTATTTTATTGATTATCTATGTCAATTCAATGCATTTGAAGGAGGGGGAATGATGGCAGACCCGAGTTAATTTCTATCCCTTCAGATGCCTCCTTCTCTTCCACATGCCTTAGAACCTTTATACGCCTTGTCTATGCTTCCATTAAACTTCTGCAAAGGTCCTCATCAATATCTGGGAAAAACATTTGATTTACAGGCTGCATATTCTTTGACTTTGGCAGCGGCTCTTCCTGGTACGCCAACATTCATGGTGCAATGCCTATATTTGTTTATCCATCGCCCTTAGCACAATAGATTTTCTCACCCCTTCTACAACAGGATTATGTGCATAGTTCCACACGCCTCACATGGCACAAGATCAGTTAACGCTCTGATACCAAATGAAGTGTTAAAATGCTTGATTGATTCATCATCATTATGAATGGATACAATTTAAAATGCTTGATTGATTCATCATTATGAATGGATACAATTTAAAATGCTTGATTGATTCATCATTATGAATGGATACAATTTATAGGAGTATGCGGGTGTACAACAGTTGTTATAACTGCCTTCATCTTAATTAATTAACTGAACAATGTGATAATTATATCTACGTTAATAATGTTAACATTGTGTATCTTATGATATTGATATCAGAATTCAATCGTGTAGTTTTACGAGTCAAAGTCATTGACCCATGTTTCATGAGTAGTAGTTCACAAGAACCCATCTCTCATGATAATGAATGGTTCAACGGTGTATCTTCTTCAATCAAGAAGGAAAAATTAGCTAAAGTAAATTGATTTACAAAGGTCTCTAGCTAGCGTTTAATACCAAAAGGTGCCATCTTTGAAAAAGATCTAGCTTCCATAATTTTAAAATACTATAATTTTTTGGTTTGTTCGTTTAAGAAATGTACATATTACCATAGAATAGGTAGAATCTCATAGCACTTTCAAGATAAATTCTAACCAAATTGGTTCCAAAGGCATATCTTGAAAGTATCAAGATAAAATAAGTGTTCAATTCATTCCATATGATATTGGACATGTTTTTTAGTAAACAAAAATGAACCATTATAGTTTTTTCATAGTTATATGTGCATAGACTAGCCTAGAAAATAGAGATCAGCCAACTCAAGCTTAAAGAATAATGACCTCCATATTTTGTGATTGAATGTTTGTGAATTATTATTATCCAAGTATCTTGTTATAAATTATAATACTTGGTTTTGTAAGCAATCAAGAATATATTTTCACTTGTAAGGTTGTCATGTAGTTATGGTTTAGAGGTTTCCACATTTCTTGTTATCTTGCTTATTCGAATGTAGTTGTATTTGAGAATCCTTGTTTGTGTAGACAAGTTGTGTAGATATTTTGACATGTTATCTAATTATCTAAAATTATCTTTAATACTTTTTAAAGGAAATATAGTTTGAGCATATTTTCATACATTCTAGAGGAGTTACACACAATTATAATTGTATTGCTAAGGCATTAGTTAATAAGTTTTGAATTTTAGGTATAACCTAGTTCTATAACCTAATATTAGGATCAATTTTTGCCCCAAAAATACCATGATAAACCAAAAGACTTTTTTTTTATCATGAACCTGTTGGTGTTTTAAAATACAACCCAGCTAGGATTTGAAATTCTCTAAGAGGTAGCCAACCTCTATACTAAAGAACCACAAAGGCTAGTGGCAAACTGACAAGATTCAGTCAAAGACTGACATCTCCTACACTTCTGGCTCTGCAGGACCAAGGTGGGTAAACCTATACAATGCCCAAAACTTAAATCACTCATACACTGACATTGCTTTATAAAGCAGATAATTCCCAATGAAAATACACTAAGGGAGGCATTAACAACTTCAAACTTGGCTAGATTCTTAGTAACTCAACCCTCTCTCAGCCATTGGAAAGCGGGACACACAATAACATAGTAAGATTAAGAATTATTTTGCATTTAATTTTGTTTTTGAAATGCACAAAACTGAAAAATAGATTAGTGCCAATTCTGGGCCATGGAGTCAAACACATAAAATGAATTCCAAACAAACAGACTTCAACCAGTGGATTTAAATTTTTAATGTTTTGCATCAACTGTTAGTGTCTTGCACCAACAATCCTTCTCTTATTATCAATCAAATTCTTCTTATCAAATCCCATCTGCAACCTGAAATCACAATCTCCTGCTCAAAGCATTTTAACCATTTCTTTGAAACAGAACAATGAATAGACAAAACAATCTCATGAAACTTGAAATGATAAACTCAAAAACACTTTGTATTATTGAATTTACATGATTCAAAGTGAACAAATATGGATACAATCTAAAGACATTCATGAATGTGCAAACACCTTCATGATGTTATTTGCATAAACTGGTTGTATTTACTCATAAATTCAGAAAATTACAGCTTACAAACTCAAACAATGACTCAGAAATTACAATTCTCTATCTACCCAGCCCAATACAAAAACTCATAACCCTTTACAATGAGAGAATAATAGAAGATATAGAAGAAGAGAAGCAAGTAGGAGCAGCCCTAAATTCGATCTGGAAATGCCATCTGGAAACTTCATTTACCTTGATCAAACTGAAAAGAATTTCTCCTCTTTCTTCCTATGCAGCAACAAACATATTCTCTCAAAACTACTTCTACTCATCATTGCCCAGTAACTGAAAGCATGCCCATGTGGAGAATCTCAAAATTCATCGAGCTGGAAAATATCCTCTTTCTCGTGCAAAATTTTGTTTCTGCCTCTTTCACAATGCTGCACATTTTTTTAATCCAAATATTAAAGTTTTACAACTTCAATATTTATCCCTTTTGACTTTATTTCAATTCCCCAGCAAAGAGAATGTTTCACATTGAAATGCTCCCCAAATGATAAAATGAATATAAAATTCACTTTATTTGCTGCAGCCACACTTTGCAATTTATCTCCAACACATGATACATGTTTATAGAGTGAATAAATTCACTTTATAAAACACCCAAAATGAATATTTAAGTTCACTTTGTCCAATGAAAATATTAAAATATTCTCACCTATGCCTCCATTTTAAAATAATACAATACCCCACACACATCTCATGGGCAAAACACATTACCCATATTTCTTCTATTTTTACTCATGGGGTAAAAATTATTTAAGCTCCCTTTCACTATGCTTTATTTTTACTATCATTGCCTTTTACGGTGGAAAATTTAAATTTTCTTGGTAAAATATTTTACCCACACTATTATGTTTTGCTCACCTTTTAAAATATTTTACCTAAGATTTTATTGTAAGCATCGGGCTCAAAATACTTTGTCCCTGCCTTTGCATTTTAAAATGGGCCCACCATGTTTTGACCTCACTCAACCTCGTGCACCTCGCAAGGATTTTGATGGCGTCACCAAAATCCCGCGAGGCTTGCGAGGAAGGGTTGAAATTGCCCTAATTTATGTTTTATGTTTGGTCGAGCGCTCTTGGGCTGCATTTGGCCGCCATTGCCATTCTCGAGCTCCTCCATTCTACTTCCTCTGTACTTGGCATGGGTTGTGTCTTCCTTACTACATAGGCTTCGATGGTGTCTTTTCCAAACCATTCCTCTCTATGTTTCCATGCAGCTCATGGCGTCCATGAGATCACATTGTATCTGGAACTCATGTCAACAATTTGCACGCCTAGTGGCTGCATTTAGCACAGGCTTTCCTCTGGTGGTAGCGCCCTCAAACTCCCTATGGCCAGCGCATTCTCCCTCTCAACAATGTGCGGGTCACTCTCACTCTTAATGCTTTGGTAGCCATGCATCCTTAGCTTCTCACATGGTCTTCTCCTTGTTTGTTGCGGGCCCTTACCTGTCATGTAATGCACGGGCCCTCATGTTTCTCTTGCCATCGAGCCTTCAATGTTTTGATGGATATGCATAACCTGTTCCAAGTCGCGCGCCTTCTCCTTGCATTTTCTTGAAAGTCTCTAAAACCTTTTCAACATACATTTTGTGCCTGTCACGGGCCTCCATCAAATTGCATTTGCCTGGCATGGGCCTCAGCTTCCTTTTTGGCTGTGCCCCTCACCTGCTCCTCACACATGATGAATCTCTATCCAAAGTGCACCTACCTCCTTTATGCTTTGATGGTTGTCCATGGTTGAACCATAAATCACAGTCAACACCCTCCTGCAAACTATCTTTGCTTTGAAATTCCTAAGGCCCCTTTCATCATCTGTTTCAAATACTTGAGCCCCCTCCCATAGCATGTTGGTTGCGGTATTGCATAGGCCAGAAAGCGTCTGAAGCCTTTTAAATAGGATTTTAAAAAACAATTTTGATATATTGATGCAGATGTGGGCTGCTCCCCTTGCAAAATGATCACATGCTTATTCCATTCACCATCATCCATCGAACCATAAAATATGAGATGCCACATTCCTCTTCATTTTGTAATTTAGAGAAAATCCTCAGAGCAAAGCCAAATGTGGCATGGCTTGTTCTTATCCATTGCTCTGCAATTCAAAAAAAACATTTATAAGGCATCTATAATTTGGCCAAATTGAAATACACGCTGCAATCATCGCATTCTATGATACAACGCCTCTCATAGAGATTCATTCAAAAGCGTTGTGAACACCATCAATGCTATTGAATTACCATACATGTCAATCAAAGCACTCCCAAGAGAAATATTATGCAGCTGCTCAAATAGTTGATGGCAAGATTAACAAGTGTTGTGAATTTGTCCCATGGTAACTCGGGTGAAGCACTATCTTTATTCTCTATGATTTGAAACAAAATCATTTTAAACTTTGGTTTGAGCTTCCAATGGTTATATGCTTGAAGGTATTTTAATTGAATGTCCTCCTCACACAAATCATCTACATTTTCAAACTATATGGACAATGATTGACAAGCACTGGTGTAAGCAATTGATAATAATCTATGCCTTTTCAATCCATCACCATATATTGTTCCCACAATCTTGACTATAGTATTTCCTTTGAAGAACTTCACAACTATGCCAAGCATGTCGGGCCCCATGTGGGTCCGACTAAAAAAAAAATCATTTTCAAACACGTTTTACCCTCAAACGATCTCAACACTGCTTTTGAGTGCTTTTGAAGTTGAAAATAGAACTGGGTCTTCACCAAATCAGTTTTTTGACAGTTTTGGAAAATGGTCCAAACAGGCTAGGTTGACTCTGGAATCACCTTTGAAAACTAGTCAAATGACCTCTGGGAGACATCAAAACTTGCAAGAATGAAGACATTTGACCCGAGAATACATTGCAAAAGACGGCTTGGAAAAAGGAAACCCGAGGAACTGGATATTAATCGGCAAAGTTTCCCAGTCAGGCTTTTCAAAAACAGCAATTGTTTTGAACCAATTGAAACTCTTTCAGCTGCCAATTTGTAAAAATAGTGAATCAACTCCTAGAAAGCTGCCATCAGACACATACGTTCATTAAGGTACTCCGAGCACATGTGCAAAATTAATTTCTTTGAAACACCGTTGATCAAAAGTTATTAACGATCAAAGTTGACCACTCAGAAAGGTTGTCAGGAATGCAGATGTGAAACTGAACAAACTGCATTTGGTTTTGACTTGTTAAAAATAACAAATTAGATCATGAGGCTCTCAAAAATGACACTTGAGATCATTGAGGTATGAAGAACACAGAACAGCATTCATTCTGACATGACAGTCAACTGGTTGCGAAGTCCTAGCTCAAATAGGAGGTTGCTTCGCAAAATAAACAGTCAGCAAATAGCAGAACAATGTCAAAACCCTCCAGCTACACTTTTTGAAACTCTGTCAAAACTTATCGTGGGAAGCTAAAAATTGACATGCTTGCTCACATATGTCAATTGAGTATGTCTGCAAATGGGTTTTGCATAAAATTCATCTGGCTCCAAATTATGACCCTCCAAATTGGGTCATTTACACTAATTCATCAGGTGCACTTCTAAGAGTGCAGAAGCAAAATTTTGAAATAGGCACCTCAAATTTGCAAAATTTGAGAGTGCCATCAAAACCAAACATCTACTTTTTTTAAGAGAAGCTCATGACAGTAATGTATTATATGAAGATCAATCTATTGAGGGGATATCAAACCACAAATATAAAGATAAGATAATTTTTTAAGCTAGTGGCAATGATCATGTTCGATGAATGAATAAAATTGAGGATTGTTAAATGTGTAGATTTGAATGCTATAAAAATTGGATATCAAAAGTTAAGTTTAGAATGAACAAGAAAATTCTCTTTGCTTGATGCATTCATAAAAAGGTCTTTTTTATAACTATTTGGCCAAACCCACTTTTATCTTGAAAATTTCAAGAATAAAACAATGTGTAAAAAAATCAAAAGAGGGGAAACAAATAAGAATAGTTTAACTATGAAAATTTTGGAAAGGCAATAAAATAGACCTTTGCTCAAATTCCTTGGTTTGTGCTAGGTTTAGACCATTTGCATAAATCCACTACACTTTCCTCCTCATCTCATAATAGATACCATAAGAATTGGGACTTGTGTACCTTCTATGCCTATTGCACACTCATATATTTTTCAAGCTACTCTTCATGCACAACTTTAGACAAACCCTAACATCATTTTCTTTGTTTGCTCCCCTCTATCTAGAAGTGCTACTTTTGGTAGTTGCAACTTGAATTTTTAAAATAATAGATATATTAGAATAGAAGACTTTAAAATTTCACGAGACTAAAGAATGTTTATTGAATAGAAGCTTTATAAAATTCCTCTGCAATGATATAACAATAGGATCACATGTGATAATTTAAGATCCTCCACCTCTATAGTACATAATATATCCAACTCTTATTAGGTGTCATAAAACATGTTTTTTGGTTGTTGGTAAAGTCGTCATCGTTAAGATCTAGTATTCCAGTGCATTTTCCTCAACGATTTGAATTTTCTCTCATTGTAAAATGCCTTGGATTCTTGTGCACAGTACCACTCCAGGTAGGAACTTAATTCATGTTTGGGCTAGAAATAGACTTAAAAATCATTGGTGTGAAATTTCCCATGCATTCCACTTTTAGAGGAGATCTAACCAATATATAGTTTGCTTATCTACATCACAATAACCACACCATGGAAACTTAGAGTAATAATTCCTAGTATGTCCATTCTTGACACATTTATAGTAATTATAGTTGCCACCCCAACCTTGATTGCCTCCTCTATTGAATCTAAGTTTGTTGTGTGCAAGTTTCCCTACTATGGTGGTGCTCATCACTTACTTACCTGAGACTACTATAGTGCATTGACAAGCTAACAAGTATTAGTGTCATGAGAAGTGTTGCTATAAAATTTTCACTAGTAATTAAAATTGGCCTCTTTCAACTTATGCAATAGTTGACACATTAATACCTCAAGACACTCTTGGAAAATCATGTATTGTGTGATTCATAGACTACTTTAAGGAGGAAATGAAGCCAGCTCTAGCTACTTTATAAACCTAAAGTAAGCAACACCAATTTTTTATTTTTACAACTTAACATATCTTTTTACCAAATTATGGACAAAAATATGTACTACAAATTAAAAAATATGTTAAATGAATAACAACAAGCAATTTTTTTTTTCCTAATTGGTGGAGTTGGAACTGGAAAAAAACTCACAACAAAATCCATATACCAAGCTCTTCTTTACAAATACGACAACTCTATTGACAATGACCCAAAAAAACTAAAGTTTTGTAGACACCTACATTTTCTCACGCCTGGCCACATTGGACTTTACCCTATCCTAGCTAATTAAATAAATAGTTATTATTTATTTAATTCATCCTTTACCTTTATCCCTCACCTTTCATTAAATAAATTTATGTCTATTTAATTAAGTCTATCCTTATCTCTAAATCCTCCAACTAAATCAATTAATTAATTTAGGCTAATTAATATTCATCTTCATTTTTCATAATATTTAATTGTATATCATCCTCAATCCTTGTTCATTTAATCCTAGCCATTAAATTCTTTGATATAGACCATAATTAAAACTTTACATCATGTGACAAGTATCCCTCCACCATTTATGCTCACACATGTGAAAGAATACAAAAATATAACCTACCTTGTACGAATCTATCCCTCTTGTGACACTTGTTACTAGACTAAGCATTAATCCAAACCCTAAATCTCTATCAATTATAGTCATCCATCAACCAACACATCTTAGCCCTCGATTTCCCTCTTGGAAATTCTATAAAAATTAAAAGCCTCATATCATTTAAGAATTTACTCTTATCATAACTTTATACTGCTTCATTTTCTATGTAATATTCTATTATCTTATACTTATGTTTTCCATTTGATCTCTCATCATCTCAATTCCACTATCATGCTACTAGTTTCATAAGATTCCACATTCCATGCGTCAAAAGAGCACATAAAGAGAGTATTGGGTACAACTCTTCTTCTATCTCAATCCAAGGAGAAAGAGGATAGACAAGGTAAAAGGTTTTATTTGCATGCATTTGAATTATTTATTTCCCTTGTTCATTTTCATATCTTGATTTTTGTATACTTGTCCCTAAATCTTACATTTTTATGATATTTTTTTTCATTGGAGGTTCTAGATTTATGCTTTCACACTATGTTTTAGCACTTGTGTCTCTAGATCTGCCCTTATGTGTTATCTTTTAGCACTTTCATTTCTAGATTCATGCTTTTGCTTATAAATTAGCACTTTCACTCCATAGTTAGTGCTTCTGCTATATAAATTATCACTTTTGTTTCATAGATTGGCACTTCCACTTCACAAATTGGTGCTTTTGCCACAAATTAGTGCTTTAATTTCATTGATTGACAATTCTTTTTCATAAATTGACACTTTCAATTCATAGATTGGTGCTTCCAATTCAAATATTAGCGCTTCCATTCTAGATCAATGCTTATACACCTTAATCAACACATTTTATTAAAATAGCATAATGTTTGATCTACTAATCAGATTTTTGACTTCTTATAGGCTTTGGAAAGATGAGTAGTAGATCTACATAATGAAATAAGTCAATTTTATTGAATTTTCACCAAAAATAAGGTAAAATCACTTAAAATTCATACTTTTATTTCTTTAAAACTTTAATTGATTATAACTTTTGCATATGACATCCAATTTTGGAAACTTTTTTGAAATCTACTAGAAAATAATAAGGAATCCATTGATAAACTCCATTTTTATTCAGTTTTTACTTTTAATCTTGTTTCAGTGTAGCCATCTTTGTTAGTCCAAGATTTTTTTTATAAAACTACTAACATGTTTATTTGTAGCAACATTTTTCCAAGGCATTATCATTTGAGGATTCTTAGTTGAACACTTCATTTTCTAAAGGTTAATTAGCATTATTTATCGTTTATTTAGGTGAGCGGTGTGTATTCTCTCCTCGTGTGTCATTATGTGATCTTGATCTATAGAAGTATAAATTGTACTTTTGTGTTCATTCTAAGGGTTGGAGTTTTTTGTTCAAACCTTGTTCCAGAGAGAAGCAATTGTAGAGCTAGCAGAAGATAGATATTCATAAGTTCATTATGACAATGAGGAAATTATCTCCCCAGGTAAGGCCAAATAAGTTTGTTTCTTGTTCTATATTGTGGAGCTTTTGATTCAAAATTATGCTCTTTTGAGAGATGAGAACCCACAGACTTTAATTGAGGAATATACAATGGTTGTCAATATAGAGAGTAATTTGAAAGCATCTGGGAAATATAGCAAGAGAGTTGATATAAAACTCTTGAAACTAAGTGCAACAACTTCCAACGAGCCTCTCACTGTTGAAGAAAAAATAGACAAATTGATGGGAGCTATGAAGGATCTTTCATAAAAGGTGGAAAAGAATGAAAAAGGTATGTCCTCCAACATTGCTCTTGCACATTTCAATGAAGTTTAAAGGTTACATAACAAGCCTTATAATCATGATTGGTCCAAGAGATTTGGTGGTAATGATAAACAATCATCACCAAGGAACTCAAACCAAAAATACAATGAGAGACACACCTCTAATCCCTTGAGGAAGGATCATGTGAATCTTCAGCAAGATTCATTTTGGTGTGATATATGTTACTTTCCTCATGATCAATCCAAGTGCATTGTTGCAACTGCACTTGATGAAGAAAAATAATTACAAGAGAAAGAGGGTACACCTGAATGTTATGATGATGCCAATGTAGATCAGTTGGATGCCTATGAGGGTGAGGAGTTTTTTCAAAATTATTATGATAACTATTGTGATCCTTTTGAAATTCCAAATAGATATTTTGAGCAACCCAAGGAATAAATAAGACAGAGATACAACAAAGAAAATCCTTCCAATGAACCATTTCACCAATACTATGGTAACTCCATGCTAACTGTAGGGCCATAATTTCCTTAAAAATTACAATGTATGTGTTCCGTCGAGGTTTGATTCACCCAAAATTTAAATGTATCATTGTATAATCATGTGGGGTTCTCTAAATTTTTACTATACCATTTAAAAATCCCACAAAAGTTTCCAAATATGAATTGATATAAATACAATCAGAACTCTGATTTATTTTTACACATTTTGTTCAGTTATGGACTTGTGAGCTCTCGATTCAAAAGTTGGAACCTTGATCATAGGAAATTTATAAAATTATAACTACAGGTATTGTTGCATTAATTAATAGCGATTCAGTGAAAAACTAAAGGTAAGTGATCATTCTTCATAGTGTTATAAGATGTTTTATCTCTTTTCCATTCTTGCTTCAATCTTAAAGATGATATCTAGTAGGGAACATGATCTATATTTTATGTCCTTAAACTGAGAAGACATATTTTGGCAACTTTTATTTCATGAGAGATCAAGATGTCAAGTATCAAGTGCAACAAGAGTAATACTCCTCAGGGTGGTGAAGGGAGGCCATCAAAACGCCCAAAAGGTAGAGTTACCATAAAGTCATACTTTGGCAATATTTTTGATCCATCAAATCAAGTTGAAACTACATCATCAACTCTTGCACCAAATATTAATGAAGAAGGTATTAGCAATACCTCATAGGAAGATTGGAATGAGTTAATTGAGTTAGACAAGGATGACAATGTCACGGAAAATGTTCCAAGGGATACCTAGGGTAGCTAGAATGAGTTAATTGACTTGGAGGAAAATGTTGGTATCGTAGATGATGTTGCAAGGAAGAGGAAAAGAAAAGGCAAATCAAAAACGAGGCGCGATTGGGATATGACAAGGAATTTTTGGATTGATTGGGTGTCAAATTACCCATTCATTGAACCAATGGAGAATGCAAAAAAAGATGAACCTCCAACAAAATGCAAATGCAATATTTGTAGTTAGAAATATAAAAGAGACAATAAGTTGCAGCTAAATATTTCCACTATAGAAAATCATATCGATAAAGTTTATAAAAAAAAATCATAGAAGAAAAGGAAAAATCAATAGTAATATGGAAATAAAATAATTTCTTCATGTTAAGTATGCCCTGGAATATGATGATCATATGCAAATAATGACAAATCTTGTTGAATGTGGAGGTTCAATTGAAGCTCAATTTGGAAAGATAATGGTAGGAGCACAACTGGAAAAAACTATTCAGATGAGTGTTGTTTTTCATTTTTTTTTCGGAGGTCATCCTATGATAGACTACCCAAAATATAATAATTTATTATATTTTTGGGTGTTCCTAACTTTCCTAAAACACATTGGTAAATAAATGATGGATGGGAATGGGAAAGTTATCTTGTTGAGGTGGAAAAACAAGATTTAGGAGAAAAAAATAAGAGTCAACCTTCATTACATTATCTTTAGATGAAGTTATTGCAGTAAATGATACTTCTTAGGTATGTATGCATGTGTATATTGTACACTAACATGTTCACCAACCTCATCTACTTTGTGTTCATAAAATGGAGAGTTTGACATTGCAAGATCTTTTTGAACTAGTTAAGAAATATTTGAATGAAATCGGACGTATGGATGACTTCACAATTGCCAAAACGTTAGTGTGTGTAGGAGTTGATGGAGCTTTAGTAATGCAAATTCATAGGAACAGTCTTTGCATAAATTTACTATTGGAAATATTGATGAACAATGAACCCAATTGAAGTTGTGCACTCTTCAAAGGATCAAACCATGAAAGACACCATCCACAAGAAAATGTTGCATCATGAGCAAGAAGATAGATAATTGATCAAATGATGATCTATGGTGATATTGAATTGATCTAGAATATGTTACAAATGTACAAGCACCTTGTATATATCGAAAAAGTGAGATGAGGTAGGATAACTACCCTTGATACAAACATTAAATGCCTAATGCAAATAATAAATGCATAAAATAATGCATAGGAAAACTATTAAATGCTAGATAACTAAAATTAAATAATGAGACAAGGCCTCATTATAACTAACTTCTAGAAATGAAAACTAGGACTAACTTAACTCCTAAGTAAACTTATTAATGTGAGTAGGTCCTCAATAATAACTAGTTAGGAAATATCCCCATTCACACCAATACCCCCCATAAGTGCAACTAGGGAGTGTATTTATTATGAAAATGATGCAATATGGAAATGCAATATGGGTTCCGACAACGAGTCCATGTTAGGTACCCATGTACAACTAATCATGCAACTAATCTCTCACAAACAAAGAAAAGGAGAAAACCTCATGGCATAAAACTCCTCTCCAAAAATGAGATGCAATGCAAATCATGTACAAGTGATAAAAGTGATGTATGGAGGTCTCAACATCAATACCCCCCAAGAGCTACATCCATCACAAATTGCAGAAAATTGCACAAAATTCAAGTCTTCATTCAAAAATTCTTATTCAATCTACACACCAACCCTCCATTTGACTTGGAGGCTCATATTTATGCTTGTAAAATAAATTTATGTCCCCCAACCAACCTAAAACTACCATTTAACAACTTTTAACAAACTTTTAAAAAGTTGTCATTTGACAAGAAAAGTTGTTATAACAACATTTGACAACTTTTGACAATGTTTTCATTTTTTCACCTAAATGACACCAAACCTTCATCAATGACTCCAAATGACTTATATTGGCCTAAAATGACCTTATTAACATTGAAGAACACAAAACAAGACAAAACTCAAACTTTATTATTTTGAGCATGAGAGTGCTCCTGCACCATACTCCCAAGGGAAAGAAAAACTCAAGTCCACTTGAGTGTAGGTCTTCTTTTTCTTCTTGGTCTTCCAATTCTTCTACACTATTGCCTTGATTTCTTCTTGGATTTTTCTTTGTGTCTTCCACTTGTTTTCTCTATCTTGTCTTCTCAGCTCCTTCTCTTCTTTTTTCCTTGCGAGGTATTCCTCTTTTGGCATCCTCCTCTGAACCTGATCTCTTTCAAGAGCCTGATTTTCAATGAGTTGTATCTCCTTGTCTAACAAACCTACACATACATAATCCAATGAAAGATTAGAAATTAAATATTGAGACTTTGAGGTCTCCTCTTTGTCTCCTTGCACCAAAAACTCCACTTCAACACCCAAGAGATCCTCCATGTGTGCTAGATTTGTATAAAAATCTGCATACATTGTATGCACTTCTCCTTCTTTAGACTCTTTTCCATCTTCATTTTCATCTGCTGCACCTGTAAACACATACCCACACAAAGGCTTATTTTCAAAAACACAAGATTTTATTGTCCCTTTAGATGATTCTAACACCCTTCCTTTCAACATATCTTGCAACTCATCATTCTTGTTGTTGTCATATTTTTCCTTCTTCTCCTCTAAATGATCTTCTTGATAGGCCACTTTATCCTCTTTCTTATTGGTAAATTCCAGCCATTTTCCTGGTTTGCTTTCTCAAGACACTGTTGCATCTCAAGATCCATTCTTTCTTGATTTTTTTCTTGAATTTATTTCATTTGTTCCAAGGCATACCTCAACTCTATTATCTCTTGTTGAACATCTATTTGTTTTTCCTTCTCATTTTTCTTCTTCATCTCACTTTTCTCTCTTATTTTCTCTTGTTGCTTCTTGCTTGGTAACTCCTTACTCTACAAGTCTCCACGGACTAATCTTCTCAACATTTCCATTCTCCTTTTGTAAGAAAGTCTCTTTCACTTTTCTTCTTCTCAATGCTTCTTCTTGTCTTTGTGATACCTCACCTTAGGCCTCTCTCTTTTCCCTTGGCCTAGTCTTTTAGTATCCAGGTTCTTCTCTTCAACCTGTAAAAGATAATACACAAACTTCCAAAAATTTCTTGTTCGGATCTTCGGGCTCTAATACCAATTTGATGCAAAGCAAAGGGCTTAAACAAAAACATTAACTCACAATCGAAAAGTGTTTCTTAAAACTCCAACATAATGGGACTCATGACCACTCACTAGGCCTTTGGCTTGGGACTCATTTTGAGATATCTTGAATCTATTTTACTTGACCTTCTCAATGACATTGAACGGGACTTACAATATGACATAAAGGACATTGAACAATACCTACATGAAGGCTTTAAACTATTCATCGATACTTGGGTCTTAGTCACTTTTACATTCATTGCAATATCACTGTCAAATCTGTGTTCATGGGAAAGTCATTATATTTTCCATAGGATTAATAAAAATAATCACCAATACCTTGGAACAAGTCTACAATACCCTTATTCACACTTCCATAACCTTATTCAACCACAATGAAGCCTTCTTTGCAAATACAACATCAAATGTTGCTCTCTACTGCCCTATTAGTCTAATGCAAGAGAATGTCAGAAGGAAAAGTCATTAATAACTTGAACAAAATAAATAATGAACCCAATCACTCTAGTGAGATTGAAGAGGACCTTATTACATACCTTCCCTCAAAATTTAATCAAAATCCAAGGATGGAAATAAAAGTTATGATTTTTTTCCCAAAACTGGTAACCCTAGGTAGGGTTCCATGTAGTTTTTAATAAAAATGCAATAACTTTCAAAATATCTAATCAAAATTGATGAGAAAAAAATGAAATTAAACTAGATTCACGTGGAAATATATCCCAAGTAATCTCATATAAAATGGTGCACTGTACAGTCCATACAACTTGCTGCTACAGCTTGCAACTTTCAGAAGAAATAGTCTTCTAGGGCTGATAATGGTAAAATTGTTGTAACTCTCTCTAAACTTAATGAAATTTAACCAAACCAAAACCAAATGAAAGGTAAATCAATTATCTTTCCAAAAATACCATGTGTGGGTCATTGAATAAAAATTAAAATATGTACAAACACAAATAATTGAAGGCCCATAGACCAATGCTAGTCAAATCTTGCAGGATGCAACCACTTTGCAAGTCTTTGGACCTGCAAAGAAGGCACCCTCAGGTACTCTCTCTTGAAGGAAGCCTGTAAGGAACTCCATAGAGTTATACTAGAAAGCAGATTCACAGGCACACCTACAAATCAACATGTTAATCCGCAGACAAAACATGTTAGAAAACAAAAAGCAGTCGCATAGGCAAACAAGAAAGCAGATAGTCGAAAACTAAGGAGAAGCTTTCAAAGGGGTCCCTCGGGAATCCTTTAGAAGAAAATGGGTCCACTCAAGGGATGCTTATGTTGAAAGTGAGAGCATTTTTCACAAATCAATTCAACATCAAGGAATCATTTTTAAATATTTTCACTTCATCAAGGAATTTGAAAGGAATAAAGTCTCCTCGCAAGGGGAAGGTCAAACTTCATCTGTAGGGGAAGGTTCTCCCTCCTTAGAGGAAGGATTTTCAAATTATTTCTTTGCGAACCCATGATTAAGGAAAAGTATTCTGCTAGGGGTTCTTGTTGAGGATTGTGATTTTTGAAAAATGTTTTGAAAGAATTTTCGAGAAAAGATTTGTTGGCCACCGAATGTGTTTTCTAAAAATCAATGTAACATGATAGCCCCCGCTTAGGATGGTGTGTGTTGAACATAGAGGTACATGACATCCTAAGGGGAAAAAAGAAAGAATGAAAAAGTGATGTTGTGGCCTATGGGACATAGAAAGATGTAACTGTGGTAATGTTGTTGCACATGCAAGGGATGACACATGAGCACCACAACATCATGAAACAAGCACGAAGGATAAGATAGAAAAAATGCAAGAAGAGGTAATAACATCATGAACAAGGGACATAGGGGTGATCTAATATTTTGGGGTCAGAACTACTCATAAATATAGATAAATAGATAATAATAGTAGGGTGATCCCACAATACTAGTTTACAATTTTTGGCCAAATTGGACACTGAAATATTTTTTTCTCATTAAATCTTCACTTTCGGGCACCTATAGCGGTTGAACCATGAGGAATTTAAAGATGATGCAAACTAGTGATTTGTGAAATTTTGTCTGTAGATTCTAAATATATTTTTTTCAAAATTTTTGGAATCATATTGCACTTTTTTTTCCATCTCCTTCGAAAAATAGTTTTCAGTAAACAACATTTTTAAGGAGTGACACTCACCATATACAACATAACTTTTTTTCCATGAAGGATAAAATTATAATTTTTTCGAATTTAGATTTGTAACTACGATATCTAGTGCTTCCAATTGGTCTCATAGTGTTTTATTGAATATTTTTTCCTTAATCAAGTTTCGAAGTCAAACCAATTACAATTCAAACATAGGCGGACCGTATACAACGTAAAAAAATTTGTATGTATCAAAATTCAAAAAAAAATTGTTGGATCAAGGACTTCAATATCAAGTGCACTCATATTTTTTTAAAAAATATTGATAATCTATTATTTTTCCACATGTGCAGAACAAAGAGCTTGATTTTCACTGAAAAACCTATGTTTAATAAAACTAAAAAAATAGATACATAATAAAATCAAAACATATTAAAATTATATTTGTTGGATAGCTTGTTCTGAGGACTACCATCATCCAGTTGGGTATGTGAAGTCTCCTCCATTTTTATCCTCAACTTGAGCTTCGAAGTGCAAAATTTTGGACTTTTTTGGTGTCTGAGGGGGAGAAGGGGGGAAAAGGGGGGTTCGAGCGAACCCCCTTCCTTTTACCATTTCCTTTGCTTTTTTGAATGAGGAATGTGGGGCCAACATTTAATGGATTCGCTCAAACCAAATAGTTCATTTGAACCCCTAAAAGCAATTTTTTTTGCATGGGGTCATTTTTGGCAACTTTTCCTTCCTCACTCGAATTGTAAACCACTTTTGTGGGTTTACCCAGTATATAAATGAACTGTCATCAACCCCCTACTATATCAAACCATATGAAGAATATACGAGAAGACAAAATAAAAATAAAAAATTGGGTCAACATGGAAGGGAAGCTTAATGTCCCCAACACTTTGCACCATCCCCAATTGTCAAAAATTAATACAGAATAGAGGAAGAATGATGTAACAAATAGAGGAATTTTTATGAAACATAAACACTCTTGTATCCAAGCACCTACAAGGGTGACAAGGGTCATCCAACAATACATAATGCAAGCACAGGGGAACACAAACACACACACACAATCTACTCTACAGATAAAGAAGAGGTGCCCCCTAGTCCTCATCAACCAAGAGGTCGTCAGTCTCTCAATCTAAATCATCATAAGGGAAACGTGGATGAGCCTGCAAGGGAAAAATATCAAAGGGGGAACCCTTCGATCCCCCGTCCCCCCCCACAACAAGAGCCAAGGAAGAAGGCCTTGTGGGGTCTCCTCTGCTTAGTTCCTGTGGGGTGAAAGTCAGGGACTTTGTGAAGATCGATGATAGGGTCAGGACCTCATCCACATAATTAAACATGCACTTCATAGGAGTTCCATACATTAACTCAACGAGTGAGGAAGGCGGTGGGGTAAAAGCACAAAGTTGTGTCACACTTTTTAAAGGAAATAGCCAACATTGATCAACCTTTTAAACTTGAATCACTAAAAAGTGACATATATGTTTTGAATTTTGAAATGATGTAAACTAATAAAATATTTATTTTTTACTATATTTTATTCTTGTATTTTTTTTAAAAATAAAAAGTTATTTGAATATAGTTTTTTATAAATTGACACTACAATTTAGTTGTTGAAAAATGAAGTCACGTGAGATGTCAGCCTTTATATATTAATTTTTTTTTCTCCTTCAATTTTTTTGTGTATTTATAACTTGAAACTTTAGTGCATGGATATATTTTTTTCAAATTTTGATAAATATATATTTTTAAATAAATATTAAAATATGTGTGTATTAAAATATAATTGTTTCCATTGGACACCAAATTTCATATTATTTATTTATCTAAAATGGGAAAAAATTATACCCTCTTGATATAGATTCTTTTATCTAGTGCATCATATTTGTTTCAATTTTTTTCAATTAGTTTTACTATTTTTCCTTGTCATGGTAATCAACTTAATATTTTGTGTTGATAACCTACTTTTAGTAAAAATAAAAAAGAAAAATATAAATAATAATTTAATTATTAAAATATATATTTTTGAAAACTATACTTATGGATCTACAAAAGAGTATTTTTAGATTTTAAAAATGTTATTTACATGAGTAAAAATTGTTAAAACATCAAATTTTTCAAATAAATCTATTTTTTTGATAAATTTTCCTCAAAGTGGTGTTACATGTGCTTTTAGCCAACAATTTTAGTTGGAAAAGTTGTGGACATATCTAACTTAGCTAGAATGAATCTTACAAGATCATATGTTTGACCAAAATATATTTTTAGTTAGAAATACTTAAATTCACTTGTGTTGATAAGTTGGTTGAAAGTATGACATAGCTTTGTACTTTTACTCGGCACTCGAGATTCACTGCTAGGATCACCAAGAGACTCAGGAGTAGTGAAAAACTCTAGGGATGTCAAGAATTCTTTTGTCACAAGGATGATAAAAGCTAATGCAGAACCACCCTCCGAAGAAGGTGAACCCCTCTTTTGGCCCCAATTGCTAGCAGGGTCATCCTCCATCTTTCGCTTTGTCGTAGGATACGAGATCCCTATGGACGAGGCAGAAGGCACGAAGGAAGAAGAGTTAACTTCTGTGGACACCACCAAGGTATTCATCATTTCCATGGGATTTGGGAATGGTGGGATGTCCAGGAGGGACATCAAAAGAGGCGGCTCAACCGAAGGAGCAATAAACACCTACACCCTCTTCAAGTGAGGAATGCTTACAATTGTGGCGAGAGCCTGAAGCAAAATGGAGGTTGAAAGAACTGAAGTAGAGAGGGTGGGAGAAGAAGACACAACAAAAGGTGTTGGGGCAAGAACTATCGACTCCTCTTCCATATTTTGTAGGGCGACTTGCTCAACAGCCAAATCCTTTCTCTGATGCTTGCACTCGCATGCAAGGTGGTTCCTGCAACTCTGAGAGCTAGATATCGAAAGATGAGAAGGGATGGAAGACTCTTGTTCAACCATAGGAGTGTCCATCATGGCCATTTTTTTTAGAGAGACTCCTAAAAGGGAATAGGAGGGAGAGATTGAGAGGATGGAACGACAACGGGGGAGCAGGTTCTAATGCCTCAGCAACGAGCCTCTTCCTGTTCACTACCTTATAGGTAGTAGTAGTAGTAGGATGCCATGGAGGCTGAGACATAGAGGACTCCCTACATGAACCCTTCCCCTTACCATACACGTCGGGTTCAGGTCCCGTAGGTAAGGTAGGAAGGTTGGATACCTAGGTCTTGGCCTTTCACCAAGCAGGAACCATTGGAATCCTTATACGAAAACCAGGAGTAGTAACCCAAAGTTCCTCTTCAAGGAGGGAAGCAGAGGTGGGGCCCTAAGCACGGGTAGGCTTCTCTTTTCCCTTGTGATAGGAAGAGGCAGCTTGTTGTTGCATTATCAGGTGAGTCACTTTTGACTGTCCTTTACCCCTGGTTTTGTACTTCATGTAGTTTCAATAAAGTGGGTCTATTCTAGGGGGAAGTGAACCAACCGAGGTGGTCCAAAAATGACCCAAGAAATAACCCCCATGGAATACCAATGGCTAATATCTAGTGTCATGCACAACATGCACGGAACCTTCATGGGAAAACTTTAGACATTTGTAAATGACAAAAGTGATTTTGTTCATGGAAGTTAGCCACTGGATGCCCAGCTTCACCTTGAATAGATCAGATTCTAGAATGACATCAAAAGTTGTATCCATAGCCCTAGGTCCAACTAGCATAGAAAGAGTTATAGAACCATACAGTGCAAGAGAGAGACCATCGTGTGTACGTATAATAGATTTTGTTTTCTCATATTCCTCTCTCTGTAATGAATTTAGCCATAACGTATCCTCCATAATAATATTTACTCGACTCGTGGGGTTGACTAGGACTCCTATCACAATTTTTCCATTGAGCTGAGCAGGAATGTATAGGGGAGAGGGCTTGTTATTCAAAGGCAAGTGCTACAAGGTGAAAGTCACATCTAGCAAGCCAGTCGTAGGCTGCGAGGGAGGAGTAGGATTAAACGAAACCACATTAATATACGTCAATGGTTTAGGAGAAGCATCAGAAGGTTCGATAATCAAGTTCACAGAATGGGATGGAAATGGGTCCATGTAAATTTGCAACTCTATATTGGCCTTTGCTACTAACTTGTTTGTATTTTATTTCTTCCCATCGAGGTGGATGGCATTGTCATCAATGTGATCTTGTATCTCATGATGCAGGCACATGCAATGCTCGATATCATGCCCATTAACACGATGGTACTGACAAAAATAATTCTCGTCATATCAATCAGGATAAGGCTGAGGTCGAGGATTTTCTAATGTTATAATCTTATCTTTCAATAACTTTTATAGAATAGAAGAATAAGATTTAGCTAGCTTTGTAAAATTTCTATAGCACCTGAGGCCATGATCATTAGTCGTGGAAACTATATTTGCTACATCCTTTCCTTTTCCTAAAATAGACACAATAGATTTTCCTTTGGAATGGGAGTGCAAGGAAGATCCCGCAAACTAAACCACCATTTGTTGATACTCTCATAGTGTGGCACACAAATGTGCGAAGGGTATTTTATTAGGGAAAATTTATCCTGCCAAGCTCGTTGTAGGTTACCTATGAATGCCTTTTGCATGTCTAATTCAGGTATGAGATCCGTGAAGAAGAGTGCTTGTTAATGTGCAATAAAATCAGTTATCTTCACGTGTTCTCCTTGCTTACACCGGACGAGATCTAAGAAGGTCATCTTAATACCAATGCTAGCCTAGAATTAACACAGAAATTGATTGATGAGTTGGTCAAATTAGAATATATAATTATCAGGCAAGGAACAGTACCACTCGAGTGTTGTATCCTTGAGAGATCGAGCAAAAATCTTAGCCATTAGAGCATCATGGTGGAAGAAATTTGTGCACATGGCATTAAAAGTTGATACATGTGTTTGTGGATCCCCTTTACCACCATAATTATCAAATTTAGGAATCTCCATTCCTTGAGGGGAAGGAGTGTGCAATATCATCACCAACAGTGGACTATGTCAAAAAAAGGGTTGGAAGATAGGTTGGGCGGAAGCTTGGGAAAGAATCACCAACTGGTTTTGCATCTAGCCCATATTCTGAAGAAGAGCATTTAGAATAGGGTCTAAAGATGACAAAGGCCCAGTAGAACCTCCACCAAAACCACCACCACCAGATCCACCTCTAGAGCCACCGTCGGAACCACCATTGGGTCCATCAGGGTGACTGCCATCGGAGCCACCACCTCTCATTCCTCCTGAGCCCCCACCACCAAGGGAAATAGGAAGGGTGAATCTGAAAACCAAGGGGTATTTTACTTGCCTTGACAGTGCGGGCTTTCTCGGAAGCAAAGGAGATGTTGATCGAGGGTCCTATTTTGGCCATGCATACAGACATGGTAGGCATCAAGACACCTATTTATCTCTCATAAGCGTCAAGCACCTCCCCTTGGGTGGTACTCAATCGAGGGTTATACAAAGGGATGTATGCTTCAGTTAGATCAGTGAGGTCACATAAGAACTCCATGCCTATTTGATCCTTACCTAACATGTATCTCACCTCACTAACGAGCCTACCAACCCATGTCATGTTCAATGCTTTCTGTGAATGATTTACGAGGTCTAACAACCTCTTGTCTAATGCCAAAAGGTTTTATGCAGGAATATGCACAGCATCATCCTCATCCATGGATGAGGTCGTAGGGGACACTGGAGGAGTGGATGCACAAGTGGTCTCATCTATGAAACCCATCTCGTCTGAAAAGCCTATAGAAAATCCAGTAGTAAAACCAGAAGTGGCCTTCATCTTTTCCATTGGTAGGTGTTGTAAACTTATTTGAACAATGTACGCAAAGGTCGTAGACTAGGTTGTGATGCTCATAGAAACTCACAACACCCAGGTTTACAATGATTACCAAGTGCGAGGAAAAAGTCTCAACACAAAAAATGGATAAACATTGTTCATGTCGGGTTCACCAAAATGTAGAGGGGAACCAACCACACCAAGGATCCAGATCATGAAGAGCCGAGAGTGGAGGGCTTCCCTAGTCTACCTCAAGCTGGATAAGGGTTTAAGGTCAAGGATAGAGAATGAAGAGCACTCTCAAGGGTTGTTGTCACTCTACTAACCCGAGAGATTTGATGGGGCCAAATGAGTAGGTTTTTGGAACTCGAACTGTACCTCATACATCTCTCTGCCAAAGGATACTAGTGTAGGTCAGGGACGACAGCACAGTGCATTGGCATCTCTCTAGGGTGTTGGCATTTGTACGGCCAAAAAGTGTAAAAGTACAGTGAAGGGTACAAGAACCTACTAACTACTTAGTGGTTGAGGTTTAAATCACTAACTAAGATGATAATAAATAGAATAAAGAAGATAACTAGAAAAGTGATATAGAAGATGATAAAAGTGAAGGTGATGAAAATCAAATCACGATTCTAGCTCGTCAGAAAGATCCACACAGACGTATACCTATACACAACCTAGAGATGAAAAATGTTGGATCTATATAGGGGTTTGCCTCATTCAAACCCCCGCTTTGATGTTTCCACCTCCATGGACAGCCAAAAAATATATGAGATAGAAAATATGATAAAGAAAGTAATGTTAGAATGGAAATAGAACTGATTACTACAAGAGACACCAAGCTACAAAAATCCGAAAACAAAGTAAATGAAAGCATTACCACCCTCGATTAAAGGAATTTAATGGCAATGAGAGAGGAATGCAAGCCCACAACAATGGTAGAGTCAACACAACCGTAACAATGTTGAAAGCAACCTCACTAGGCACCAAGCTACAACTTTTGTGGTAGATGTGAAGAATGTTGTGATGTTGGAAACGTGAAGCCAATGGTGCAACAAGTAGCTCAAATAAGGATAATGGAATTTTTGTGTGTAGAAGCTCAAGAATTTCACATATGATCAAGAAGATTTGTCAAGAAGATAGAATGAGAGTGAAAGAGGCATTTCTAGATGAAAAGGGAGGGAAAGAGTCGTTCAAAGGTCAACAGGAAGGCACAAAGGTATTACGCTTCATCGCTAATGGAGAACATAACATCTCTACGGATTCCAAAGGTAGGAATCTGTCAGGGATGGCAATGCGTCGAGTAGACATCTACACGTTGCACTCACGTCATAGATAGAAATTCCCCCACCAAAATAAAGGACAAGCGCCAAGTGAATGCACTACAGATAGGTGATGTGGAATTACTTAGTCAGATCTGATTTTTCTAAAATAGAGGGTGTAAAAGGGGAATTCACAAGAGGGTGCAAATTCGCTCCTATACATTATGACAACCATAGAATTAAAATATGATCAAATTTAGTCTCCCCACCTACAAAGGCCAATATATAGTGATGTCCATGCAATTAAATTAAATAAAACATAGCAATAGAATTATTAATGATTTTGGAAGACGAATTTTCTAGATAGATCCTTGGTAATCCTTGGCAAGAAAGGTCGGGGGTCATGTCTTCTTGTTAGGGAAATAAAATAAATTATGAGCAATGGTGAATAAGTGAAAGAGTAAGAAATTAATGTTAGTATAGCTAATAATACCAATATTAATATTTTAAAACCCACTATTATCAAGACTAGTACTTGAAGATCCTCCTAATGTTATAAGATAGGCTTATTACCATCAAACATTCTAGTGCTTGTGGAAGCAATAATGTTTCCAATGCTCATGAAGAAAACTATTAATATACAATTTCAACACTATAACCTTAGGTGTTAGAAGGCATAGTAGTATTATGAGATGAAATTACTAGTATCAAATACCCTAGTAATCATAATGATAAACAAAGGTCTCAACAATTCTGAAATAGTAATTATAGTAATTAGCATGAAAAATTTAGCTCAATATTAATGTCAATACTATCAAGGGAAATAGTGTAACGAAAATATCATTGGTGATTATACTTAGTTATTATTACTAATAGGCAAGTATAAATATTACTGTGTAGCTATAAGGCTGATATATGTGAGGAATAAAGTTGATATCAAGAGAGAGGATTTAATCTAACCTTGTCATTAACAGAGGTATATCATATTAACACTGCTATTACTAATGACACTTAGAGTAAAGTTAGGACAAGAGGTAAAGACATATTGTTACTAAGGTATAATGTTAATGCTAGATAGTAAAGAGAGATTTATAATATTGATTATAACAATAGCATTTTGATTGATTAGATGGAACTTATTTGAATATTAGAGTGTAGCGATGTGAATATCATTAGTAAAATATTATGAACTCTGACTTGGTACTAATCCCATCTAGGTGTAGTTGTACATGGTGTTTCAAGCTTGTCAATTAGCAATTAATGTCATTCCATATCATTATTAGACAAAAATAAATTGGGTGTTCCGTTATGTTCGGTGATTAAAATTATGGGCATGACAATATCATATGTTTTTTTATGTTGTGTTCTTGTGTGTGTAGTCATGGCCCTTAATGTTTTTCATGATGTAGTTTAAGTCGGCCCTAATCCTTGTTACCATTTTGGTCTGTTATCCAGAGATCTAGATTCTCGTTGTGCCTACAAGAGACACACGTCCCCAACTAGATTCAATGTTAGCACCTATAAAATTTGAATGAGATTGTAATGCTTTATATTGTCCCTTTATGTTCCCCATCATTTTTAGCTAATATGATAAATTTCATTTTTGTATCATACTCAAGTCCCTTAGGTGGTTACATTACCCCTTTATTAGACTATGGTCAAAATCCCATTTTGCAGAATATCCAAGAGTTCATAATTCTTTTCTTCTTCATGTCCTTTCAGGGATTTGAGACCCAAACAGATATTTGGATAGCCCAAATGTTCTTGATTTTCTTGATCTTCCCTTCTTGCTTTTTTCCTTTTGTTTGGTTGGGGATTCGAGTCTCAAATGGACACTTGGACTAAGGTCCAAGCCTGCTCTTAACTCTTGCCACTACTCTCTTCTTTCTTTCCTCTATCTTGTCAAGATTTCAAGTCTTGATCAAACCTTTGGACTACGTCCAAGTTTTCCTTTTCTTCCCACTCATTTTTCTCTCCTTAGTCTGATCGAGACTTCGGGTCGTAATCAAACTTTTGGACCTAAGTCAAAATGGTCCAAATCCTTCTCGAGCTTCTACCCCCGCTCTCTCCTTTCATTCCATCATGATTTCAGGTCCCAACGGGGTCATCAAATTATTCTCCACAAGTCCACTAACAATCTTTGGCAAGCCCATCTTCCTTCCACAGATGACTGAAAAAATTTCCATGTGGCATGTTTTTTGGAAACCCACATCCCTTTTCCACTTTACTTCACTTCGTCTCGTGGATCCACCAGCTTCTTCCACCAATTCCTTTTTTAGCATGTAGACCCACAACAATTATGCCACTTGGCATCCTTTAAGCAAGCCCGCTATGCTTTTCCAAAGATTCCTTTTTGGCATGTGAAAGCGTGGAAACGATGGCACATGTCATCATCTACACATGTTTTTACCTTCTCTTACCAGACTCTTTTGTCTTTCTACAAAATCACAAAAATCATGCCACATAGCATGATTTTCATGGTTTCACTGAGTCTTTTCCAGTGGTCCCCTTATCAGTTTGTGGGTGCATGAAAATGATTCCACGTGGCATTCTTTCTGCAAGTCTTCGACATCCTTTTAGCAAGTGTTGTCTAATCCTGCAAAAAGGCACAAAACCTGCCACATGACACACTTTTTACGCATCTGCCCTCTCTTTCTGGTACATTCTTTCTAGCCCGCAGGGAAGCGGAAAGCTACCACGTGGTAGCTTTTCTATTTTTTTTCCTTCCTTTTTCAGTGGTCCTTTCTTCAACCCGTGGAAATGTGAAATATTGCCACGTAGCACTTTTCATTCTCAATCAAAAATTTATTTTTTGATTCTTTTAATCCTGTTGGGATGTTGGGTCCCGAAAGGATTTTCCAACCTTAGGATCGAAAGGTCCAAGTCTAATGAGGATTCCCAATCCTAATTGATTCTTCCTTTTCAATTTGTTTTGGACTTCAGGTCCTAACAAGACTTTCGGACCTATGGTCTGAAGTGTCATTATTTGATCGGGATCCCCGATCCCAATTAGCTTTCTTCTCTCATTCATTCAGGACTTCGGGCCCCAACGGGACTTTTGGACAAATATTTGAAATTTTCGAATCCAATTTCTCCTTTCGCTCCTGACTTTCTTTTAGCTTTCTTCTTTACTCTTGTCGAGGTTTCAAGACCTGATTAGATTCCAGATCCGTTTTTGGTTTCCTAAACCCGATTTTCTTCAGTGTCAGGATTTTGAACTTTTGGACTTTTGACCTAATAGTCTAAATCTAATTTATGTTTCTACTCGCCCTCCAGTTCTTTATTTCTTAGGAACCTATCAAGGTTTCAGAACCCAATCAAACTTTTAGATACTCTACAAGATTTTCACATTTTTCACCTTAATGTTGCAACAACTTTATCAACTATCATATTTGATTCTTGGGGCTACAAGGATTATTTTAAATGCATTTTTCAATAACTCCAAGTGGGATAAACTGGAGTCCATGATCTTTTATGATTCTTAGGCCTCCTTTCTGTCAAAGATCCAACCTTTGCCATGATTTTTTGTCGATTCGTGGGGTTTTTGTTCCACTTTTGTCTGTTCATTAATGTGGAGGCATGGTGTTGGTGTTGGGACCTATGTGGCATGATCTCTTCTCAGATTTGGATGTCCACATGTCTACATGTGATTTGCTAGGGTTTCAAACCCTATCCTTGGCCTTTCCTCCTTCACATCTTGCAAAACTATAAATTTTACTTTTGTATTCATTCTAAGGGTTATATTTTTTTGTTTAGACCTTGTTCTAAAAAGAAGCAGTTGTAGAGATAGTAGAAGATAGATATTCACAAGAAACCCCATTTCAATATCCAATTCTAGGTATCCATTTTTGTATTGCAATGATCTGGGTTTGATCCCAAGGTTGTAATTACATTTGGAAACATTGAAGATTGAGTGATTAAATGAAAAATCAACCTTAGGAGAGTGTCTCCTTATGTATTGTATGTGTTTCTAGATGTATTATTGATTAGTTTTTGAACTAGAAGTTTGTAAAATTTGTGCAAATATTTTGCATAGTATATTTTCAATATAATAAAGAAAATGAATGGGTATGCTTGAGGATTACTAAGTAAACTCTCTTAATATTTTGCAACCATCTATTGTCTTTCTCAATGTATGTGTAGAGCCTAACTTGCCTGTACATTTTGAAAGGCATAGTTTTTTGTGGTGACTTTATTAAGTCATGTTATTATATCTTTGGTTAAATCCATAGACTTTTTTCCCAATGGATAAAGGCATCGATATGTAATTAGCTTTCTCTCCTATTGCCCTGAATATCCTTCAAACACATCAAATCGAAAAACCTTTAAAGTTTTACTTTGTGTGTGTTTTATTGCCATGTCTAAGTGAATACAACAATACAAGGGTGTATCATAAATTCACTCTCAAATACTTATATGGTAGATTATATGTTAGAAATATTCTCAACCTTGTCCAAACTAGCACATAGGTATATCATGGCACCGATATTAGGATAAATTGTGCGTTGGGTATAGTTTATTGTAAGGTATTGTGCAGTGATTCAAATCATCAATTTTTCATCTTAGAGAATACCCCCCTTGGCCTTGCAAAGCTAGGAGTAAAGGTCTTACCCACCTCAATCATTGATCCTCAGCTACCCAACCTGAATATAGGTTTGTGGTAATTTTCCAAGTTTGACACCCCTGGCACCTAAAATATTATCGAGCCTTAGGGATTTGGGGCCACCAACTTTAATCACCAACATAGCATAGAGTAGTGTATCACATATTGTTTGTTGTTTTGTATCCTTCCATTATTTCTACTATGACGTTACATCAATTTTGTATCAAAGTTTAGTGTTCCAAGTCCTAGAGGTGAGATCATGATACTTTCATTAATGAAGCATTTGTGCATAATGTGTTGCATCATAGGTGACCCAAAGGAAATGGCTCACATACTAGGAAGAAGAGGTGCAAGGAACTATCCAACAATCCATATGTCAAACCTATTTGATGCATTAGGATTCATTCAAGCATATTCCAAGGCCCTAGAGACAACATAGATAAGAGGTCATGTTCCAATGGAGGGTGTCAACAATGTTGGAGAAGGTCAAGATATGCAAAGAGTTATCATGAATGTAGACAATGTTCAAGAGGACATCTCAATGGAAGAGATGTTTTCTCATGCCTTGTGAAAGGCTGGGAGAAAACCAAAAATTTATCTCTCATGCTACACCAAAATCTTAAATCTAGAGTATTTGATTGATTAGATAAATGATTTGGACATATACTTCGAGTTTGAAGACATTGAGGACCTAAACAAAGTTAAGATCACAACTACAAAGTTGAAAGGGCATGTTATCTTATCATGGGAAGATCCAAAAAAGACTCTTGTTAAAGGATATTGCAAGATCCCATAGTGGGATTGCATGATGGATAAGCTTAAGAAGATTTTTTTCCAACCAACTATGCATTGGACCTACAAAAGGAGCACCAAAATTGACACCACCAAGAGTCTTCCATGAAAGAGTACATGGAGGATTTCTAAAGGATGTGCATTCACACCAGGCATGTAGAGGATTACACTAAGAAATTATCAAGGTATGCCAATGGATTATGCATCTCCATATAGGATGATATGTACGTGCTAACCATCAATCTGTCAAGGAGGCCTACCAACTTTTGCTCAAAGTGGAGAATTTGTCTTATAAACAATAAAATGTGCATAGCATAAACGTAAGGGAAATGATGTGAAGGAGAGAAAACCATGCACAAGATGGCATACCCATATACACTAAGAGAGTACAAAATCCAATGGAGTCCCACCAAGTTTAAATCACAAGTATATCTTCGACAAAGGTGGATATAGGAGAGAAATGACTTTTTAGGGATATAATATTTGGTAAAATAGGTCATTTCCACATTTAAGTGTCCTAATGAGAAATGTAACATATATAAGCATGTGCATGTGGTGTGGGTTAAAGACATGAGTTCATCAGGAGTGATACAAAAAAGCACAAACCTCAAGGCTAGTGAGAACTTGATGATGCACGCGGTCCTATTAAAACCCATGAACAAAGATGAAAAGTCATAGTTGATGAAGAGACTTTTATAAACTAAGTGTAAGTTGGGAGGAAAGTGTTGCAAGTTGATCATTGATGAAGGGAGAACCAATGATTGAGAATCCACAAAGATGGTTCAAAAGAAAGTATTAAAGATGGTCATGCACCCCATGCCATAGAAAGTATCTTGTTTGTAAAAGTAACAATTCTCAGTGATAGATTAATGTAAAGTTGCATCCTACATTAGAGGATATGAAAATGAGGTATGGTGCAACATGATCCCAATGGATGCATGCCATGTGTTATTGGGAAGGCCTTAGTTGTATGGCATATGTTATATTCATGATGGGTGCAAGAACACCTTCACCATCAAAAATGATAGAGAAAAATAAGTCCAAAAAAAAGGGAAAGATTTTTTATATTGTCAACAAATTTATTTCTCAAGGAGGTTGGAGATTCATAAGATTGTTGTGCGTTATTATTCAATCTCACACAAGCATGGTAAATGGAGTTGTGTAACTCTACGGAGCTCAAAATTGTTCCAGTGGTCATGGAGTTCCCAAATGTGTGGCAATGAAATACCAAACAAATTATCATTGATGTGTAACATCTCACACAACATGGATTTAATTTTGGGATCCAATTAGCCAAACAAAGCACAACTCATAATGAATCCTAACATGCAAATTCGAACAAGTAGGTGAAAGAACTGTTAGAACAAGGTTTGATTGCAAAAATCCTTAAGTCCTTGTGTAGTTCTTGTAGTACTTGTGTTGAAGGATGGAGAATGGAGAATTTGCATTGGTTCCCACAAGATCAACAACATCTCCATCAAGTACATGTTTCCACTACCGTGCATGGATAACCTAATAGATTGTTCAAGTTATACATAGTATTTCTCCAAGATAGACCTTAAGAGCATATATCATCAAATCAAAATCAAGGAAGAAGGTTCATGGAAGACCATATTCAAACAAATTAAGGCTTGTATGAATTGATGGTGATGCAATTCGGCTTATGAACACCCCAAGCACATTCATGCACTTAAGGAATGAGGTTCTGAAGTCATTTCTTGGCAATTTTGTGGTTGTGTATCTTACAAAAAAAATTTGTTCAACAAGATGAGGGAGGATCATCTTACACACCTATAGTATTTGTTACCTTAGTTAAGGAGAAAGTACCTATGCATAAACATAAAGAATTATAGCTTTAGGAAGGAGTTAACATACTTTAGATTCACGATATCTCAAGGAGAATTATGCATGGACTTAGAGGTTTACACAATTGAAATAGTGGCCCAAATTGAAAATTGTGATGGAGGCCAAAGGTTTCAACCAATTGGTAGGCTTCTACAATAAGTTTGTCAAGAGCTTTAGTGGTATTTGTGCACCCTTGATGAACATTTATTGTTGCCAAGAATTTCTTGCTCTAAAAGAAGAAAATGGTGAAAAGTGTGTGCCCACACTTCTAGACTATTGAAAGGTGTTCCAATTCAACTACAATGCTAGTGGAAAAATAATCAATTGTATTGAATTGAGACAATAAACCAATCATATATTTCATAAAGAAGTTGAATGAGGCTAGGCAGTGACATTTACATTGAAGGAGTGTCTTTATTTGACATTCACGGTCTCATTTTGTTCATGAATGGTTCAAAAGTGTCGAGAGGCCTTGCAAGACAGTTAATTGAATCTCATTCATTCATCATTTTTCACCATTTTTTTATTGTTTTTCGCTTTACTACTTTCCTCATCGCTATTAGTTTTTGCTCCTCCAAACTCTTCCTCGTTGGTATTAGAGTACATTTATTAAAACAAAAATTACGACCAAGATCCTAATAATGAGCATATTTAGGTTTTAACATTATGGCATCCTTTACCCTACGTAGTTAAGTATATATTAGCATAATTAATATATAATGTAAATTTTATATAATAAAAAATAAATTATAGATATATAATTATATTATTTATTATTATTATATAGTATATCCTTTAACAAAACTATTATATATATAATTAATAATTAATAATTATTATATTCTTATTTAATAAAAAATATAATAAATATATTATATATTTTATATAATACAAATTAAATTATATACAATATAATTATATTTATTATTATATAATAGTATATAGGTTATATTATTATTATATATTATATTCTATAATCAAAAATATTAAATATAAATATGAAATTATTATAATTAATAATTAATATATTTCTATATAGATCAAATTAAATTAATTTATAAAAAATCTCATAGTTTAATTGATCTTTGGAGAGATTAGGAAAAAGAAAGAGAGATAGAGGAGGAGACAATTCTATATAGAGAGAGGTATATATACTAACACTTGCACCTAAAGGAGGTTCAAGGATTATGTCGATAGGAAACTATATGTATGTTAATATGTTAGAGAGTATGCGGTGAATATAATAGGTAATACATAAAATAAAATAAAAATATAAAATAAAATTAATAATATAATAGTAGTAGTAGTAGTAATAATAATATATAAACAATATTATTTTTAAAATGACCTACCAATTGACCTCATGTACTACACAAATGTATGCAAAAAATAAAATAGTTTTTTCCCTAATTGACCTTCCACACCTCTTCGGCATACCCATTGCACACCAAGGTGCAATTGCTAGTCTATCTATAACCATAAATTATATGTCATAGTGCAAGCTTTTCTCAAGTAAAGTTAATACATGTTGGATTTTATGGTGTACACAAACCACCATGCACTAAAGTTAATCAACAAACAAGAAAAGCTCAACCAAAGACACATGAGGAGGCAAGCATTAGTGTCCAAAATGAGAGTTAAACGAATGGTCTTGGAGGTAATGAATGATTTGTATGATGCAAATCTAATTTTGGAAATGCATGGCATACATGCATGGAGCCTCATACAAATACTTTATGTAAGAGGGATATTTGTTTAAGAGGAAATAGTTGCACCTACTTAGTTCAATGAAGGAGAACCTCACCAAAGAGTTACATGAAGGTGGGCTTGGAGGAGCACAAACAAGATGTAGACCATGTTGGAAGAGAGGTATTAATAGCCAAGTTCGCACAAAGATGTGTGGATTTTTGGATAAGTGCAAAATCTACTAAATAATAAAGACAAAATTATAGAACACTAGACAATATAATTCATTCCACACCCCAAACAGATTGTCAAAGGAACTATTCATGGATTTTTCATGGAATTGTCATGCACATAGAGAGCCAACTACTCTATTTTCATAACATTGGACAAATTTTCTAAAATGAAAAATTCCATTCCTTTTCAAAACCCTCAATCTAAAATAACATTTATGGTAGAATCAATTTCAATTAAAGATAGGTATAAGCTTGGAAAGATCAACTAAAAGAAGATAAAGGCAATTGTATTGCTATTAAAAAAATTGGCTTGGAATATTGCAATATCTTATTGGTCAAGATATTAAAAATTAATAATATTGATTTCGAGCCTCTAATTTGGTCACATTATACAAATCTAATTATATCCTCCTAAAAATAGCCCTATATCTTTTTTATGTTATTATTTTCATATTAATACACCTTAAATGAGAAAAAATAATCTCACCAACAAAACCAAAATGTTGGCATATAGTTTGTCTGTAGTTAGTCAATTGGATAACTACCTTAGCTAATGGCTTTCAGGCATGATCTTCTTATTGCATATGTATAACCAAGAACAAGTTTGGTTGTTTAGATGAGTAGAAAACTCTAGCATTAACCCATATGAACTCATAGTCCATGAACACAAGAAAAAAGGAAATAGCTTCTTGTATTGTATCATATAGTTAGTAGTAAATTACATCAAGAATGTTTCCCTCCCAAGCACAATTGTACTATTTAGAGTTGTTAAGTGTATTATTAAGTCATTTCAAGATGGCCTCCATAAATAATTATTTATCCAAATGTTATTTTTCATGAGGATTGATAAATTGAGTCAAGGGGACCTAAGTAGCCAAAAAGCACCTTGAAGCATTTATTAGCAAGGAGAGAAACAATAAATAAAATCTATCACTTTGGAACTTTCGCCCTCTAGATTTTTTTCCCACTGGTAAAACCTAAAGGAGTGAATTACATTTACCATGCATTCCCTACTTACAAATGCCTAGAGGTGATTGTGTTAAGCGAGTCCATATGGCTTGTAATTATCATAAAAAGATAGAAAAAAACACCATTATTGTGACTGATGGATTAGCACGGGCCAATTACGCTTGATCCATGGAGAATCGAAGCATAACGAAGCCACTAACGTCAATCTCAACGGGATCAATCAAGCGTAAATTAAACCAAGCATGCTAAACTACGAAAGCTTTAAAAATGTCTACTCTAATCCATTGAAACATATCCCATTGCGGGAGTAGTGTCGTGTTGATGTGGAATGGCAACCCTTTTCCAATCCCATGGATAAACGAGCTTGTTCTAGATAGTTTTATTGAAGAAAACTGATGGAACAATTGTGAGATGTGTATGAAAACATGATTTTAATCTAAATGATCATGATGCAAGCTAATTTAACATTATTTTATGCTAAAATGATGTAGATATACAATTACTAAGCTAATCTAAATGGATTCTAAACTAGAAGATTCAAAACCCTAATTAATAAACAAGCTAAATGGATGCATTATGTGGTCACGAGAATCACTAATGGAAGCTTATAGCTAATTAATGTAATTAAAATGAACTAAAAGATGTTAAATGTGTGCTAGATATGAGTGTGAGTGTAAGTGATTTCAATAGCATAACTCTGATGTTAAAAAATGGATCCATTTGTCTCCAAATAGTGACCTATTTATAGGAGAGCAAATGAGAAATGGAGGGTTGAGATCAAAAAATCTATACGATGGTCAAGGATGAAGGAAGTTGGAGACATGGATCATGGATTTCCATCAAGGGTTGAAAATGCAATATGAGATTTAATCAAGGGCTTACATTTAATCCAAACAAACATACTTTTAACATGTACAAGAGGTTACAAGTTAACTTGCACATGATGCTAAGTAAGTTTGTTAGAAAAGGAATATTCCTTAGAATATCCTCATGGGTGAGAAAAAAGGATAATTAGTTAATTAAAACAAATTTTAATTATGCAAAAAGGGAAGGAATATTCCATGAGAATATTCCTTTTGGAGGAATGTGTAAAGGATGAATATTCCCTTGCAAGTGGGGGGGATTAGATTTAATTAAGATAATTGATAATTAAACAATGTCAATTATGCAATTAGGGGAATTTAGAAGAATTAAATGATATTCATTAAATAAAATGATTTAATGAATGGGGGAAAGGTGAAATTCAAATTAAATAGTTTGATTTATTTAATTTAATAGGATGAAGTGTTAGCGTGAAAGGGGGTGAATTAACCCAATTAGATTAATTAGGTTAATAGATGAAAATGAGGCAATTAATTAAATAGCTAGGCTAATTTAATTAATTAAGTGAAAAGAGGGTGGATTTTATGAGGAAATGATGTTAGTATACCTGATTCGAGTGCATGATATCATTTAGTACATTTTTCAGTGTCTACATTTTTCCCCTCTTTGAAGTGAGGTACTTGTTGCTTCGGTTCAAAGACTAACGCTCTTTGGATGAAAAATTGCTTATTAAATCAAAAAACTTTTTAAAAAATAATTTTTTAGATGCCCCAGCGAAAGGATTAAGTTGGTTCCCTACCACCTCGAGAAATCGGGTGGAAATTTTGAATTTTGGGTTGACTTCTTGACAAAAGTAAAATTCTACCCCAAGGGTCCGAAAAGGCTCTAGGATGCTCTTTCAGAGGACTCAGTATGCATGGGGGCCATTGATTGGCCTCCTTATACCATGATATGCATGATTTTGTATATTGCAATAGCAAGGCTATTGGCACAGGGGTCACACTTCTCCACATTTGGGCTTGGGAGCATATCGATGTGCTTCAACCTATTGTTCAGATGGCATATGTAGAGTCAGATGATCCATTTGTTTGGAGATACAAGGGTTCCATCACACTACAGCACACAAGGCAGCTCGGGTTTCCTTACTAGCGCAGAGTGATCGATGGTATGATAGTATTTTGATGGCAACCTTGGCTTTAGATGCCAGCTTGGTATGATGATGTTTAGTAGCTCTTATTTCCTAGACAGACCCGATTCATGCAGGGTTGGGAGCATACCATCATTGAGAGGTACCTATCTAATAGTTTTGCTAGACAGTTTGGCGAGAGATAAGATAGGCTCGATAATGTGTGTACCACCATCTTTGGCAGGTCAGCTCGAGAGATAGCATGGGGACCTACGATCCCATCCCATGAGGTTGTTAAGGGCTTTCGATAGCTGGTTGTTAAGCCTTGGGCCTATGATCAAGGATAGGCAGATGCACAGACAATGCCTTCTTATGATGCATGGTTTGTACCTCCTCGTCGATTGATAGATCCAACAGGTATACCCCCACGAGGGAGACCAAGAGGGAGGGGTGCAAGCAGAGGCAGAGGGTAGCCTGATGATGGGCAGGGCAAAGGATGAGGTAGAGGATAGGATGGCCAAGATGGCCAGGATCAGCAGGATGGTCGGGTCCTGGGGGCCCCACTGGTGCATCAGCAACCTCTAATACAACAGTAGCCACTATTGGGGCCAAATCCCCGTGATTTACAGATACAACAGTTGCAATAGAAGTTGCAGGTGGTGGCGGGCGAGAGAGATCAAGGAAGATAGCAGATTTTGGTTATTATTATTGAGAGACACCAAGCTAGGAAGTAGGTGCAGGTTGTCATGATGAAGAGAGATCAGCAGCGTCAGCTCAGGCTGACCGTCAAGATGTAGTTGGCACAGGAGGTCGGGTGGCGCTAGCAACTAGAGACCATAACAATTGCAGCCCAGGGGCGGACAATGTATGCTAGATTTGTACAAAGAGGTCGTGACTAAGGTGACATATTATCAGATGCACTACCACAAGGATGTCCCATAAGCACTCAAACAACCAGATTACTCGCAAAGGAGTGAGGCACATCCCAAGGCTGAGGATCATCCGAAGAGACAGCTTGGTGAGGGGAGCAGCCATTAGGGGTAGCTCGCTTATATAGACACTTTTGATTATTGTCTGATTCTTTACATAGATACGTTCATGGGCTCCTTTTTGATAGCCTCGTGGATATGTATTTTTTATCGATATACATACATTGACTCAGATATTGTACCATGATAGTCATTTTATATATATATATATATATGAGATGATACAGATTCATGATGTGATGTTTACTTTATTTCATGACTATGAATGTATGGATGCACTTTGATATGATGTGATGTGATGCTTATATATTCTTATGTGATATGTGATGATATGCGATGTAATGCAATGCAATGGATGCACTTCTTTTTTAGTCTCTTTTTATGACATGTTATGGGATGGATGATGTGATATGCAGATGGTATGCTTATGCAAATGATATGAATGCATTTATTTTTGTTTATTTTTTCATATGCAATTTTATGAGATGTTTATGTATGCATATGGATGTATGTATGGATAATGAAGATGTTCATGCTTATGATATAGGTGCAACGATTTAAGATGTTTAGAATAACAAATATATATTATTCCTCACAACTTAAATGATAATGATGATGCAGGATGTATGGTTTATGATATGCTATGATTATACGAGATGTATGCATGTTGATGATTTTTGGATGCGAGATGGATGCATTGATGATATTTTTTGGTGACTAACATGACACCAGGTTAGCGCAAAGAGAAGATAGAAAGTAAGATTAATGGCCATTGATTTTGGTGATTACCTCAAAAGATCCAATAAGTTTATGATCCACCAAGACTTTATTAGAGATGGTGATGAGAAATGTATGATGATGATTTGCTCATATCTTGGGATTGGGATTTTTCGCCGTTCCTTATTGTTTTATATAACACATAGACACAATGCATCAAGGTATTAATAACCAGGATGGCATTGTATCTAGTGTAATGGACTTTGACTCTGCAATCAGATAGGATAATTATTTTCACATCTTGACATATGGAAACCTCGTTCGAATGTAAGTTAGAAGTTTAGAATACGTCAGACCAAAGCATACGCAATAGTCAGCAATCTATTCCAAACGACCTTCCTACACACAACTAAGCAAGTATGTGCCAAGATTATTTTAAAAGAATACCCACAAGAACAATAAATGAAAGATAATGATCGATGCCCCATTCCTTTCTCTTTAAATTGTTTTGATAGACATCATCGAGAGGTCCTCAAAATGGGTCATTAAGATAAATCATAAGAAAAGATCAAAGACAAACAGTCAGTGTTATCTATATCTCTTGCCAATTTAAAAGATAGCTAAGGTAATTTTTTATATTGATGCCCATCACAGGAAGGATACATCCTAGGACATGTTGATCAGATGGGTTGATTAGGATGATAATGTGTGATAAGTCATTGATACAAACTCCACTGATGTATTTACCTATGATCTAAACTTTAGATTTTGACACTTAGGTTCTCACTTTACGACTTGCGACACTTGCTTTTGATTTGGTTTTCCAAAGGTTGAAGGGGATGATGAATTTATAATGGATAAAGGTTTATTGCAAGTGAAAGCGAAATGGGATGGATGGTTTTGGATTTTTCTAAATATGTCAATGTTTTGAGGCTATTTTTAGTCTTTTTGAAAGTTTATGTGAATTTTTTGGTTTTTGATTATTTGAGGCTTTTTAGATTTTTCAATATTTTCCAATGTTTTTGTGTTTTCAATTTTTGAATGTTTTTGGATTTTATGAGTTTTCGAATGTTTAGGGCTTTTTCGAATTTTTTGAATGTTTAAGGTTTTTTCGATATATGAATGTTTAGGTTTTTTCGAGATATTTGAAATTTTAGAGATTTTATGAATTTCGAACAAGAACCTAACCTAAAAGACCTATCCTAGGGGCCTCGGGGGCTGATCAAAGATTAGCCTTGCCTACGTTATACACGCAAAGACCATGTAGTTTGACTGACTCGACTTATTGACAAATGAGAGATATTAACAGTTGATGGGATGTCAGTTTATTATGACAAACTCCTAAAGACTGGCCTAGGGTGTCTTAGGGGCACATCAATGATGGCCTTGCCTACATTCAAGCTTAGAGACCCGTAGTTCGACAAAGGTACTATTTTTGGATTTTTTGATGTTTTGACATTTTTAAGGTTTTTGATGTTTTTTGGATGTTTTGGATTTTCACTTTACAACTTTTTAAATGTTTTTGGATTTTAGTTATACAATATTTTGCAAATGTTTTTGGATTTTCTTATGAACATTTTACGAATATTTTTGGCATTTTCAACAAGATTTCCAATAACCTTAAGATACACGAGAACCCGATATGATCCATAACAAATCGCTCTCAGTGTGATATGATAGACTACCTCGATATAGGCAAGATAAACTGGCCTTAGGAATATGCCAAGCAATACTAAAGGGGATACAATACTTCACAAGATCAAGCTATGATAAGGATGTAGATGGGTGATAGAATAAATAGGATGAATGTTGAGATGGATGTATGGGATGCCAAGAATGATAGGATAAAGAGCCAAAGGTAGATGGAGGTGCTTTATTTATGCAAGGCACCTGTTTGCTAGGTTTTCACCAAGGTACTTTCCCAAAGCACCACCGAAGTGGTTTTCACTAGAGGATAATTTTTTTCTTTACTTTTTCAATCATTTTTTCTCTTTTTTTTGTATTTTCATATTTATACCCTTCAAGACTAGGCATAAAACTTTTTAAGATTTAAATTGTTAGTTGGTTCCTGCAAGAGTTCACCTTCAAGTGTTGACAAATGATATGCTCCTGATCAATAGCTTGTGGTGACAACAAAGGGACCCAACCAGTTAGGCTCAAACTTTCATTTACTGTCCTGATTTGGAAGATTCTTCTAATTCTACTTTAGGACAAGATCCCCTACCTGGAAAGACCGACATTTGATCTTTTTGTTATAGCTATGTTTCATTCGGTTTTGATATACTTGGAACTAATTAAGGGTGTCAAGACGATGCTCATCCAAGAATTCTAGCTTATTTAGCCAAGATACTTTGTATTCTTCATCAGTGATTAGGTTTTGTAGTGACACTCGTAGTGATGGAAGCTCAACCTCAATAGGAAAGATGGCTTATGATCCATAGACCAAGGAGAAAGGGGTTGCACCTGTTGGCGTTCGGATGCTAGTTCAATACACCCAAAGAGTGGGATTTAACTGCAGATGCCAGTCACGAACAGCTTCATTGACGGTTTTCTTTAGGATTTTCAGATTGGTCTTATTTGTAGTATTTGCTTGACTATTTCCCTGGGGGTAATATGGGGTAGAGAATCAGTGTTGGATGTTGAATATTTGACATAGCTCTTTCACATCCTAATTTTTGAAGGGTGTTTTGTTGTCTGAGATAAGGGTTTGTGGAACACCGTAACGAAAAATTAGGTAATTCAGGATAAACTTGGAAATTTGCTTCTTCGTTATGTAGGTCATAGGGATGGCTTCAACCCACTTGGTAAAGTATTCAGTACTTGTTATGAAAAAAATTATGGCCATTAGATGAGGTTAGAGTGATTTTTCCTATGAGGTCAAGCCCCCACTATGAGAAAGGCCAAGGTGTGATCATTGGTTGCAACTCCTCAGTTGGAGCATGAATCAGATCTCCATGTTGTTGACATTGGACACATTTATACACATACTGATGAGCTTCTCTTTTCATGGTTGGCCAATAATACCCAATCTTCAACAGTTTTTTAGCTAAATTCATACCACTATAATGGAAACCACATATGCCATCGTGTACTTCAGTGGAAGTGGTTAGGGATTCCTCTTGGTTAAGGCATCATAGTAATGTCCTTTCGATACTTCGGCAATAAAGGGTATCATCTAAGATCATGAATCGGGATGCCTTATTAACAAAGGTCTTTTTAAGGTTGGAGGTGATATCGGATGGGAGGGTTCCTCTGCTTAGGTAGATAAATATGTTATGATACCATGGGGATCCAGGACAACCAATAACACACAGAAATTAAGATTCAGGGCTTTTGAAATTCAATACGATAAGTTGTTCTACCAATAATCCACATTGAAGGAAGTTGTTCGGCATGTCAAACAATGATACAATTATTGTCATCACGTCTACTGCTCAGTTGTTCATGAGAGGAATCTGCTCTAAATTTATATCGATGAAAAGGTCCTTGAGACTTTCTACCTTCTTATGAGTAAGCTTGTCATCCTTAGTTTGGTATTCATCATTGACTTGGTTGATAACCAATTGTGAGTCTTTATAGACTTTCATCTCTTGTATCTGCCACTGAACCGCTATCCTTAGACCTATGATTAGGGCTTCGTACTTAGCAATGTTGTTAGTGCAAGGAAATGATAGCCTATATGACTTTGTAATGCAATCACCTTGAGGGGTGATGAAAAAAATACCTTCTCCTAATCCATGTTGGGTGAACAACCCGTCGAATTACATTTTCCATTGATTGGTTAGGTTGACAAGGAATATTGATTCATCAGGGAATTCAGATATTAAAGGGTTCTCTGCATAGATAGGTGCTCTTCCAGCTGGTTTGCAATCACTTGTCCCTTGATTTCCTTGCACTCAACATACTCTATGTCAAATTTAGTTAATATCATTACCCATTTGGCCATTCGCCCAGTGAGAGAGGCTTTGGATAACAGGTATTTCAATGGGTTGATCTTTGCAATGAGATTTACTTGATGTGATGGCATGTAATGTCTAAACTTTTGTGAAGCAAAAACTACTACTAGGCATGCTTTTTCAATGGGTGAATAGTTCATTTTGTATCCCACCAAGGTCCTACTGATTTAATTGATAGCCCTTTCCATTCTGTCTTCATCATGTTGTGCTAGAAGAGCACCTAGTGATGTTGATGTTGATGTTGCTGAGATATATAAGATCAATGTTTTGTTTGGTATCGGTGGCATGAGCACTAGAGGTGTCAATAGATAGTCTTTGATCTATTGGAAAGCTTTATCACACTTCTCGTCCCACTTGTAAGCTATTCCTTTATGGAGAAGATGTGAAAAAAGGGTGGATTTTATCTGATAGTTGCATTATGAACCTTTTAATGGACTGCAATCTTCCTTGTAACCCTCTCATCTACTTTAGTGTTTGTGGTGGTTCTATGTCTAGGATGGATTTTACCTTTGTTGGATCAATTTCTATTCCTCTTTGTGAGACAATATAACTAAGAATTTTCCTTGATGTAACCCTAAAGACACACTTTTTTGGATTCAGTCATACCTTGTACTCTTCAAGTCTATCAAAGATGGGTCCTAAGACTTGTATGTGTTCACTTCTTTTCTTTGATTTTTCCAAAATATCATCCACATAATCTTCAACTTTTCTGTGGATCATGTCATGAAAGATGAGGGTCATTACTCTTTGATAGGTTGCTCCTACATTCTTCAACCCAAATGGCATCATGTTCTAGCAATATGTTCCCCATGGATAAGTGAATGCAATTTTGTGTTGATCCTCCTTAGCGATCATGATTTGATTGTAGCATGAGAAACCATCCATGAGTGATAGCATTTCATGACCAACTATTAAATCCATAATGAGGTTGATGTTAGGAAGAGAGAAATCATCTTTTGGGCATGCCTTGTTTAAGTCTTTGAAATCAATGCAGATTCTGATGCCCCCAGTGGGTTTGGAGACTAGTACCAGATTTGAAACCCACTTAGGATAATCTATTGATCGGATGAATCCAACGTTAAGAATCTTTTGTAACTCAAGTTTCACCAAGAGTGTTATCTAAGAGTGCATCTTCCTTAATTTTTTCTTCACTAGCTTGCCTTCAGGATAAGTTGCTAAGTGATGCACAAATACTTCTGGATCGATCCTTAGCATATCAGTGTATGATCATGCAAATTTAGCTCTTCACTCTTTCAGGAATGTTGCTAGGATTTTTTGTTCTTCATCCAGTAGGGATTCAGCATAGAAAGTAATCGTAGGTGCTTCTTTTTCTCCCACATTAACTGGAGTGGCCTTTTCTGCTAGTATTGTTGACTTCTCTAGATGCATCGCACTAAGGGGAAGATTGAATACCTCATCCTTGGGAACCTCAAAGAGGTTTTCACCTCTAGATACGTCCTTTCTTTTTACTATTTTAGGATCAGAAAGTGCCACAGTGTGGTTTTCACTAAGAGCTTTGCATGTTATTTGCATTTCGTCAATTTTACGACTGAAGGATTTAATCGTCTCCCCAAAGTATTCCCCTATGTCTAGCTCTATGTCAAAACCCACTTTGTGATCTGCCCATGATAAGTTGTCATGGAGTCCCATGAATTTTGAGATCGCTTCATCGTTTTCAAATAAATCGAGAATCGGTGGTCCTTGTTGGTCCAAGTCAATGAGTTGTGGGTATACTAGGCGTATTTCAATAAATTGATTGTTCAGAGCAAAGGATGTTATGGATATCATGAAGAGGGAGGTCTCAAATAAGTCAGCAACATCAAGAGGGAAGTCATCTAAGGTCGTATCACACAATGTAAGTAACTAAGAGGAAGCCTCCACCCGTTTAGCATAAGTGTATTTACCAATAAGGGTGACCTTGTTAGTAGTACAACCTAGGCCAAGAGTCTTTAGGTGTTTCTTAGAAATGATGGGTTATTGCAAACCGTTATCATTTTGTCCTAGTTTCTCATTCTTGTTATAGCCCCAACCCTTCATTAGTTGTAATCCTTTGTTGTCATCTTCCATGGGAAGAACAGGGATAGGTCATTCATCCTGATAGAGGAGTTTAGAAACATTTTCCTCATTGATATCTTCTTGGTTCAAATCCCCCCACTTGGTGAAGGTAGTAGCTGCCATCTTAATTGTTGTGGGCTCTTCGTTGCTAGATGTGGGTTTCCCGTGGGATTGAGGAGAAAGAGATAGTTCTCCCAAGACAAAGGTATTCTTCATTAGCTTATAGTTTCCACAACCATCATCCTAGATCATTGTGTTGATGTCAAGAATGTTCTACACAATAGGTATTTTCATTTCTGAGGTCGATGGAAGGGATGATGGGTCAACAAATGAGGTAGACGGTGTATGCCCTTCATCATTTTTGGGTATTTGGGGGATTTTATAAAACTTAGCCTCAAGATTCTTGTAGTAGTAAAAAGGTTCAGGATATCCATGGATGGTAATTTTTATGCCTTCAAAAGGAAACTTTACACATTGATGATAGGTCCAAGCTACAGCATGGATCCATGGTTGGCCAAGTAGGATGTTGTAGGGAAGATCAAGGTCTAACACTTGGCATGTAGTTTCTACAATGATAGGTCCCACTAGATGGGTAGTGCAATGATGCCTTGTGATACCCACTCTTGATCATCATATGCTTTGATTGTGGTACTCTTTGCTTTCCCAATAGTATCCTCTGAATAGCCTAGGTTCTTGATGCATTGAAGGGTACTAATGTTCAGACCAGCACCTCCATCTACCAAGACTCTTTTGACCTTAAATTCTTATGAATGACAACCTCAAGGTGTAAAGTGCGGTTATGAGATGGTTGTGACGGTAGGTCTTGTTCTGAGAAGGTGAGAAGATGATTAGCAATATGCCCTACCATAGCTTGAAACTAATTTGTATCAATATCCTCAGGGATGGATGATTCTAATAAAGCTTTCTCTAAGATTTCCCTAAGTGCAGGGGATATCCTTAATAGTTCTAAGATAGAAATCTGTGTGGGTGTCTTCTTAAGCTAATATAAGAGATTATACTTGCTGGGATTTGATGTTGGAAAAGTAGGTTGTGCCCTAGATTGAGATGGGACTCCTTGGATGGTGACTTTTCCACGTCGTGTGGTGACTCCACACTCCGCACTAGGCCCTTTAATGGTGACAATGGTAATGACGCCATCACAGGAAGCAACCACATTGGAATAGGTATGTTGCGCGTTTGTTTAATCCTTAACATTTTTGGTATTGTTCCCTTTGTTATGACTTGGCATAGGGTTCTTCTATATTTGAAGATTCTAGTTACCAGTCGGTACTTCAACAGATATGGTGTTGTTCCATATAAGGTCTTAGATAAATTTTTTGAGCCTCATGCAGTTTGTTGTTTTGTGTCCTTTGATTTTGTGAAAGTCATAGAGATCGTTCTCATTGTACCAAGATGGTTTTTCTTGTGATTCTTGGTAATTTTCAAATTTGGGAAGCGTTATTAGGTTTAAATCAACCAATTTCTTCATGATGGTTTTGATAGGTTCAAATAACTGGGTTTACTTGCATTTTGGATAGTTGTTCTTGTTAGGGGTACATCTTTGTTGTGTTTCGATGTTGTTGATCTGATTGTTCTTAAGAGGTGTCACTTGTTGCATAGTTGGTTCAATATTAGCAACTTGATTGTTGTTTGATCTATGAGCACTTAAGACTACCTTAGCATCTACCACACCACCATCTGTTACGTTCTTGTTCTTAGCCCAGACATGAGGCTTGTTGTTTGAACTGTTTGGACAGTTGTAGGCTTGAGTATTTCCCTGTGATATTAGATCTATTTCGATGTTAAGGGCTTTAGGGACAAGCTCATCATATGGGGTGATGCACTGCATTTTTAAGTGCAATGATAGATCTAGATCCAAATTTTCTATGATGATCCCTAATTGTTGTTCATCAAGAAGGGGCCACTTTCTCTTACTAGCTCGTTGTCTCCACCATTGCAAGAAATTGGTGAAAGATTTTCCTTTGTTTTGTTTGAGAGTATACAACTCTTCTAAGCTAACGTCCATGTCAAGGTTAAAGGAGAAGTGATCACTGAATTTATCGGTGATTTCTTGGAAATTTTTGATACCGAGAGGCAATTGAGAAAACCAATCCATGGCAGAACCTGTTAAACTTTGAGGGAAGAGGCACATTAGATAAGAATCATTGTAAGCAACCTTCATACACATGACATTAAACTCTTGACATGGTCTATAGGACTTCCTCTCCCTTTGTATTTATTGAATTTTGGGATTTCAAAGCCGGGAGGGAACAGTACCATTGCGATGTTTCAATCGAAGGGATATGGACATAAGCTTTGTGTATGGGGTTTCTTTGTCTTTCCCATCTGAAGATCCTACATTTCTTGTGATAACGCCTTAAGTTGCGATGCTAGATCGTCTTGCGAGTTTGGTGGAGGAACATATGTTGTGTATTGTGGGATGGTGGATGGAGTATATGTAGGATTCTGGTATGATAAAGTGTTGTATGGTGTATATGGCGGTGTGGGATTGTGTGAAGGTGATTGAAGGGAAAACAAGCATGGATCTACAAACCCAACAGTGTGGAATACATTCCCTTAACAGTAATACAACAAAGGAGAAGAGCATATATAGGTTTCAATAGCTTCTAAAACTTCTTAAGATGAATACATGCAAGTAAAATAAATATCACAAAAATGAGCATCCACGGTTGACATAAGATATATGTGGGAAAAACTTTTCAGGTAAAAAACCCACCACACAAAGTCAAGACTATTTTGTATTACAGTAACAAAAATAGTTACATATAAATCATAGACTTCTCTGTTCAGGTCACAATAGCACAATCGAATTCTCTCAATTACAATCAGTTCTCTCTCACAACATACTCAACTTACATAAGTCATACATTGCATTCAATTTTTTCAGTCAACTACCGATCACAAGGTACATCCCTGTCTGATTCAATCGCACCCATGATCTGCCCATACCAATTTTCCTGCATCGAGCCACCCAGGCTATAACTGCCATTACCCAAATCGGATCCTAGTCCGCCACCCTAGGTTGACCTGCACCTGCTACAATTACTGCATTGGCCTCTAACCAATAATTGCACGACACTGAGCCACGTGTCCTCATCCTATTCGCTATCAACCTCTAACACCGAGTCCAACTCGGTCAACCTAGTCGCCAAGCTCACTGAGCTCTCCATAGTCTTTACCGTGCTAACGCTGAGCCCATCCGACCAGCTCCCAGTAAGGCGGTAAGCCTATTGAGCTCATCCGAGCTCTTACCGCGCTACCGCGGCCCTCCCGAGTTCACCCTGCGGTATGGCGGTAGGCAGTCCGAGTCCACCCGAGCTCTGTCACTCAAGGTTACCACGCTACCGCAGCCGGCCCCAAGGCACACCGCGGTATACCAATAACCGGCCTAGCTGATTGTTGGTGGTCTTACTGCGGCCACCGCGGTCAGCCCTTTAGCCGGTCGTGGTATGGCAGTAACCACCAGGCTAGCCGTTGGCGGTCTTACCGCGGCCACCACAGTCAGCCCTTTGACTGGCTGCAGTATGTCGGTAACCGCCAGGCCAGCCGCAGGCAGCTTTACCGCAGCCACCATGGTCAGCCCTTTGGCTGGCCGCGATATGGCGGTAACCGCCAGGCTAGCTGCAGGCGGCTTTACCGTGACCACCACGGTCAGCCCTTTGGCTGGCCGCGGTATGGCGGTAACCGCCAAGCCAACCACTAACAGTCTTACCGCAGTAAGGTGGTAACCGCCAAACCCACAACCGCTAGAGCCAGAAGAACCGCAGAGATAGAAATACTGCGGCCATCGCAGTGAGGAAAGAGACTGCACACGGTATGGCGGTAAAGGGCAGAAATGAATATTTTTCGCCAAGACCTTTATTTCAAAGAGGTTCAAGCTAGTAATTGAGGCATCGTTTCTCAACAAGCTCCCACTTGATGAAGATTACCAGCTTCCTCCATACCATGAAAAATTACTGTCTATCATAGGCCCCAAGGCCCATCGATTTTGTACACCATCTGAACTTGTCTGTACTCACAGGCTTTGTCAAAGCGTCTGCAACATTCTTTAGAGTGTCCACCTTTTCTAGACTAACCCTGCCATCTTCAACCATGTCCCTTACGAAATGATATTGCACATCAATATGCTCGGTTCTGGCATGAAAGGTAGGATTCTTTTCCAAACAAATGGAACTCTAACTGTCACAGCAGATTGTAATCTGTCCAACATCAAATCCAATGTCTGAACACAAACACCTCAGTCAAACAACTTCTTTGCAAGCATGAGTTGCAGCCATGTACTCTGCCTCTGTCGTGGATAAAGCAACTACAGCCTGTCGCTTGCTCATCCAACTGATAGCTCCACCATTAAGCATGAAAGTGTATCCACTGGTGGATCGCCTGCTATCTATGTCCCCTGCCCAATCTAAATCAACATAACCTTGGATGCTGAGAGATTTCTGTGAAGCAACCATATTGTCATGGTAACACAAAGCATAATCTAAAGTGCCCTTCAAATACCTAAATACTCTCTTCACAACATCCTAATGTGATCTTCCCGGATTTTCCATAAATTGGCTTAGAATTCCCACTGCTTGGGCAATGTCTAGTCTTGTGCAGACCACAGCATACATCAAACTACCAACAACACTTGCATAGGGCACACTGGTCATGTCTTCCATCTCTGTAGCAGACTTTGGACAGTCTTCAACAGACAACTTAGTTTCATGCATGATTGGAACAACAAGTTGTTTGCAGTCATCCATGCTAAATCTCTCCAGAACTGTCTTCACATACTTACTCTGACTGACCCAAATTTTTCTACTTGTTCTGTCCCTGGTAATCTTCATTCCAAGAATGTACCTAGTTGCACCAAGATCTTTCATTTTGAACTTTGCAGACAACTGAGATTTAAGATCAGAAATCATAGTCTTGCTATTTCCAATAAATAACACATCATCCACATATAGGATGATAACAAGCACATGATTATTTTTAGATTTATAATAGATGCAATGATCAGATTTTGATCTCACAAATCCAATTGACAACACAAATGTGTCAAATTTCTGGTACCACATTCTAGGAGATTGCTTTAAACCATAGAAAGATTTGTTTAACTTACAGACCAGATTTTGTTTACCTCTTTCAACAAAATGCTCAGGCTAGAACATGTAGATTTCTTCTTCTAGCTCACCATGGAGAAAAGTTGTCTTCACATCTATCTACTCAATTTTAAAATCATATACAGCTGCTAAAGACAAAATAAATCTGATGGATGTCAGTTTTGCTACAGGGGAAAAAATCTCTCCATAATCTATTCCCTCAATTTGAGAAAAACCTTTTGCAACCAGTCTAGCCTTTTACTTCTCAATACTGCCATCAAGACCTATCTTCTTTTTGAATATCCACTTACAACCAACAGGCTTTCGCCCTTTAGGCAGTGGTACCAAATTTCAGGTATCATTCTTTTTCAAAGAATCCATTTCTTCATTCATGGATTCCAGCCAAGACTTTGAATCAGCCATGTTGATTGCTTCTTTAACAATCCTAGGCTCATCAGTGCTGGCAATTAAGGCATAAGCACAATTTGAATCTAACATAGAGAAACCATACCTATCAGATTGCCTTTTTTCTCGAGTAGATCTTCTTACAGGCTGAGGTTGATCTTCATCATCAGAACTTCCACAGCTGCTTGAGCTCTCCTCAGTCTCAAGTACACCATGCAGCTCTTCCCTTTCTGGAGTTTGAGGAATTTCAACTGCATCCTTGTTCTTCTTGTCACTCTGATTTGTCCCAAGCTGCTGATCACTAACTGAAAGTTTTAGCTCACGAAATATCACGCTTCTGCTGTACAAAACCTTCTCAGTAACAGGGTTCCAAAGCTTGTATCCCTTCACACCAACTCCATAGCCGATAAGGATACACTTGATAGTCTTGTTATCCAATTTAGATCTCTTTTCATTTGGCACATAAACATATGCCTTACAGCCAAACACACGGACATGCCTCAGAGAGGGCTTCTTACCAGACCATGCTTCCAAAGGTGTCTTGTCAACAAGAGCTGAACAAGGAGATCTATTTATCAAATAACATGTTGTAGCCACAGCCTCAGCCTAGAACTTCTGTTCCAGACCAGCACCACTCAGCATACTCCTTGTTTTTTTCATCAGCGTCCTATTCAACCTCTCAGCAACTCCATTTTGTTGTGGAGTATAAGGCGTTGTCTTGTGCCTTTTAATACCATGATCAATGCAATACCTTTCAAAATCTACAGAACAAAATTCACCACCATTGTTTGTCCTCAAGCACTTAATTTTCCTTCCACACTGATTTTCTACCAAAGATTTAAATTATTTAAACCGACTGAACACTTTTGATTTACTTTTCATGAAGTATACAAATGCCCTTCTCGAACAGTCATCAATAAATGACATAATATCTAGACTTCGATAACGAAGGAACATTTACTGGACCAAACACATTTGAATGAACATAATCCAGTATACCAAAAGATTTGTGAGGACTAGAATAAAAAGAAACACGATGTTATTTTTCATAGATACAATGTTCGCAAAAATCGAACTCAAGGTTACAATCATCAAGCCCTTTTACAAGTTTTTTATTCTTCAAGGTTTTTAAACATTTCTCACCAGTGTGACCCAGTCTATGATGCCACAGCATAGTCTTCTCAGCTGGGAGTTTTACCTCCATAGCATTTACAACCAGAGAAGAGTCTTCATCTTTCTCTATAGGGGCAGCATTACATGACTTTACAAAGACACTGTTACAAAGAACAGGACGTGCATCTAGCTTGTACAGAGTGCCAGTACGAACACCCTTAGCCAACACCATTGCACCTTTAGCCATTTTACACCCCTTACTAGAAAAAGAAACTTCTACCCCAGCATCATTTAACTTACTGACAGAAAGAAGATTTTGAGCCAAACCTGGTATGTGAAGTACGCCACCAATACCTTTGACTCTCCCATCAGAAAACTGAATTCTGACTCTTCCTCTGCCAACTATCTCCAACGTTGAATCACTTGCCAAGTAAACCTTTCCACCGTCATACTTCTCGTATTTAGAGAACCATTCTCTATTGGACGTTATGTGAAAAGAAGCACTTGAGTCAACTAACCAAACATCATCTGATGCCTGAGTTGTTAAGGCTGCTACAATGAAGGCTTCTGCATCATTTTGAGAAGATTCATTGTCAGAATCATTCTTCTTCTTCTTCTCCTTGCAGTCCTTCCTGATATGACCAGGTTGCCCATAGTTCCAGCATCTCACCTTGAACTTTTTACCAGGAGACTTTGATCTCCCTGTAGATTTGGATTTTGACTTCTTGTCTTTCTTCTTTCCTTTTTCCTTTGGTCTACCACGAACAGCAAGAGCCTCTTTGGCCATCTCTGAAGACTTCCTCTGCATCTCTTCAGATAGCAATGAGGCAACAATGTCTTCCATCTTGAAAGCAACAGTATTGCTTCCAATGGCCATCACAAGATGATCCCAACTGTCAAGTAACGAACACAACGGGAGCATGCAACAATCCTCCTCCTCAATCTTTACACCTATAGACGCCAACTGAGTGACACTCATATTGAACGAGTTCAGATGGTTTGCAACAGATGCACCTTCGTCCATCTTCAAAGAGTACAACTTCTTCCTCGGGAATAACTTATTTACCAAGGACTTTCCCTGATAAATATCACCAAGCTTCTTCCACAATGAAGCTGCAAACTGCTCCTCATGAACGTTCAGGAGAACCGAATCGGCTAGACTCAGTCTTATCAAACCTCTTGCTTTTCTATCAACAAGATCCCATGCTTCTTGCATTGTACTTTGTGGCTTAATTCCTGAGACAATAATCCAGAGGTCTCTATCCACAAGCAAGTCTTCTATCTTGAGTTTCCATAACTCAAAGTTACTGCCATTGAACTTTTCAATGTCTACTCTACCAGATGTACTCACCATCTCAAACAGAAACAAGTTTTAACAATGTAGGACTCCCACTGAAACAGTATTAGCACAAAAAACTAATCTTTCCTACAAGGATAACACAATTGACCAGGCTCTAATACCACTTGAAGGAAAAACAGGCATGGATTTACATACCCAATAGTGCAGAATACATTTCCTTAACACTAATACAACAGAGGAGAAGAGCATATACAGGTTTCAATGGCTTCTAAAACTTCTTAAGATGAATACATGCAAGTAAAATAAATATTACACAAAAATGAGCATCCACAGTTGACACAAGATATACGTGGGAAAACCTTTTCAGGTAAAAAACCCACCACACAAAGTCAAGACTATTTTGTATTACAGTAACAAAAATAGTTACATACAAATCACAGACTTCTCTGTTTAGGTCATAGCAGTACAATTGAATTCTCTCAGTTACAATCAGTTCTCTCTCACAACATACTCGACTTACATAAGTCATACATTGCATTCAATTCTGTCAGTCAACCGCCGATCACAAGGTACATCCCTGTCTAATTCAATTATGCCCATGATCTGCCCATACCGATTTTCCTGCATCGAGCCACCCAAGCCATAACTGTCATTACCCAAATCAGGTCCTGATCTGCCACCCTGGGTTGACCTGCACCTGTTGCATTTACTGCATTGGCCTCTAACCAATAATTGCACGACACTGAGCCACGTGTCCTCATCCTATTCGCTGTCGGCCTTTGACACCAAGTCCAACTCGATCAACCCAGTCGCTGAGCTTGCTGAGCTCTCCATAGTCTTTACTGCGCTACCATCGAGCCCATCCAACCAGCTCACGGTAAGGTGGTAAGCCTACCGAGCTCGTCTGAGCTCTTACCATGCTACCGCGACCCTCTCGAGTTCACCCTGCGGTATGGCGGTAGGCGGTCTGAATCCACTCGAGCTCTGTCGCTCAAGGTTACCGCAGCCGGCCCCAAGACACACTGCGGTATAGTGGTAACCGGCCTAGCTGACTACTGGCAGTCTTACCGCGGCCACCGCGGTCAGCCCTTTGGCTGGCCGCGGTATGGCGTTAACCGCTAAGCCAACCGCAAGCAGCTTTACCACAGCCACTGCGGTCAGCCCTTTGGCTGGCCGCAGTATGGCGGTAATCGCCAGGCCAGCCGCAGGCGGCTTTACCGCGGTCAGCCCTTTGGCTGGCCGCAATATGGCGGTAACCGCTAGGCCAACCGCTGGTGGTCTTACCGCGGTAGGGTGGTAACCACCAGAACCAAAAGAACTGCAGAGATAGAAATACCGCAGCCACTGCGGTGAGGAAAGAGACTACGCGCGGTATGGCGGTAAAGGGCAAAAATGAATATTTTTTGCCAAGACCTTTATTTCAAAGAGGTTCAAGCTGGTAATTGAGGCATCGTTTCTCAACAGTGATTGAGGTGTTGATGTGTATGTTTTTAACGTGTTCATATTGACAATGTTTTGTTGAGGATTATTGTAGGAACTTTGTTGTTGTTGTTGTTGTTGGGCATATTGTTGACCTAGTAATGCTTGTTGTTTTTATTCCACTAGGGCTTGTTGTTGGGCTTGTTGTTCTTGTTGTGCTGCTAAAGCTACTTGATGTTGGGCTTGTTGTGTTGCTATGCTGCTAAGGCTGCTTGGTGGGCTTGATGTTGTTGTTGGGCTAAGGATGTTTGTTGTGCTGCTAAGGTTGTTTGATGTTGTTGTTGTTGTTGTTGTGTTACTAGGTTTTCTTGTTGTTGTTGGCGGCGGTGGTGTTGTTGCTATTGTTATGCTGCTAGGGTTGTTTGTTGTTGTTTTTGGTGTTCGACGGCTTGCTAATAAGCCTATTGTGCTTGTTGTAAAGCTAAGGCATGTGCTTGCAATATAGGATCAGTTAGTTGTTGGGATATCTATGATGGATTTTGGGTGTTGATGTTTTGAGTGGGTAGTGGATTCCCTTGACACAACACTCCTTGGAGGATAGTGGATTGAGATGAAGGAATGTAAGTGTTAGGTCCCATTTGATTTTGCATGGTCAGGCGAAAGATGAGGATGGTTTAATTAGATTTTGCAATGGTCATGACATGCTAGGACTTTGAGTCCATTGATTGAAAAGGTTCCCTTGTACAACGCCTTGAGAATTTCCTTGCGCTAGGGATGTTGTCAAGGGATTACCTAGGTTGATGGGATTCATGACCAAGGGGTTGTTTTGATTCGAGTTGATGATGGATGGGATGGATGTGTTTCGTGAAACCAACAGTGAAGATGAACTAGTTGGGGGATTGGATAAAGATGTCCCTATTTGTGTTAAGGGTTGATTTTACATTATAGTGTTGGCATGCCCTTGTGGGTTGATTTGAGACACTTGGTCCACACTTCCTTGTGAGATGTTGGGCACACTTATGGTACTTGTGGGGATGGATGAAGATGGGTATCCTCAATATGTTGATGTTGTCGTAGATTCATGAAGTGTAAGTAGTTGATGTTGATGTTGGGGGTGTTCGGGAATGGTAGAAGTGCTAAATGTTGGTGTCCAAGTAGTGGATGAATTGGTGTTGAGAGTACCCACAAGTGTATTGCTTTCGAATGGAAGAGTTAGACCAAAGTCCTTGGCAAGACTAGTTGCAAGACTAGGAGTGAATGTTTGATTTAGTCCTAGTGACAGAGTTCTAAGTCTTGTGTCAAAGGTTGCGCAACAAAAGATGGGGAAACTAGAGCAACATTTTCTAAGGCTTGATGTTCTTGTTTGTACTTTATTATTTCTTCCTTAGTAAGTCCAAATGGGTTGTTTGTAACGTCTTCAATCCCATATGGTCCTGATGGAGATGATGGTTGTGATAGGGTAACTTGACTTCTCAGACCGAATTCTAAAGGATAGGGATCACTTGAGGTGAATGTGACTTTGGTTTTCTCCATAATTCTAGTGTTGTGATCTTGTTTTTACCATAAATTTTGGGTCACCTATGGGAGAGTTGTGTTGAGATTTGTAATGATTGAACTCTCTAGTTGACTCAAATCTAGGTAGAAGGGACGCTCGAAGTCTTTTGGGAGCAATGATGATAATGGGGGATGAAGAGATGGATGATGTGTAAAGTGATCTTTGCAAACATTTTGGGACAACACTTTTGACTTAAGAATTTGATGTTTGATGTTTGGATAAAGGATATTGATGAACTTGAAAATATTTAGGGTAGACTCGTGACCTTCAAGATAAACTAGTTCAAAGATGATAACTAACTTAACTAAGTGCATGGAAAAGGATACATTTCACATACAAAGTAGCCAAGTTAGGGGTTGGTTTGATAGATGTTTAAGTCAAAAAGTGTTGGTGTATTTGAAATTTTTGCAAAGTTTGGTGAAGTGAAGGATGAAATTTGATGAAGGGGTGGATGAAATGTTTGACCCAATGTTGACCTAAACTGAACCTTTGTTTGATAAGACCAAGGTAGTGAGAAACATGATAGACCTCTAAATTTTGCAAGTCCTAAAGACCCAATGTTTTAGATAGGTTCATTATCATGAAAAAGACCTAGGTTTTGACCGAAAAAGAACATATACAAGTCTGGATTGTTCTTTGAAACACATTTATAGAAGTTGTATACAATCTTGGTTCTATTTTGGTGAAGTGTTGAAAGGTATTGTTTGAGAGCTTTTGGATTAAGATGCCTAAGTTTAAAATGACGACCTGTATACCTTCTCTTGGGGATTCTTAGTTTGCGTGAGATCATTTAGAGAAGTCTAAGTTAAGATTATGAAAAAGAAGATATTTATTGCCATGCAGGTGGTGGTAATATGGGCCTTCCAACCTCAATATGGGTGTGTTCCTCTTCTTCGTCTAAGATATTTATTGTGTTTCTCCACTGAATGGGTGTTTCCTTTGTTTCAAAAGTGAAGCTTCTCAAACTGCTAATTATATCAAATTGTTCTCCTTCAATGAGTTCATGGTTTGGTTGAATAATAGCAAGTGTAAGATCAAGTTGTTCAATGGGAGCAATCGGTCTCCAAATGGTCATGTGGGGTTCAATTTTGTCAAATTTATCTTGCTTAAGTGAGTTTATTTTACGACAAACACTTGTCTTGATTATATTTTCAAACTAAATGTCCATGTCAAAAAACATCATAAATTTCACAATGTCCATTTTGTGAAAAGGATGAAATTCAAGCCATAGTTGCTTATGCTGACTTTGGGAAGTATGGATTGAGATTTAAGTCAAGATATTTAGAAATCTCTAAGGATAGAAATCCTTAGTAGAAGCATTAATATCAAGGCTATTTCAAAAGGTACCATACTTAAACCAAAGGGTTTGAAATTTTGAGGAAGATTGTGAATGTTTATTTGCAATGTTTTGGAACCAAGCAAAGTATTAAACTGGCGCACAAACATTTACCATCCTAGGTTCAGAAGATACTACTTACTAAATCCCCACTCAAATTTCTCCAAAAACTAAGACAATGCGAACAATTAAAGATTTGGTGACTCTGGCTCCTCTCCACAGCACACACTTCTTGGGACCACCAAATCTCAAAATCTTGAAGATCCAAAGATCCTAAGGATTTTTGTGTTTCAACAATGAATAGTATAAATGTGGGGCGGCTTTGGAGTAATCGTTCTTGCACAAGCAAGCATGAAGGTTTTTGGCTTCTAAACAAAGGTTCTTAGTAAGGGATTTCGTTCAAGGTGGCCATACACGCGGCAAGATTAGCTCAAGGTTATTTCAACCAAGAGGCCTATCAATCCCTTCCTAAGAAGAGATTTTGACGTATCACATGAATACTAAGGGTACACTTGTCGGTATGACACATTTGCACCTGTATTTTATGACTTCCTTCACAAACACATTTTTATATAGCGATTGGAAAGAGCTTGGATTTAGCTCGTTACTGCTTGAGTCATTCCCTCCTTTCCAAGCGGGGAGGTAGACCTTTTAAAGATAAACAAAAGCAAGGAAGTATGTTTGTAGTTCGACCTCTCAATTCACATGAACAAGGAGATAGCACACACTCGCTTTTTCCCTAAACTAGCATGGGATTCATTTTTAATCCAAATTGAAAGATGTGGGTGATTATACAAAATGTCAAGGAATGTTATTGATTCTCAAGATCATCGAGTGGCACAAGAGAAGTGCATACACATTCAATAACAAAGATGTAAATCACAAAACATAGAAAACACTCGTTAATTTTAACCCCGAAAGCAAAGATGAGTTTATTTTAAGCACCAAACGAAGTGTTAAGTTGTTTTGTTCAATTTTAAAACCAAAGTAAAATGATGAAGTGAGAGTTCAATTTTAGTCCCGTTTGAGCGTTCTTTTTAAAACCCAATTGAAAATTAGTGAGGTCCTAAAGCATAAAATGAAAAGCATAGAAAATGGGTTATAATTGCCCCAAAAGTGTCGAACACTTGTTACAATTATAAAATTTTAAGATAAAGATGCTTCTTCACTTTAACTTTTATCGCCCAACTTGCAAAACCTAGTTAGCCTAAAAAACCAGAACAAAGTCGCTATAAGTCATTTGGGCGTCGCTCTAGTGAATTTGGGCATCACTCTGTGGAAAACCAATGATGACGATAGCGTCATGATTTTGGCAGCGTCGCGATTTGCAAATTTTGATACCTCCAAAAAGTATTATCGACGTCGTTTGGTTTAATCAGTGTCAGGATATTAAATAGACATCGTTGTTTCTAATGACGATAGCATCGTTGTATGGCGACACCCAGCAAAGGTGGCGCTTAAATTCTTTTGGGCGTCATTATATCCTGCAAAAATTTAAAAAATAGAATTCAAAATAAAAATTGATTAAATTTGATCGATTATCCCCTCCTAGCGCTAGATCGATGGATGAGCACGAGCCAATTACGCTTGATCCATGGAAAATCGAAGCATAACGAAGCCACTAACGTCAATCTCAACAGGATCAATCAAGTGTAAATTAAACCAAGCATGCTAAACTACGAAAGCTTTAAAAATGCCTACTCTAATCCATTGAAACCTATCCCATTGTAGGAATGGTGTCGCATTGATGTGGAATGACATCCCTTTCCCAATCTCGTGGATAAATGAGTTTGTTCCAGTCAGTTTTATTAAAGAAATTTGATGGAACGATTGTGAGATGCGTATAAAAACATGATTTTAATCTAAATGAGCATGATGCAAGCTAATTTGACATGATTTTATGCTAAAATGATGTAGATATACAATTATTAAACTAATCTAAATGAATTCTAAACTAAAAGATTCAAAACCCTAATTAATAAACAAGCTAAATGGATGCATTATGTGAACATGGAAGCCATTAATAGAAGCTTAAAGTTAATTAATACAATTAAAATGAACTAAAATATGCTAAATGTGTGTTAAATATGAGTGTGAGAGTAATTTCAATAGCGTAACTTTGATCTTAAAAGATGGATCCATTTGTCTTCAAATAGTGACCTATGTATAGGAGAGCAAATGAGAAATAGAGTTGAGATCAGAAAAGCTTAATCAATGGTCAAAGATGAAGGAAGTTAAAGGCATGGATCATGGATTCCCATCAAGGGTTGAAAATGCAAGATGAGATTTAATCAAAGTCTTACGTTTAATCCAAACAAACACACTTTTAATCTGTATGTCAAGAGGTCACAAGTTAACTTGCACAAGAAGTTTTGAGTTAACTTGCACATGAAGCTAAGTAAGTTTGTTAGAAAAGGATATTCCTTAGAAATTTTTCATGGGTGAGAGAAAAGGATAATTAATTAATTAAATATAGTTTAATTGTGCTAAAAAAGAATGAATATTTCATGGGAATATGGTTTTTGGAAGAATGTGCAAAGGAGGAATATTCCCTTTGCAAGTGGGGGGGATTAGATTTAATTAAGATAATTGATAATTAAACAATGTTAATTATACAATTAGGGGAATTTAGAAGAATTAAATGATATTTATTAAATAAAATGATTTAATGAATGGACAAAAGATGAAATGAAATTTAATTAAATAAATAAATAAATTTAAGGATTTAAATTAAATAGTTTGATTTATTTAACTTAACAGGACGAAATGTTAGTGTGAAAGGGGGTGAATTAACCCGATTAGATTAATTAGGTTAATAGATGAAAATGAGACGATTAATTAAATAGCTAAAATAATTTAATTAATTAAGCGAAAAAAAGATGGATTTCAAGAAAAAATGATGTTAGTATAGCTGATTTGAGTGCATGATATCATTCAGAACATTTTTCAGTGTCTGCAATTTCTATAAATCACTATTCATTAAAATTATCTTGCAATGACTTAAAAACACGAATCAAATCTTACAAAGATTAAAATTCCAAACATTTACATTATTAACCAATTGAACAATGCGTTACAGTTCCTTATCATGTGTGCAATACAAAACTTATTTATAGAACTTCAAATTATGGCAATGTTGTCTCCTTACAATAAGACAATATGCATATTCAATTTCCACCTCAATGGTTATTCTATTTAGGTGGTGGTGCACTACTTATCTTTTGCTTCACTTAACAAATGCATTTTATTAATTTCTCCAATTAAATGACAAGCCACTAGTTGAACGCAAGTATGTACCTATTCAAAAAAAAAAAAATATATTCTTATGTACTTGGTTGTCTCTACAAAGCTTTATCACATTGAAAGGCTTGGGCAACTTGAAATGGCTTCTACTTTGACCAAATGAATTCTCATCTTTCCATCTCCAATCGCATGCCCTATATAAGTAATTAATATTCTAAAAACTTATTTTTTTCTAATTAAACAATAGTTTATTCTACCTAGAAAAAGGAAAAACTTGTCCAAAATATATTAGATGCTTGTTAAAAGTATTTTAAAATCAATAAATTTTGATAATAAACAATGACACAATTATCTACAAATGGTCTAATTATCCATTCCTATCATGAAAGTGGAGAATTACATCAATAGATCCTTAGTCTACTAGTGAAGTTGAATGGTTCTAAATGAACCCATCATGGATCAAATCTTGTTGAGTGGTAGACCCCAATACCATAAGACATGAGGCCAAGATCATTCCCTGAGCAATTTTGGTGGAATGGATAACCCCTCAATCTTTGGCTCCCAACCGAAGATGTTTCAGCCTAAGGCTCATGTTTCTATATTGGTTCACAAAACAATCATGTGGATGATAAAAAGTCCTCCATCAAAAAAATCAAAAAGTAGAGAATTACGCAACCCAGATATATATGAAGGCACTAATACAAAACCTACCTTGTCTTCAATGTTGCTCTACACATTATTTTTATTTCCCACTTTATAAAATACTTTCATTTTGAAGTTGGTCTACAAATAATCAATTTGTAGAAAAGGTTACATGTTCTTTATGGTTACCTCATTCAGAAACTTTATTATCGATAAATATACTCCAAATGATCTTTTTTAAGTGCATTAACTATAAGAGAAACACATGTATAACTGCTCTGAAAAATTTCATTGTTCCTAACAAAGACTACAAATGCTTTCTTGTGCCATTTGCATCTATTAGTGATTATATGTAAGATTAATGGTTGCAACAAAGCAGTTTGCACCAATGGAATCTCAAGTTCCACCAACATTTTTAAGTATTGTATACTTGTAAAAGTGCTTAAAGTGTTGCACACCAAAGAAAACTACAAACAACACAAAAGCTTAGAATAACACAAGATTTACCATGGTGAACTCAATGAAGGAAACTCCTGAAGTGTAGCAATTTTCCTTCTCCTGCCACTATTTACATTGTGTTAAAAGCTTATTGCAATATTCAAGCCTTCCAAAGGACATGAACATTCACTATAGCAATATGCTAATAATTGCAAAGCTTTGCAACTTTATCATTCACACCACTACGCTCAACTCTACGCCCTTTTCACTTTCTTCCAAACAAAATCACCAATATAACAAGTTGAAACTGCCACCCATGAGCGAAACTAACATGGTTACACACTGCCATGACACATCAACAATTGCCATAGCACATATAGAATTTCCATGTTGCAAATGGCAATTCTATAAACAAGACTACTACAAATAGTAACTATGTCATCATAAAAATTGCACATGTATTATTTGTTTTCTTTCTAATTCACTTGTTTTTAGATCCTAAGGTGTCAGGATCACCAAAGAAGCATCACCAACCACTATAGACCCGTGTACAACTTCCATGCTTCATTCTTCTTTCAGATCGTCAAATTTAAGTGTTTTCAGAGTGTGATGTGTTAGTCTGATTAACTAATTGAATTAGTGGCCTTGTTAATGGATTTTTGCTAACTATTATTATCCAATACGGATCATTGTTATACATGTCAACATTCAGCCAAAACCATCTGCGCACAATTATATATCTTGGACAAAGAAACCAACTATAAACATGCTATTGGGAAGCCCTACAAAATGAAAGGGAGACTAGGTAACATTCCGAAACTAAACACGAGTATTGGGAGGCCTAAGACATCAAAGAGTCCCTGGGAAGAGTTATGCTTTTCTTTTAAATAATCAGCACCAATTTTGTTTTGCACAAACTGCCCACCATAAAATTGGTTCAGTTGCAGATGGGGTCTAGCAGCTGGAAAAACATCACATCTTGCTGTGTCTAGTGCATCTTCAACAGGGCTAGAAAATCCAAAGGGTACCATACATGTGTTCGTACATATATCCACATGAAGTCTGTAAGCTGAAAATCATCTAGTCAATAGAACAATGTAGGTAAGGTAAGTCGACAAAATAGATCCACTCAGGAAATAGAACAATGTGCTGTTGGCAAGCTGCCTGAGCTGCTACAACAGCAAGTGGATCACTACATGTCAATCGAGTGATGAAAGCATGATGTTTCCTTAGGCAGTGAACCACCAACTCAGAACTTTTAGTTATTATAAAGTACTATAATAATCCAACAAATTCTGACCCAATGCAATTTTTGCCTAGTTGCTATGAATGTCAGAAGTGAACAAATTTAAACAAGCATGGATAAAATATGTAAGTTAACTATGGCTCTCTAAGGCAGACAAATTCCTCATCCATATAATTTGTCACATGAATATATCAACAATTTCCAATATCTGGCAAAACCACAACCAAGCAAGCAGGCCTGGCAGAAGCAATGTAGACAAAATAAATGTTTGTCATTCCAGCACAATGGTAATGACACTATTTTTAAACATTATTTTACTTATTCCATGATGTGAATTTTAAGGCAATTCTCTTGTTTTTGGCCTTACACCAGCCAAGTGAATATAACAAAAGTTACCCAAGAGCTAGCTTACCTGCATTACTGAGGATGGAAATAGTAATAATACCTCTCTGATGCCTCTACTCTCAAGGTGCTCTTATACTGCTGCAATTGTGCTCTCCAAGAAGGGTGTTCTTGATCCAACTTCACTTTTCAAGAGAATTTTCCTTTCTGCATATGCCCCCTGCCAAATTGCAGCATTTTATAATTTTTCTGGTGATTCATGTTTGACTGATTGTCCAATATTGCTGAGGTTGGCCCTTGCTGAGGTTGGCCCTCGTTCTGGGGTGATCAACCCAATTTTCTTAAGTCAGACTCTTCACTGATCAGTTAATTAACTAATGCTCAATAAGGTTGACACCCTTTCCTGGGGAGTTGAGCCTTGTTTTTTTACACTCAATTTAACACACTAAGTATGGGTTTGATGATTTCTTCCATTAATTTGAAGATCCAGCCAGTTGCTTTACAAGTTTAAGCTTCTTTTGGGTTATAACTGCTCAACTTGCAAAATGATTTACTGATGCAAACCATTTGGAAAGAATTGAATGGTAACTTAAATGCAGAAAAATATCATAGCAAGTACCGTATGTTGATATAATCTGAGGATAAAGTTGGTGTCCTTATCTCACAAAGACTTGGATGTATGGTTCAAGCAGCCACTGTTATTACATTGTTTAACCAAAATTCAATATAACTGAGACGCAAGAGGGAATATGTTGGAAGCTCAAATAATTTTGATCGGGAGCTATTATTAGCCCGACAAAGCACTGTTGCACAACAAATTTGAGAGGTGACACAGCAACTCAAAAGAAACCAGATCTCCAATAATACACCGTAATCATCTACACAATTTTCAATGGCCTAACATATTGACAGCCCTACAACTTAATGACAATCTGAAAATTAATTGTACAAAGACATTGCAAATGAAATCAAAAAATTGGGACAAATCCTAGGGATAGATAAAAAGCTTCTATGATTCCCATTACCTTTCCAAGGGATTTTTTCAATGTACAAAGATGAGCAAGGTCATTGTGCTGGCCCTGTAGCCCTGCATGATGACTGCCTGATAAAATATACTAGACAAGTTGGTCTCCTCCATCATCTCTTGTCAAAAATGACGAACCACTTTCAGTTACATCAGTTTGTGAAGGAGAGGGGATGAAAGCTGGAGGATACCACTGATCAGGGACCATAAGAAAATAATGTGACATTGCCTTGCGGAAGCGCTTCTTGTATTGCTTTGGAGAAATAACTGTAGGTGATGTGTTTTTAGGACCACCAAGAATGCCAGAGGCTTTTACCCATGTTTCCAAGTGTTTGTCCCATGTATATTGCCTCATAAAATCAATAATACCTAAAACCAGCTCACATTGTTCTTCATCAACTCCAACAAGCAGTGAATAATCCATGACATCAATCGACTGCATATAAACCATTCACAAAATCATGTGACTTGTTAAGCAAAAAAACTAGGATTACATATACATCAAATAGAATTAAAGAGTATTACCGCTAGAAATGAAGTATCATTCCAGACAGCTCTCTCCAGAAGGCGCTTGGCTTTATTCCCGAGAAATATTGGAGCAGTTGGCATAGCTTCTAGAAGGTTTTGGTCCAAAAGAACTTTATTGCTTCCTGTTGAATCTGAATTGTAACGGGAACGACCAGATCCTTTGAGATCATAAACTCGTGTGACATTCCTTCCAAACAAGAGATTCTCCATTACCATCAGATCCATCCTAATCTCTCTGCCACCTTTTCCATGCTTCATGATGACCTGCAAGACAAGTAAATTATGCAGGATCAAGAGACCGAAAAAAGAAAAACAAGCCTAATAAACTCTTTAAAAGATTTCTGAGGGCAATATCAAATGTAAAATACACAGCAGCCAGAACACTCACTTGATAAATACCAAGGATCTTTGCCAAACATGTAGGGCTTCCAGAACTTAATGAGTCTGTGAGATATTTGAAATATTCTGGTGCAAACTTGATGAAAGAATCCAATTCTGTCCTTGTTACTTGTTTGATGACAAATCTATCATCCAAAGATTTTGCAAAAAACACATTACTCTTTCCACCTTGAGCTCCCCATTTCTTGCAGCGACTCAGTGACAATCTAAAGTCCATTTCTGTTGGACAACACTTTCTTCTAAGGGCATCAAACTCTCTTGCAAAGTAACATGTTACTGTGTACTTGGTTTTTCCAGGAAGACTCTCATCAGTAAATGATACTTTTACATGCACTGGCCTTGATAAGTCTGAAATCCCACTACCACTACCTTTCAAACTATATGAGTAGAGATCTTCTGATCCAGAACCTCTCTCTTTTGAAAGAAAATCAACTAAGTCTGAGGAGCTATCTGAGGAAGAAATAGGATATGAGATGACTACCGGCATGCCTAATAATTCTGCATATTCCTTCTCCTTATCTCTGTCTTTCTCTTTTTGTTTCTCATTATCAGGTCCATTGTCATATAGGGAAACCTGATATTCATGTGATGATAGTGCATATGATATTATACTTGTAGGCTCATCATCATAAACAGCAATAACTGTATTATTGACACCAGACGGTAAAACTAGCCTTCCTCCTCCATGACCACCCGGGTTACTAAACAAGGATACAAATTTAGGACTGTAGCCAATGATAGAATCTAGTCTAATTGACCCTGACACAGATCCCTGGAAACTTCTGGTGTGCCTTTTTGATAAATTTAACAAAGGAGCCCCAACCCAGCTTCCAAAATCTTCAGACTGACTCGATAATTTGACTGGTGACGTAGGGGTGCTTGTGTCAGACACCTCCATTCCACTTTTATCTTGACCATTTAGGATGGAATCTGATATGGTCTTCCCCCCTGCTGCAGTTTGTTGGGAAGATTGGAAATCTTTTCTAACAGCAGGTTCACCACCACCTGCAACAAGCATGGATTGAACACTTGCAGACTGACCCTCACCTGTCCATGCTGCATCCAATGTATCAGAAAGATCAGCCAAGACCTGAAAATGCCCCTCTGCAAACACTGAATGCGTTCCATGATCACCCTCCAAATCATCTTGGCTGTATCTACTAGCAACTGTTTCCACAGACATCATTTCAGAAACTTTGGCATCAGTACAACATTCACCATTCTCTACATCTAAATTATCAAACATGCCCTTAGCAATAGCAGACAAATCTCTTGTGCTATGATCTGGACTTTCCGTATCATTCACATCAGGGGTCACTCTGTTTGCTGCTACAACAAAAGTTTTGACACCATCATCCAATTTTCCATTCATGCTGCAAGTTTCCTTTAATTTGTTATCAAAGGGTTTGTTGAAATCATTTGGCATGGCAGGTTGCACTAATCCATCACATATATCATTTCCATCACCAGGTGGATTCCCAGAAATGTTAGCTCTGTCCAGGTTATTTCCGTCAATTTTAGAGTCAAGGTTCTCAATCACTGGACTGCCAAGGCCACCAGTATTGCATGTGATCTGACTTTCTGCAAGCTCTTTTAAGCTGGAACTGTCCTTTAAAGGAGTCCTAACATTCTCAGGGGAGCTAGATCCTGTCCTGACAACATCTTTTGTTGTAAGGGATAAATCTAAATCCCAAAGATGACGATCCCACAAATAGGACAGACAAAGAAGATAACGCCTTAGACGGTTTAGCTCTAAAACATCAGCCACAGGTTTCCCTGGCTGCCAATCACTTGGGTTGGCCCTTCGCAAAATTTCCTGTTTAAATTGACAAGTTGTATCATACATAGTATTAAATAAAGAAGTGATTTCTAATTATGTAGAAAATCCTCCATTACACAATAAATCAATACAATTTTTTCTACATGTCCTCGCACTAAACATACTGACATAGAGTAGACAACATCAAATTAGACCATCAACAATGATCACCTCAATAGCAGCTTTTTGTGTCTGCAACAGTCCCTCAAGTTCTGCAATTTGTCTTCTTGATTCTGATACTTTAGTACCAGTATACAGTGATCCAGAACTTGCAATTTTTTGCCCTATCTGACGGAGAAAGTCAAAGACTTCTGCATAAAACAATTCCACTTTATCTGCAACCTGCTCGCATGCATAACAAATGTCAGTTTGGATCTGATTCTTATATGACACAGCTATGATAGGCATATCAATTAACTTGGGAACATTCTCTCAAAATCATAAAACCTATATTAAGGTACCTCCACAGCTTCTTTCCTAAGCCATTCTTGCTGATTAGGGTCGTTGAATTCTAATTTTGAAGGTGGTAAATACACAGATAGAACATTGATGGAAGAATATCGGAAGCATGCTATCATACTTCCAAACCTGCCACATTGAGTTAAGAAAGCAACTTAGGGCAGAAAGTATATAAAAAGCTTCCAAAGTACCAAGTACTATTAAGTATTAACAGGCTCAGAAAAATATAATATCACAAAACCTAATATTTAGTGCCATACCCATAAAAGCGAAGGCAGTCTCTATGTAAAGAATGACCACAGCTGGCAACTCTACTTGCTGCAGCATGATTGGAGAAACTAAGCTCTAAGAATTTTCCAAAGGATAACCCCCATGCAGCATCAGACATTACTACTCTTCGGGTGGCTTCTGGAACTCCATCTTTCCGTGCACATTTGAGACAACGATGCCACATCCATATTTTTCCTTCACGTTCACCAGGTAATGTCAACATTAGAGGCACCCGCTTCACAGATATTGTGAGGCTACCCTGACGGTGTGTATAGCAAAGGACATGCGCCTCTGATGGTTCATTACAGAATCGACAACGAGGATTCTGCATGTATTATATTGTTATACCCAAACTCATTAATGTACAGTTCAAAGTTTCCCAGATACCAAAAAGACTAAATTGGAAGAAAACAAAGGTGCAGCAGAAATTCTACCTGGTCAAATAAGTCATCCCGAAGGTACCTTCCTAGAGGTTTGTCAAAACTGCCATAATACTTAATGCGAAAAAGTTGAGAACGCTCGCACACTGTCCCCTTCAACACACAACGACTTGATAACAAAACCAATATACTTTGATGATCAGATGGGGAAGGTGGAAAATCTTCTTTTGAGAGAGCTTGTTCTTGGTTCCTATATCCTGCATTTTGGTCATCAAATTTTTTGGAGTTCATTTCACTTTCTGCTATTTCTTGATTCTCCTTCAGCACTTTCAAGGATGGTTCCTCTGAGGTCATTTGATAATCAAGACAAGCTATGGAAGCAACAGAAGTCACAAAACCATTCACTGAATTTGAAAATTTTGCCTCCTTAATTTCAAAATCTGTGGTGGTTTTTCCAAATACATCTGAATCAATTGGAGCCACCTTTTCATCCAAGGTTGCCCTTAGCGAAGCTGACAGACCAGATACATTACCTAAAGGAGTAGATAGCAGAGAAAGCTTCTGACCAAGTGAGCATACATCTTGATTTTCCATAGTACTTTCAGCATACGTAGATTCTTCTGAAGATGTCCTAAAACCAACTTTTGTTTGAACAGGACCATTACAAAGGGAACTTGATTTACTGTTCAATTGAAACAAAGACCCAGATGACCCATTTCCTTCATTGTCAAGAATTGGAGAATTACCTGGTAACAGAGACGGATTTGGTGTTGAATTGTCTATTTTCAAGGTTTGTAATTCTCCTGAAAAAATTTGCTCTGGAACAGGAATAGCAAATCCAGGAATGGTCGAAATAGACCTATCTAAACTGGGTTGTTTGTCTGGCAAGGCAACTGTTATTGGAGATTTCAAAGGAAGCTCTGGCAAGGTAGCACCTTCATCTGCAAGGAAAGAGGTCTCAAGGGCTAAATGATAAGCAGCAAAAACTGTATACTGAAGAACATGCTTGATTTTCTTCAATTCATCGCGACTGGAGCCCATGAGCAAAACCTGAAATTCAAGTGTAGTGCAAGTATTATAAGTAGATATAGATAAGAAAACATAATATAATATGGTGTCCCTTAATTTCCGCAAATGATCAACAATAACGATAACAATCTAATATAATATAATATATCGGCTATATGCCTTTTGCCTTAAAAAAAAACAATAACAATCTAGACAGGAAATTAAAAATTCAGTTTTAAGAACCCGATTTAATTTTATAAGAATGTGTTTCTATGTAATATGAAAACCTGATTTTCATGTTAGCAAGCATCCCAGAAATAACACTTCCACTAGGAGTTAGATTTTTAAGGGATATGAAGCAAGGCTGCAACAACGCTGTTGACGATTACTACTGACAAATCAGCAAAGATAAAATAAAGCTCATGTAAGGGTCATTTGTCCATAGTACTTGGCAGTCCAAGAGTTTACCATTTACCAACAATAAGAGACAGGACATCACTGTAGATTTGAAATGAAAGGTGGTCAAATGTATAATTATATTAATATTGAGCAAAATTTTGCCAGCTTGAATTATATGTGCATTGTAAAAATAATTAAAAATTGAAGATACAAGTAACCAGGTACTCAGAAATCATCCCAAAAAGGTTGTTATCTATTTCACGCCACAGATTTTAAAGATCCAGACTCTAGATCTGGGATTTTTGTGTGCAAAAACTAGACTATGTATCCCGATGTGACTACTAAAATTATTCTATTGCACAGGAGGCTCTTTATTTCACAAGAACCAAAGATCGTCAAATAAGATAGTTCATGGTATGTTGTTATAGGCTTATAGCTAAGCCTCTGTAAAATCCATGAGAAAGGACCATAAGGACATTTCCTCTCATGAATGTCAATAAAATAATATGCCACCCATATTTGTGACTTCCAAAGGCAAAATATATTAAAGTAGCAGACCATGAGAGCTCAAAATGTGAACATTATCAGAGATCTCCAGATGTGACTGAAGCATCTTTCTGGTTTGACAAATGTTTTGAAGCTGTGATCAAGTACTCATTGAAGGGAACAAAATTATAGCAGGAAATCACAAATCTCCATAATATTCAGCACCTTCACAATCAATCAACTTCAGTGGTTAAGTATACATTTGGAGGATTATCTTTCCAGTTGTAAACATATTCATGTCTATCTTACAAGATGTTTTATATCCCAAGTGCTCCTCTTGTCAGGCATGACTCACATATAACTCTTGTCCATTATCTTAAATTCAGTGTGTGGTCAAAGGGGTTGAGCTCAATCAATTAATGCATTGGGTTCTCATTGTTGAGACCCAAGTTCAAATCCCAAAAGTGACATCCGATGTGGAATTCTAAGTTGTGACTCTTGGTCTTCCATTGTTGGTTTCTAGTGTGGTTGCTCAAAAGGAGCTAGATATTAGTCTGATGTTAAGGCTTGAAAGGAGCTATGTATTAGTCTCATGTTAATGCTTGAAAGGAACTAAATCTTAGTCAAATGCTTGTATGAGCCATATTTGTAAACTTTCCTAAATATTAACCCAAAAAAATGTGTTAAGAACCCTTTTCAATGTATACTGTTAGGCAGTTTACCTTGCACTTGGCCAAGCATTTCATTGTAGTTTCTTTCACCTATTAACACTGGCATATCAACCCCTAAGAGCAGCTCACCCAAAGTGCACAAGAGGTTCCTAGACCTCATTTTGAAAGTTTACCTATAGAGATGAACATTCATTCCACCATAATTTCATCCAACTATGCAGTCATATTCAATGGTATAATAAAAAAACTACCGTAAATACTCAACAAAAGGAACACAAGATATATCTGCAAACAAATTGGGGGTGTGCTTTTCTCCTTTTCTCATGCACGTTAAAAATAGCAACAAACCTGCTAATTACATCTAATATTTCTATCCCATTTACCAACTCACACCTTTGCCACTAATAATTAATAGAATATCATCCCATGTGCAAATAAGTTTCTAATACATAGTGCACATTTAATATATTACAACCATAACCGCATGTGCACATACTTCTCACATAATGATCCCTATACATGACCAACGATACATTATTTAAACACATAGTAGATATCCCACCAACAACTCGCCCAATTCAATCATGTCTTTCATCATTAGAACAATCACATGCTATTACCATTGTCACATCACCATGTGGACATGAACATTTCGGTGTGCCCAATAACATCACACCAACGCACTTTGTTTCCATTCATCCAAAAGCTTGTCATACATGCACCGTTCGATTGTTCCCCTACCCCATTTCTTAATTCAACAAAGACATCCACACATTACTACCCATGGGTAGAACCTATCACATACTCATTAACAAATCAAATCCATGCACCATCAACACATGTTGAGATACCACAACTGCATGGGCTCCCCATCATCCTCATCCAATCAAGAAGGAAAGTTTTGAACCATCATTCAACCATGAAATTTTCTCATCAAACAGCAATCTCCTTGTCAAGCTGTAAAACTTCTAAGTTTCTAACTATAATCCATAGTTTCAAAACTCACCACTCAGCAAACCAAATTTTGACTTGGACTTGGCAACTCAGCAAATTAAAAAAAATACTTAAATGCTCAACAGAACTCGAGAGTACTCTCCAAGACTCACAAAAACTCACCAAAAACTTGGGAAAGCTCAGATAAGCAATTTATTTAGTTAACAAAATAACTCGTGAGTTAAGTGAGTACTCAATAACTTTTGAAACCATGATGTAATCTATAATTGTTAGTGTCCGCGTGGTATCCACCACATCTCATTGGCATGCCAAGCAACCAGCCACTAAACATGCCTATATAGGAATGAAAAATGGATACAAGGCTCACCCAAACCTACAAATAGCTACTTTGAATCTTGTTACTATTCAGCACATGGTTGCTGTGTGTGGGAGAACTGTACTCTACCACCATGCTCACCGTGATGTGCAGATCTCTATCTCACATGCTTTCTTTTGTCAATGTGGGCCATCCAGCCATTCTGAGCTCAAGATATCACAAGTATGTGAACCATCCTCTAAATCCATACTACAGTATACATGCCATCTCAATCAACTATCATAAAAAGAAGTATGTCAACTATCATAAAAAAAAAGTTATCTCTCGTTCAGCACAAACATGGATCACTTTTCAATTCCACACATAGAAATCATGAATGCTTTAACCATTAAAACATCCACATGGAATCTATGCAACAAGTCTTTTACAAAGGAATGAGCCTTGAGCATGTTCAAATCACCTTCCAAGAATATGCTAATAACACACATGTAGCTACAAATCATCATTCCTCTTAAATTTGTGTCATGACTCCTCAGCATCCATTGTCCTATAAATTAAAAACAGCTTGTCTCTAGCTGATAAATATTCTCACCAATGTGGCTGGCATCCCAAAGAATTCTTTTGCTTCCCCTTAGAAACACAGAAGATTAAAAAAAAACTGACCCATTTCCACAAAATACACAACACTGTTTCAAAATTCAACTTGCAAAAACCCTTTTCAGCATATCTTCACATATTTCTTAGCATAATATTTTATAATGCACTGTTCTTAACAAGATGCTTGAGCTTGAGGAGTACTAACAACTAATCTATACAGTATTAAAAGCTAAAACTACTACCCTATACCTCCACGAGCATGTGTACGGATGCTGCCGATAACAACTTGCTCTTCCTTTCATGCAAACTCTATCCTAACGAATACTCAAGCTTGAGAAGTCCATCAACTGACACATAATAAAAATAACTAAAGCTTCACCCATGCAATCTCCATTTCCATCAATGTGCTGACGCACAGTTACATTATATTGCCACAAATGTTCATATGAATGTGAACTCTAACAACTTCCTCTTCCTCTCATACACTCCCTAATCTTGGCATGCACTTGAAGCTCAATGCATGAAACTGCATGCACCACATCCTCTTCCACACACCATTTTCACACTGCGAATTCCTCCAAAAGATTCCTGCAAGTCTGCTTCTGCAGTAGTCATGATCATGCATATTTCTAACATTATTATTGCAAAGCTCAAACCTCTTCATACCTGTGCAGAATGAGCATTGCAGTATCCTTCTATTCCTCTTCCACACACACCATTTTCACACTGTGAATTCCTCCAAAAGATTCCTGCAAGTCTGCTTCTGCAGTAGCCATGATCGTGCACATTTCTAACATTTCTATCATTACTGCATGCACCATATCCTCTTCCACACACACCATTTTCACACTGAATTCCTCCAAAAGATTCCTGCAAGTCTGCTTCTGCAGCAGCCATGATCTTGCAAATTTCTAACATTATTATTGCAAAGCTCAAACCAATTCATACCTGTGCAGAATGAGCATTGCAGTATCCTTCTAATCCTTCACTATCATTGTCCAAACCGAATTCTTTCTTAGTTCTCTTCCGTTCCACTCTTATTGCATCTCACAATGTCATCTCTACATATGTGATATGAATAGCAACATGTGGATCTTCAATAAAAACCACTAAGAGACCCAAACCATCAGCAATATCATTGCTCATCTTGCAAATTCTGCTCCTCTTAGACATGCACCCATCTCCTAACTATTCTTGAGACTCCTACATTGCAATCCAGCATATGCTTGTACACCATGCAATGGTATTGTTGCCCCATCAATTGCACCAAACATTCCTACAACAATCATCTTGATTCAACACCTGTACCATCAGTATGTATCAGTGTTACAAGACTCAAACTTGGCAAGCTGATTTTTGACCGACTCAAACTCGGCGCCAAGACTCGAAAATTGAAAAGAAAACCATGAAATATATTTTTGTAAGGAGTTAAAATTTGTTTCGAGCAGCCATTAATCAATTAACTTTAAAGACACAATTAACAAATCAAATAGAAGCTACTTTGAAAATATACACAAGTATACATCAACCAGAAGTTATAAAGCGGATTTCAGTTGAAGAAAACAACATTTTTTAGATATATAAATATTGTGAAATGTGTAAGGTGTACAAAAGTCGTGGATTATAATATCCATGCATAAAAAGCAAAAAACACAATATGTAGTCTTGAGCTATGGTGGAAAGGAGCTTGTATTCCTTAGCCCAACATTACTAGCCCAATGTTACTAGCTCTACGTGGAGTCATGTGCTTGTATCTCAGACAAGTCTGCAAATACTGCTAAAGCCTTAGGGGCATTACTTAGGATAGGGTTTGACTTACAAAATTAGAAGTATAAATGTAATTTAATTCAGAAAAAGTCAAAAAAAAAAATTAAATGTTGCTCTTCCATCCAACATAGCACAAAATGATTTTCATTTCTTTGGTTTTTTTTAAATTAGAGCAGGAATTTGGGAGTAGCACCCCCAATGGTGTCAAGTGTATGGGAGCAATGCCCCCCATTAGGTCAAGGGGCAGCAACCCTTGTGGGGTCTAGGGTCAACACCCCCAACGAGGTCCAAGGGCAGCACCCCTCACAATGTCTGGAGCTATCCTCCAAACCTTTCAAAAAACCACTTGACTTTCATGCTTTTACATTTACAACTTTTTATTTTTTTATGCTTTTTTTTCCTCATTTCCATAAACCTGGCCGAGTCTACCTGCCAGGTCACAAGCCCTCAAGACTAGTTTTGCTCTGACCACCTTGGGACTCGTCAAGTATTGGTGATTCTGGATGAATCCTGTAACACTAGTATGTATCTCATTCCATTGTAGCTTCTTCTTGTGCATCCTGACATTACACATTAGGCATTCTCTCTTTTTTCTTCATGCCTACATATGCCAAATCCTGCATGGTTTTCAACATTCACTATTTTCTTCCACTAGAGAAATACATCACTGTGTGCCATAACATCAAGCACCAAAGTTTTTGACATTTGTAGAATTATTGAAAATTAGAGATCTGTGTGCCAACACCCAGTCTCATGCAATGCAGCTCCCATTGTGGAAGTTAGATGCGCTGCAATGTGAGATCTTAAACAGTTTTTTTGTCTCGTACACCAACAGATTTGTCATATAAATGTCCTATCCACAAAGTTCAATATATTTTCCTGCATAGAGAGCACCTTCTATCATTTTCACATAGTTAAACATCATTCCTTATCTGATGAATACTGCTCCAAGTTTAATCAAATTCACAGTTTGTTAATGACTATCACACCAACTAACCACCCACGTGCTCATGCTCCTTATGATATTCATGCATTCCAAAATATCCTCAGATGCAAATATTTTAATATACTTATCATGCTCACTCTCCAACAAATGTGTTTAACCCACAGACTAGAATCCATGTCCATACATTCCCTGCTTCTTCCCAAGCATCCTCCTTCAACATTCCTATGCATGCTTGTATACACTATGCTAGATGGCAGACACATCCTTCTATGTGTTGAGCAACTTGTGTACTAAAAATACAATGCAAAACAGTCTTCTTCCACATCTGCAGAAATAACCACCTCCTAATGCACCAAGCTTCAAATACACACATTAAACGCAATGATATCTTTCATTAATTTATGATATGCACAAAACAGACATTTTTGGAACACTAAAAAGAACATTAATAATCATTCTTACGACCTTCTCATACTTCTGTCCTAGACATGAGTTATTTATTCTTCAGATCTCATCCACAATAATACAAGACATGCATGCAAGTATTTGGACAAAAATATTATTGAGAAGAACTTTGGCAAATGTCTTCTGTTGGAAATCTATGTTCTTAAAAAAAAAAGATATGCATCAAAATTGCAAATATTCCACAGGATCACTAATACAAAACATCCTCATGCCTTTAAGGGCAATAATAAAATTTTATTTTTCCTTTTATGCACATGAGAGATATATCCACACCAGCACTGCAACATTTGCCAAGAAGAAAGCAACGTAGCAGGGTACCTACTGCCAAATTCCATCCTCTTGGGCAAGCCAATGTCAGATCTGTTTCTTTCCTTCTTGCCATTTCTCCACAGCTGCCATTAAAGCAAGATGAGCTCCCAGTAACATAACCAAAATGGTTCCCAATTTCCCTTATATATTGTCACATTTGCCAAGCATTTTTGGCAGTCGTTCACCCATGAATAATGACATCAACCCCTAAGCGCAGCTCACCAGAAATGTGCAATGTGTTCCAAAACCTATCTGTGAAAGATTAGCTATGGAGATAAGCATACAGTCCACCCATAATTATATTCAAATATGCTGCAGCCATATTTCATGTAATAAGATAATATAATAACTATTGAAATATCTAGCAACAAAAGAAACAAAACATATCTGCACACTAATATAAAAATGTAGCTCTGTTATGAGCTAAGATGAAGACCACTGTTGCCTATGACGAGTAAGTGGATAGCTGAAATAACACTTCTATTGCACTCTTTGCTAGGACCACACACAACCTAAGTACAAGGGTATATGAGAAACTCCAAGATGCCAATAAATGCGTAGGCGCTTTGCTTTATGCTTTTCTTATGCTCAGACAATAACAACCTGTCTAGTTATATTAAATATATCAAACCCATTCACACCTACTCAACTAATACTCATACAATATTATCTCATGTGCAAAAGGGCATTTAATACATGGTGAACATTTAGTGCATTACAACTTACAAGCATATATATTTCATATAGTAGCACTCAATACATGACCACTAATACATAAATCAATCACATAGTGGATTTCAATTCCAACATATACACAGTTGGAAGTAAACAACTTTACACAAGCAGTTTGGTTAAATACCATGGATAGCCAGAACACGACACTGTAGATGATCAGAAGTTGACAATCAATTGAGCCTTGGCAGTATTCCAGATTTCATTTGATGGTGGGACTTGAAAACAGTTTTCTAATATGAGCATGTGTTTTTCCATACAAAGTTATTAGCAATAGCATGTAGTGTCACTTTCAGCGATCACCAAATTTTGTTGGCATTTGCATCAGTAGTTGTATTTAGGTCAGGTGTTGTATTTGGTGTCCTAGTGAGGCCAACATGGCACCCATGTACATGCATTTACCATTTGACACTTTGAACACATTCTTCTAGTTTGACATTATGTAGTATATACCAACATATGGGTGAGTTATTCCAGATTGATACCCAAGGAGATATGGTGGACAGCACTCTAAATTGCTAGAATTTAAATGCATTATTCACAGAATCAAATTATAAACAAGAAATCAGAAACTAAAATATCAAAAAATATTCAACCATAAATTAAAAAATCCAAAAGATATATATAGATATATAAGGAAACATTATTATTCTAAATGTTTTGTATGTGACAATCTGTTTAAGGAGATTAATGACTATCTATCTTGCCTAATTCAATCTATGTATGTACATACAGAATGGATGATACAAAAAGCAAAGGAACCACAATATGGAAGATGAACGATTGACCTTCCATGCATGGCCCTTTATCTTACATCAGTTATTAGTATAATATCTTTCTATTTGTGTTGTTAATGGTCATCCAGTAGTTTCTAACTTCGTCTCTTGTTAAAGATTGTTTCTTTTAGAAACATCGTCTTTGTAATTCTATTTAAGGAGCCTTTGTCTCCTCTGTTTAATGAACAACATCGAATATTTTACCATCTGTTTTGTAATATGGTATCAGAGCAGGATAGTTTGTCTAGCGACCATTCCTGATTTTTTGAGAGCTCGTGAAAATTTGAAGTATTATTTTCCAAGCGATCAAGGAGTTTGTTTTCTAGCACCCTTCTTTGAAAATCACGTCGATTGTTTTGTTTTTTTAAAGCTTTCAAAAAACCGCGATCAAGAGTGTTTATCTTGGAATCACGTCTTGATTTTTTTGGAGCTTTTTCAGTTTATAGTCGCACGACCTCCCAGAAATCGGTTTTTTTGTGCAAAATCGCATTTTCTACCTACAAGGTGTGTGTCTTCTGGCGTGTTTTTTTTTCTTTCGAGTGTTTGAGGGTGTCGCTCTTTCTCCTGCACAACCAAGCTCCAAAACAACCTATGACGGAATTCTTCCTCTATTTTGCGAGCGACGTGTTCTATTTCGCACAACGGTTGCTTTTTATCCAGCGGGATTCTGTTTTTTTGTGGATCTCTGTAACTTGTTCTTTTCAGGCGCCGCCTGAGTAAATCGCGTCTATATTTGCCACGCGATTTCTGTTCTTCGTGTTGAAATTTCGCACCTATAAAAGACATAGGATTTACTTTGTTTCTTCCGCACGTTTTCTCTATCGTGTTTATGGATTTGTTTTGGCATGCGACCCTCTCCTTTCTGCTCGTGATTTCTTTGTTTTGGGCGTCACACCGCGATTTTTTTGTTCTAGGCGACCTACATCCTGAGATTAGCATGATTTTTCTGAGCGACCTGTCTCTGTCGTCTCTGCAAAAATCCGCGATTTTGTTTCTGGGCATCAATGTTCCTAAGGGTTTTTAATTTGTTTTTCCGAGAAAAAATAATTCATGGGTCTTTAATATTTTTTTTCTTGAAAAAAATCATTGATGGGTTTTTAATTTTTTGAAAAATCATTGCTAGGTTTTTAATAATTTTTGGCCCTTTTTAAAAAAAATCTGGCTTCTAGGTTTTAATAATTTTATCCTCAAAAATTATTTGGTGGGTTTATAATTTTTGGAAAAAATTATGTCTATTTTAATATTTTTTTCCGAAAAAAATTAAGGGAGGATTTTTTGCAATCTATTTTCGAGCATCTTGCTCATCTGCAAGAGTTTGGACAGTTTGCCGATTTTTTCCTCAAAATCATGGCAATTGTTCTCGATGTGTCTCTGGTTACAAGGAGGGACAATTCTGTTTTGCAACATCAAGTTGGACAATTGGTGTTGTTATTTCCAAAAGTTCTGCAATTTCTGGGAGGGTTGGTGGGCAGACTTATCTCAAGTGGCAAAGTCAATGGCAGGCTCTTGTCTTTTCTTGTAGAAGCGTTCTGAGAAGAAGGGGGCACCCTTCTTTGTTATCTCTCTGGGTAGTTAGAATGATAACCATTAAGGGAGGGTATTAGTATAATATCTTTCTATTTGTGTTGTTACTAGTCATCCAGTAGTTTCTAACTTTGTCTCTTGTTAACGATTGTTTCTTTTAAAAACATCATCTTTGTAATTCTATTTAAGGAGCCTTTGTCTCATTTGTTTAATGAACAACATTGAATATTTTACCATCTGTTTTGCAATATCCCCTATTTGGGATATTCCTAGATTTTGCCCTAGAACCACAATTTGAACCAAAATAAGAAATATAATATATTTAAGATTATATATTTACCAATTGAAATGTCCTTTATAAGTTATAAATCCAAGTTTAGGTCATGCACACAATAATAGTCACTAGAAATTGACATTAGATCATAAGTCATGATAATATATATATATTATTAGTCATTAGTAAAAATCATGATATCCATGCACATTAGTCATATCAAATTCTAATTAATGCAATAGCCATTCCAATATGGATTCCCATAAAAATCTTTATTAGGAATTTGTTGAATGTTTGCAAACCGCAATCTTAAGGTTGGTCGCCCTTGTACTATGAGAGCATGGAAGGTAGGCTGCCCTTCCCACCCTCAGCCACCTTGGAGGTGCTCCATCCTCCTTGATCAAGCCCAAGAGCACTCATTCACCTCCCAATCCATGAGCGTTGCATCTCGAGGTGGCATGCTTGATAAGATGCATGAAGATTGCTTCCCTCAACATGCCTGAAGCACTCATATGCCTCCCAACCCCACAAGCGTTGCATCTCGAGGGTGGCATACTTGATGAAGGGAAAGTTGGTACTTCCCATTATTGATAAAATTTCAGAATCATATATTACTAAATAATAAGATAGATTTTATTAATAGAAGAGCCTTGCTCTTATAGAACTTACAAACCCTATAAATTAGGGAGTAGAAGAAGTTAACTGAAAGAGTTAACTAAACGTAAACTAAAGCAAACTAAAGCTAAACACTAAGTTAACTACACGACTAACTAAAGACTAAATAAAGTTAAGATGACCATTAATATTACATATAATATTTTAATACCCTCCCTTAATGGTCATCGTGCAAACAAAAGACTAAGTCTAGACATATTGTGGTGATAATCAAAATGCATAGTGTGCAGACTCCTTCTACTCAGTTTGCTCCGCTACGTGAGCACTTTGTTGAGATGCTTCCTGGTTAGACTTCTCATCAACCAACCACTTTCTACAATACCTCTGTATATGACCAATCTTCCCACAGTAATGGCAAGTAAAAGACTTCTTGGAGCCCTCCTCTGAATCGCCTTGTCCTTTCTTCTGAGTGGACTTGCCTTTGCCAACGTCCTTGGTAGTAAATGCTTGTTCAACACTAGGAGACTCACTATTGCTCCCAAACTGCTTCCTCCATCGATCCTGTTGCAAAAGCTTGTTGCACAGCTCATCGAACTTCAAGTCAACATTGGTAGATGTAATGTTGAGCGTTTCGATGAAGTGCTCGTAGGAACGTGGCAAACTCTTCAAAGTGATCACCACCACATCCTCCTCTTCCATCTTACGACCAATGGCCTCCAATTGATCGTGAATATTTTTTATTTTCATCAAGTGCTCCTACAAAGACACTTGGTCATCCATCATAATAGAAAATAGCATATTCTTCAGAAAGAAAGCCCTTCCCTTGTTTGAGGTCTCATGAAGATCTTTCAAATGCTTCCAGATCTCCACAGCAGATTTACCAGATGGTATTTTTGGTAACATCTCATCGGCGATAGATAATTTAAGAAGCATGACTGCCTCCCTATTACTTCCATCATACTTGTCCTGATCCTTCCCAACAACAATGGGACAAACTTTTGTACCAAGAACAAGCGCATCCAAACACCGGTACTCAAAGATGGTAAGCATCCTCTGCTTCCACGTGTTGTAATTCTTTCCATTGAACCTTTGCAAACTTTCCAACATAATTTTGGACAAAGATGCCATCCCTCCCGTTTTCCAAAGCACGAAAAGCGAGGTAACTTTGTGATCAATTGGCAAAACACTAGACAATCAGCTGGCACAACTCCAATTTTTCAAAAATTGTCCAAAAAAAGGCTCAGAAACTATAAGATTTTTTTAGAAAAACTCTGAAAGATTTTCACAAAACTGTGTAAAAAAAAATTTAAGAAAAATTTTGGAAACTCTTAACAAAAAATTTATTTTTCCAAAATTTTTGTCAAAACTAGCTCCAAGAATTTTTCAGGCTACCATGAAATATCAAAAAATCACGCAAACCTAGCACAAATTTCAAAAAACACGAATTGTAGAAAGTCAAAACCCTAGTTGAAACCAGAAGGGCCACAAAATACAACAGATTCTTCCAGAACAGACACAAAAATCTGCACTGGACACAGATCAGAAAACCCTAGCCGATTTTCTTTAGGCATGGAAGGCAAAAAAAGTGTCCAAATTTTCTTAAAAAAACGCACCCAAAATATTGAGAGAAATCGCATCGCCCCACAGGTTGCAGAAAAATGTGCCTAGAATCTAATAAATCATGTTATAAACAAAAACAAGGCAAATCCTGTAGCCCAAAAAACGTGTCACAAAGAAGTCAAAAATCGCGGCCAAAAATGCAGTTAAAAACGCGGCTCCAACTTCTTCAAAAATGCGGCAAAAAGATAAGGAAATCACACCATCTTTCCCCAATCGCGCGACAGAAACAAAACATTGCCAAAAAAGATGCAGAAATAAGCCCTCGACGCGGGCAAGGAATCTCACAAAAATCCGCAAATAGAGAACCAAATCCAAACAAAAAACCCTTGCGCACAGGAAAAAAGAAGAAACTTTCTTAACAAAGATGCACAAAACCCACGTTGAAACGCACACAAAAGGTCGATAAAAAAATGGACGGCACAGGAATAAGCCACACAAAACAGCAAAAGCGCCCAAACTGGCACAAAAAAAGAAAAAAAAGAAAAAAACGATGTGACTCGACTCTTCATAGTCGCACGATTTTCATCAGGTCCACCACAAAAATCTATTTCAAATTTTTGTTTCAAATCTTCTCCTCCAAAAACACTTTGAAAATCTTCACTTAAAAAACCTTCAAAAAAAAATCTTTCAACTAACCAAGGTCGAGCTGCTTTGATACCATGTTGCTAAAATTTTAGAATCATATATTACTAAATAATAAGATAGATTTTATTAATAGAAGAGCCTTGCTCTTATAGAACTTAAAAACCCTAGAAATTAGGGAGTAGAAGAAGTTAACTGAAAGAGTTAAATAAACGTAAATTGAAGCAAACTAAAGCTAAAGACTAAGTTAACTACAAGTTAACTTACGACTAACTAAAGACTAAATAAAATTAAGATGACCATTAATATTACATTTAATATTTTAATACACATCTCATAACCCGAAAGGTTGATCGGCCTTCCTGTTTCGCAATCATTTCTCTAAATCCAAAATAGATTATTATACGAATCTATCATCTATATTTATAATAAAGGAAGAATCATAATTATTTATAAGGATTAATAATTGCTGCAAGCATCACTATATAATTGCATATAAACATATATTAATTAAATTAAATTAAATTAAACACTTGCAATAATCCTCTTGCTAGTAAATAATATTTATTTCCAATAAGGTTCCAATCCTTATTTTCCTTTTTCCAATCTGCTGGCTTGATTGATCCCCATTGTTTCCTTTTGCAAAAGAATTGTCCTCCCTTATATCCTCATGTCTTCATGAAATGATGCAGCCTTTGGAATAGACATCTCCTTTCCAAAGGGTATGTCTTTTTTTTCTAATCTGCTGGCTTGATTGATCCCCATTGATTCCTTTTGCAAAAGAATTGTCCTCCCTTATATATCCTCATGTCTTCATGAAATAATGCAACCTTTGGAATAGACATCTCCTTTCCAAAGGGTATGTCTTTTTATTCCAACTTAATTTATTTTCTTTTATTTCCATTCGCTACCTCAACTCTCTTAATTATTAATTATTTAATTCTCGGTGAATCGCTGCATATTAATTAATTGGTATCCTCGATGGAACTGCTGCATTTAATTGGTATCCTTGGTCACCACTCACCTATTTCTTTGACCAGCAATTACCTTCAGTCAAAAGAAGATGCGATTGTGGTTTAGGATATATGGCAGGGGGCATGACACTGAGCTTGCCCTGCAGGGCACTGCACCTCAAGCCCACTGACAGAATCCCTCAAGTCATATGGGTGGGCTCTGCCCCACAAGGAAAAGGGACAAATTAAGTCTGAGGAGATCCATGAAAACGCAGCAGCAGAAGCAAGATTGTATAATTCTCAACTAAGTAGGTGATTGGTTCCGCTGTTGATATTGACCACGGTTTTGCTAAGTTGCCAGTTGTGGTACGGGATCGGGTATGGGTACAGGTACACTGATACAACATTTTTTTTCCTTGGGTACAGTGCATTTTGGTACAGCTGCAAAAGAATTAATAATATACAGAATTGTAAATACATTTGATAGTTTGATACTTCATCATTGATCAATGGTAGTGATAAAGATAAATGCCAATTTATAGTTCAAAATTTCAATATTATGTAATATATCATATGTGTCTAGGGTTTAAGTTTCATTTTTTCCAAGTTTTTTTAATGTTTTAAGTGTTCTTTTGGCACCCCCTAGGTGCTGACGCCCATGGGAGGGCCTCAGAGCACCAAGGAGCGCCTCGGATGCTCTGGGTTCCCTGTGGGTACATAACACACAGGGAACCCTGGGTGCTCCCAGAGCAGGCACGGGGACTCTTTTAAGAGAACTCGGTAACATAGTCATTTTGAATTCAGCATTGCTGTCAACAATAGAATTAGAGTTGCCACATGAATCATTAATAACCAGGCATTGGTAGCAATAATGAATTTCAATGATCCATTACTATGTGGATCAATCCAAGGCATTTGTTTCACTTACCATCCCGGTCACAATAGCAAGCCACAATCAGAGATGGTATACTTTTAGGTGGCTATTTTTCAGGTCCGGGGTGGTCAAACAAATTTCTAAGACCAATCCAGGCAGATAGGTGAAACTATTGGACTTGTCACAAGCATAATTTTATTATATAGAGTTGAATTGCTTTAAACTGCTTTCATTATGAAGTTCATTTTCTAAGGTTTCTGACAATACTTTAATTTTTTCAATATTTAGAATTCTTCATGGGACTTTGACATCTGCAACTTTTCATGAGGTTCAACATATTAAATTTGATATGGACCTTCCATATCTGCCAACTTCAACATGCCTTTGCCTATAAATTTGTTAAATTCCTTCATTCAGACACCAACAAATGGAGTATATCTTTAAACTCATCACAATATAGACATGACAAAAGGATCTTCAAACTGCTAACGCATTCTCTAAAATTGTGGACTTCGTATAGTCTACGTAGGAACTCAGAAACCAAACACAAGACAACACAGGATATAACAGATCTGTTGATCGGAACTTGTATGAACCATCCCTTGTTCTAACTGTGGTAATGCTCATGTACTGGGAAGATTTATGATGATGGCCTTACTCAAATTTTCCAGTTTACAAAGAATATAAATAGGAAATCTTACTTATATCTCCTCTCCTAGCGTTCCATGCTCTACTCCCTTAACTCTTACATCCTATCTCACTTTCTCCATTGTTACAATTTATCTTATGATGTACTTAAGACATGACATGAATCAATAGAATAGACATTATCAACTTGATTCTCCGCCTTATACGTGTGATTCATTTGCACACAATTACCACACTGCACTACAGTTTACATCTTAAACAGGACCTCTATCAAGGACAAGATTAAACAAAAAGTAACTTGAAAAAATTGAAAAAAATTAAATTTGAGACTTTTTGGCATATGAAGGATTGTTTAACAATCCTCGTACATTTTATTTGAACCTAATTTGATTGTTTAGACCATTAGCTTATCCATTGACAAAAATTTGTTTCAGGCTAATATGTCATTTTAACACAGTTGTAAGGTGATCTAGACACTATTAACATGCATAAGTGATCATCAACAGGTAATATGAATCAAATTTAACAACCAACACGCATCATAAAACATCTTCTGGAAAGAGAGTCTTGAAAGCAAGTTGCTACTTCAGGTGTAATTCAACAAACTAATAATTTGAAGCCACTTTCATTTTTCTTAAACCACCACACGTTATTCCATTCAAATACATCTTTAACCCAGAATAAGCAGCAATATAAAGAAAGCTCTCTATTTTACGATTGGCGTGGAAAATCAAAAGCATAGAGAATCACATATAAAAACAGAGATTCAGATAAAGTTAAAACATGAAATATATCATCTACTGTTGGAAATACATGTTGGTGTACAGAGGTAGAACTATCATGGCAGCATCCAGCCAAACACTACTAACTCAACACTCACACTAGCATGTCATTTAATTATTAACAGAGATTAAATCGTTGAACCACTTAACCACTAGCCATAACTTCTACGTTAACCATCTGTTCACAAATCACTTGCCACATAACATGTTAATATAATATAACTCTACATAAAGAGATCATCATAGTTAAAAGGTTTGGCCAGAACTAGCACAGATTTGATCTGAACCTTTTGAGTTCACTGAATCTCTCTGGAATGAACCCTGAACCTGGGTGTAATTTTATACCAACAAAAAACCAAGTTTAGAATCAATAGTAGCACAATTGTGGGATCCATGAAGATGATACAAACCATAAAAATGCAAATTTGAGACAGTCCAAAAGTATGGAAAAGATTGGAAGGACTAGTGGAACATGGTGAATAATAAATTAGGAGGTAAAGGTGAAAAGTAAAGCTGGGTTTTTAGGTCCCAACCTACACAGCATGCCAATTTGTTCTATGAGGACTTTAGCCAGTTTGTCATCTCATTACTTTCTCTGCTTTTAAATCTGATTTCTATTCTTTCAGTTTTCAATTAAATAGAAAGTAGAGAACTTTCTTTGTATTGCTGCTTATTTGAGACTAAAGATCTGTCATCCTCCTGCCTTCCATCTGCCAACTAAAAGATTCACTGAGCCAAGTCTACAAGACTTGAACGAAAAAATAGTAAAACTTATCAAGTATGACTCCAAGTAGTCATTTGTAACTTTCAATTAAATAGTTAGTGACAGATAACATTCCAATAGTTACTTTATAACTCAGGGAGCCCATGATTGGTACACTAATACTCATATCAACGCAACCTACCTATAGAAAAGACACTTCGGAAAAACTTTAAAATGCTATACATAAAGAAAGATAAAAAAATAACAAATGCATATCAGTGATAGAGCTGTTGCAAGGTTTTGTAGGTAAACCGAGCCTTGGCCATGGAGGTACCACCATGTCCAAGCATCATTGTTCTTGTCTAGAAAAGTGCTAAGACTGTGATTTGTTTAAGATATAAAATTGCCAAACTTACCCACCACTGTGTCCTCTACATTTGGATTTGGGAAGGGTCTACTAAATTCAAGATCTCTATATGGTGCCAACCTTTTGAGCAAAGAAAGAGTCTTTGTGTTGTAATATTTGGGAAACAAAGCAAATGCTATGAGATGCAAGGATGTGGTCATCTTCTACCAACGATCAACAACAGTTTTTTTTGCATTTGTTTTCAAAAATGTTTTTGTGGGGTCATCCTCCCTAGCTGCTATTTATTTTATATTTTTTTCTATCATGGAGTCCATGTTGTCATATATGTTGCCCTACATAGTTGATCCATATTTGCAACCTTGATCATACTTATGATGTGCTCAGTGAAAAAGACTCTAACTTGGACAATCAAAAGACAAAAAACAATGTCTTATTTTTAGATGTCTTTAACTTAATGAAAACTCTAAAATGTATGCTATGTCCCTTTTTTCCAATTAAGCTAAGGAAATAATTTAAATAATATTTTGTCTGACTTTATTTTATGAAAAAGGCAACTTCATATAATTTTATTTCAAAAAGTAGGTCCAATGTAATGCTCAAAAGTGGACCTAATAAAGTGTAGTTGGGAAAAAGGCCACAAATGTTTTGTTAGAAGGCCTTTCTAGACACTTCTAAAATAAAAGTTTGGAGGAAAAAGGTAAAAAGAAAATAATAGCCTATAAAAATAGAGGTTTGGGAAAGAAGAAAACATCCATTGTATTGTTGCCAAAACCCCTTCCCCAAAGATGGAGCGCCCAGCGTTCATCTTTTGGCTGGAGGATGCAAACCCTCTTGGTTTCTCGATTGGATTTGGAAATGAAAACCCACATATCCATTAAAGGTGATGCCATCCAAGCATTGCATATGTGTGGAACGATTATTTCACAAGCATATTGAAGATTTGGATATGTGTGGAATGATTATTTCACAAGCATCTTGAAGATTTGGAATTATAGTTATCTTTCATTCTAGTTTGCTGATTTTCATACTTATGTGAATTTATGTTTTTGTCGATTTGGATGGTTCCAAAGTAGAAAATTATATTTATAAGATTTATGGAGCAAACATTCTGATTAAGATTGATTGTACCATCATGCTACTGTAATCCTTTATATTATTGGCCATCGCATTTTCCATACCCAGCCACACCTTTTATATTATTTGTGTCTTATGTTGATGCCAGTCATACTATTCCCTTTTAATAAACCAAAATCTGCAGTTATATTTCAAGTTGCCATAGAATTTGAGGACTTGTATTATTTGATGTGGGAACCATACATATTTTATAACCTTTACACCTACTTGGGTGCCGAACATTCTTAGGAGTTCTCGTTGCCTGATAAACTATTTGGAATGGGTCAAAGCTAAAAAGGCAGTGAAGATATAATTTAATATAGGCTACCATACTCTTTTTAAAGAGTAAGTAATACTTGTTTCCAAGCTGCCTTATAATTCATATGGTGGGTCAACTTTATTGTGAGGTAATATTCATATGATTCAATAGTGCTGCCACACATTTGCTTAAGGAAGTTTGCAGCCTAATAAGCTGCTATTTAATTGTGTACAGCTTGCCATACAATCATGATATGCAGCCAAACAACTTAGCTGGTACTTTGAATATTTTGAGAAGTAGCAGTTTGGTACTGTTTGATGTTGGAATCTGATTTGCAATATTTGATTATTACTATATTTTTTGTTATTCAGCTGATTTAAAAGAACATTAAAAAACTATGTGATTCTCCACTGGTTAATATAATCTTGTATTATTTTGGAAGCTAAGTTACCGGATTCGCACCCGAAGGCCTTGAACCCGGTCTGGGTTCGTACCCGGTACGGGTTCGCTTGCGGGTGTGCCCTAGGTACGCACAAGGTGCGCAACCAGGCCTACGGGTTCTCCCGGGTGCGCGCCCGCAGGCCTGGTCGCGCACCCTGTGCTTACCCAAGGCGCACCCAGTCAATTGGTGCGTGGACCTGAAGGTACCAGGCACGTACCCAGGTGTACCTCGAAGAACCCACGGCCCAGAACTTATAAAAACATTTTTTTATTATTATTATTATTAATATGAGGTGCGCCATGGAGTTTTGTATGGTTTCAAAAGCCTTAAATTGGTGCTAGCGGCGGGGGCGCTGCCCCTCGACCCCGCTATGTACCGCAACAAGGAGCGCGCCAGGGGCGCTGCCCCCGGACCCCGCTGGGGCCGTTGCCCCCAGACCCCCACGAGGGGCGCTGCCCCTCAACCCCGCTGGGGGCGTTGCCCCCAGACCCCCACGAGGGGCGCTACCCCTTGACCCCATTGGAGACATTGCCCTCAAACTCCCATTGAATTTAATTGGTACTCTCCAAGTCCAAGTTTCCATAGTTTTCCTACAAGTCTTCATCTATAATATCGCATTTAAGGCTTTTGAAACCATACAAAACTCCATGCCGCACCTCATTTTTATGGGAAAGAGGAAGATGTAAATTTGTAAAATATATTAATATAGTATTTACTTTCAGTTTTACAAAAACAATTTTCTATTTTCATTTTGTTTAAGAATATCAACATCAACGCATTCCAAATGAGGATGCCATTTTGTACCCAATTTGCTTTCAAATCAGTCAAATACAACTATCAATTGACATTTAATATTTATCTTTGGCATTTGGCATTGATCAATGATCAAGTATCATACTATGAAATGATTTAGTTTTACAATTCTGTATATTTCTCTTTTTTTTTGTATATATAATACATATATATATATATACGTACCCATACGTACCCAAACCCCTAAAAAAAATTTCACGTACCCACGTACCGGGTTCTCGTACCCGAACCCGTCCCCGAACCCGAACTGGTAACTTAGTTTGGAAGGCTTGCCGCTAGAACTAATATTGTATCAGCTGCAGATTTATATTGTTCACCCCCAGATTTAATATGAAGTTTGTAAATTGTTCTAGAAAGCTTGGCGCCAAAACTAGCTTCAGTTATTTTAGTTTTTTGTTTGTAATTAATCTGGAAAGCTTGCCACCAAAATAAGCATTTTATTCCTTCTAGATTTTTTTAACAGTTGCAATATTGAGTTTTGGAACTTGCCTCCAACAAGCATTTTATTATAATATTATTCTAACCCTTTCACTGTACATTCTCACCTTGCCCACATTGGAATCTTGGTTGTCAAAAAGTGTTAAGTTAAGGTATCATGTTGTTCTTTTTTAAAGTGAAAAATCAGTAAACTTTCAGTTCAGCACATTACAATATATCACTGTTACCCCCCAAAATCAAGGGAAAAACTAAAAATATATGTTTATGTCCACCTAGCAAAAAACTAAGAATATGACTGTTGTCCAGCCAAAATAAGGCTCCAGCACCAAAAATTAGTCTAAAATCAGTGCCTCAAATAAGCTAATAAAAGTACCCAAACTTAGAATAAAATCTAAGTCTAAAATGGAAGTTACAAAAAAACTAAAAGTAAGTTCTGATTTCTCCTAATTTCTACACCACCAAATCACAATTTGAGCAACCTCTATTAAATCTAGCACTCCGTTCTTCACAAGGATGGTGTTTTCCATCAACCCCAACTTCACTATCGATAATTCAAACTTCACTTTTTACAAGGCTTTGTCAAAATGTCTACAACCTGATTATCTAAGGCAAGAACCTCAAAAAAAATCAACTCCCTCTTCTTAGAGATTCCTTTACCAATAAATTTGTCCTAGTTCTCTTCAATACTCCTTTTAGTTGCATGCATGGAATCAATCAACAACTCCATAGTAGGTTTGGAAATTATCTCCATAGAGATTAACCACTCCTCTACATGGCATCTTGCCATACCTACATAATTGGATTAGCAAGTAGCTTGTATTGGCCACCATCTTAAACTCCTCTAGCCAAAAAGTTGACCAGTTTTAAGGCTATGTTTTCTAATAATCACTTGCTGACCATCAAACGACAATACATTGTAGATCTGTCAAGCAAGAAACTGAAAAATGAATCTTTGAGTCTTTGTCAAACCAGAACATACAAGACATCATCTAACTCATTAACATCACATGAAGGCATGCAGAAAGAAACAGTCTTTATCCCATTAAGGCATGGAGAAAGAAACAGTCTTTGTCCCATTAAGGCATGGAGAAAGAAACAGTCTTTGTCCCAGTAACAGGATATGTAGCATTGTTACCAAGTTCTACCTGTATTACAACCTTCTACTCCTGAAATCGACAGAAAGCCTTGTTATCAAAGATGTGTTCCTAGATACTTTGATGTCCACATAACACCCTACACCAAAAATAGTGTCAGTGGATATGCACAACACCATGGAGAGAGTTGTCTCAAGTCTAGATGCTAACTCATCTACTTCAGCTAAAGTTTCTACACTCCACGCAAACCCCAATCGTTGCTACTTGGCTCTCTTCTTATTGAGACACTAAGATACATGGTGGCCAATCTTGTGGCACTTGAAACACTTCATGTGACTCAAGTCTTTCTTCCCCTTGTCCAAAGAATCTATTTTTTCCTCCTTGCCCTTCTAACCCTTCCTAAATTCTCCTTTCCTCATCTTCCCAATGAAGGCTAGGTTCTGACTCTCTTCTACTTTATCTGAACAATCTTCAATCTAGCCTCCTCTTGGATGAAATCATCCCAAATATTTACAAAACTGGGAAGCTTCTTACAAGCACAAACACCCCTAACAAAGGGTTCACAAGATGGTGAAAACCTAATTAAGGCTAGGGGTATCAATTCTTCTTCCTCTACCATAACCCTAATCCTTGCAAGTTGATCACAAAGTTCTATTTATCTTCATTAGGTAGGTGGCTACTATGTTTGTATCACTCATGCAAGTGGCACCGAGTTTGTTTGTCAGCAACATCTTCCAAGAGATTTTCAAACTCTACTAAAGAGTGATCAAGTTATCAAGCATCTCCTTTGCTGATTTCTTTTCGGCAATGCAAGAAATCAAACGATCCTTCACAGAATCCAAGATAATACACTTTGCCTTGGCCATCTTCTTGTTATGATCAGCCCACTAAGCAAAATTAATTGGAGGTGTCAACATGATTTCCATAAAGTCCCAAAGAACCCATTGGGCCCAAACCCCACAAGAATGCTACCACTCAACCCTGTTGGGAGTGTTGCCCCCAAAACCCCACCAAACTCATTTAATATATTTTGTACTTGTATTTTCCATAAATTTATGTTTTTTTGCAAATATTTAAGTATTTTTTAAGTTATTGAGTAGCCAAATTAAAAAAAAGAAAATTGTTTTGTTGAGTCTGAGTTTGTAACTATGGTTAGCACAGTTTGGCTTGAGAGGAATACAAGGATCTTTCTCCAAAAGTAACTGTCCCCTAACAAATTTTTTGTTAAAATTTTGCACACATAATGTAATTTATCAGGTGGATCACAACATATTTAAAACTAAAGCATAGCTCTTGAGAAGATCCCTGACAAAGAGGTGGGAAGAAGCAAGAAAAGGGGTAGCAAAGTCAAATGGGAAGCCCCAATTAAAAACATGTTGGCAGTGGAACCATAATTTTAATAGGGCCCCATTAAGAAACCCAAAAAAATCTGGATCTGTTTGGATTTTCCAGATTCATCTTGGCAATCCCATCCTAACTTCTATAAGCTCTAGGAAGCACTTAAATAATGTGGAGGAAGCTAAAGCGTTACAAAGAATTCCATCTTCAAGAAGGAAAATTAACATTAAGTAAGAAAAATTATCAAAACAATGAAATGGGCCCTGAAATTGCAGTATCATCCAACTGGCACATCAGAAGAGCAAGTAATCAAGTGACTGATCATTTGGTAAATCTAGATGTTAATTTGGTTGAGATTGTTGGGCCAAAGCTTTTATCTGTCACTCCCCATTTTTCGACCCTATCCTAGAAAACCCAACTGCTCTAGATAGGGCTCCCCATGTTCCTAGACATTTCCCTTCTTTTAAATTTCTTTTTTTGCTTTATTGCATTCTTAGCATGGACCACCTGTCTTTTTCCCCTTTCCTGCCACCTATCCTCTCCTACATGTGCATGAGAGCTTCCCTTTTCTCCAAATCCCTCTCCTCAGTCAGCCATTCTCACATGGATAGCAGAACACGAGAATTGAAGCAAGTGATCTTCACCTTTTCCTTCATTTCCCTTTTATATGATATCCTGCTCTCTCATAGTAAAGTCTTCTTTCTACCTTTTCCCTACAATTGGTTTTTCCATGTTTCTGGACTTCCTTTTTGCCAGCTCTCCTGTTGGGTACTCTCGCATAGATTTTTTCTTGCGGCTCTCACCTTCTCTTTACCTCTTTAGTGGCTTAGGGCTGGTGAACATCTTTGGTTGGTTGGATCTCATTTAGATATAAAGACAGATTTTAAAGTTTTCTAAAATTGCAGTTTGAACTTGAATAACTATGCCACAACATTGGTTCTGTCTTGCACTATCATAGTGACCATGAATTATTTTCCTGCTCTGCTAGTAATTTGGTGATTCTGTGGACAAAGTTTTAGAAAGAAAAAAAAAATCTCCTCTCATCTCCAAAAAATCAAGTATTTGCTTTCTCTTCTCCTTTCAGATAGACTTGATTTTAATCTGTTACAGATACCCTACTGATAAGATTTTATTGGAAATTATGCACACACATCTTTGCGAATCATTGAGCATGCCCACATCTCATATGTCCTCTATTTTGTGGTTTGATGCTTGTTTGACAGCATCCTCAACTTTTTACACGAATGGCTTCCTCCATGGAACATGATAGGAAATCCTTCAAGAAAATTAGAGACGCCTCTGGCTCCAAAGGAACCAAAGACGAACTACAAGGAAGGTATCTTCAGAGAAAATAATCCAAAGACAAAATCAAAAAATAGGAAACCATTACTCCCTAAAAGATTCATATGAGGCTTATCATGGGCTGTAGTTGATTGGAAACTCAAGGAGCTAATGGTTGACGAAGGGCTCATTGATGAGAGCAGGAGAATGAATACAAAGTAGGCTATGGAGCATTGGAAGAAGGCACTGGCAAATGACATCTAAATACAAAGATACTAAAATTGGCTACCATATATCCTTTTTGTGCTTAGCTTGCCATGAGAATGGATGAGAGGTCATCAGTGGAGTGTATTCTTCAAGCCAGGAACAATCTTGGGCGATCTGTTCCTTAACTAAATGTCATTGAAGTTGCCTACTTAATTGGGAATCAGACTGTCCTTTTCAGTCCCAGCAACACTTCATCTATTCATGAGGATATCCAGCAGTTTGAATATGGAGCGGTTTGTTACAAAACTGGAATTTTCAGAAAGTATGTGTAGCAGAGAACAAGCCAGAAAAAGAAGTTGGATGCAATTTGGAAGGCTGAGAATTATACCCAAGGAATACGAATAACAAGAGAAGGAGAAGCTGAGCCTTGGAGTCTTCTGCCTGCTGAAATTGGAAGAGGTTGAACCTGAAAATAGGGGGGTAAACACCATTGAGGTCCTTGATTCCAGTGAGGTGGCCAGGGAACCTTCCCCTTGAACTTATTCTAGTGGATCGCTGCTACCACTTTGCAGCATTTTTATTGGAGTGTTACAGGATTCTAAAAACTAATTTTATATTCTCTGCACCCATTGGTCTGACAGCCTGTTTAGAATGCAGTGATTTTCTACATAGCAAGATAGCAGCCAAATTTTGGCTCCAGCAGTTCAAACGATGAACACCTGGAGCATGCAGTTTTCAGTGGAGGATTGAGAGCAGTTCTCAAATTCATGGAGATGAACCTGTCTTTGTATGCCATTGTTTTATGCAGAATGCATTGCACTGAACTGTACAGACATTTGTTTTTCTCTACTATTAGAGTTTTGAGTATATGGTGTAAGGCCCCTTAGTTGGAACAGATTCCTTGTGCAAGGAAATTGACTGCATGAACATATTAGAATATAGTCTCTTTCATAAGTATAGGCTATCTGGAATAAGAGGGTTTCCTGTAATCAGATGTGATCAATTAAATTCAAAGCTTTACCCGTTTTTTGTAACTCTTCCCTTAAATTTCTGGTTTAATGAGGGAATTGCTATTGGCCTTTTGTCCATGGCTTCTGACTCATGGGCAAATGGTTTCTTCATGATTATTTGTGGGCCTAGAGGTCCTTTTCTTTGACCTTATTAAAAAAATATAAATAAAAAAAAAGAAGTATGTTATAAAATAAAAGATTATAACATTATATATGTATAACATAAAATAAGAATGTTATAAAATAAAAGATAAAAACAATATATATATAATAGCAGTATCTATATCAGGGAGTCTTGGAAATTTGTTGTATCTGTATCTGTATCAGATACCCTGTTCATTTCCATGCAAAAATGTCCGCAAACCATAGAGTTCCATACAGGGACCACAATGACCAAGACTGCACATGATACAACTCAGGGCTTTGCATGAAAATTTAGAGTAAAATATCCAGAACATAAGGCATCCAATAATTGACAATTTAAACAGAGAATAGATGCTAGAAAATGACAATTATGAGCAGAAAATAAAACAGTAATATCTTTTGCACAGAGACTAAACAAATGTCTGAATAACTAGTGAACTGCAGGCTATCTCTCCAAAGGAAACTTTCACTATCTAAACAAGAGAATTACAAGTCAAGATATATATTTGTGTTTAAAGTCCCGTGCACTAATACACCCCATGACCAAGGCTCTAGACAATATGTCTTGCGGTCTTGCACAAAAAAACAGACTAGACATCACCAAAGCATAAGCATGCAACCATTCACAAATAGCATCAATCAACAACAGCAATATATGGAGTGACACTTCCATGCAATTGGTACATGTAAAAAAGTAGAGCAATTTCATATTCCAAACATGCGATTAAACTGTAACAACACTCAAGGCATAATAATAATCAAGGACATAAAGTCCTTTACCAGTCTCATGCCAAATAACTAGAACCCTTCATGTCATGCAATGGTAATGCAATAATGGCCACTAAAAGCAAATGAAAAAAAGACTTATTTATGATGAACAACAGGCAGTTTTCTTTATATAATGGGATAAAAGCCTTGCAAACAGTATTGGCCTAGATTAAGCTTAAGCAGAAACACACAATAGCATCAGCAATAGAAAAAATCAAAAAGAATAACAGGCAATTCTTGTGAACTTGACACCTTCTTTTCTATTGAGACACTTTTGTCAAGGAGAAAACAATAATAATATTTTTTCAAATCTTGTCAACTTTAGTATTGAAAAGAAATCTCAGAACCAGTCCATCATGATCCACCCAGAAAGAACGTTCCCCACTGATTTCCTATGATAACTATATTTTCAACTATAGGAGCATTATTATAATAAACAAAGCCCCTTAAGGAAAGGGTCAACAAAAGATAACGTTAGTTAAATCCAAATGCACATACAAGTTAACAGGCACTTCAAATTGAAGCAGGATACATTTTAGAGTAAATATAGAGAGAAGAACGCTTTATTAAGAGAGCAATCTTCATAAAATAACTCGCGAAGAAACAGTTTTTCTTAAATGGAAATTTTCATAAAATAACTCACAAGTTATAAGCAAAGTTGATTATTGATGGCACGGAAAAGTTATTATAGCATCATGCAATTTTCAGTAGGCCACCATTGGCTTCATGCAGAAAAAGCATGTGTCATTTAAGACTTGAGTACAAAGTAATGTGTAAGTCAACATCAATTCGTTAGACTTTACCCACAAATTAAAGTGCAGGGTGCATAAGAAAACCAAAAACTTGCTAACCTCGAGAATTGTGAAAGTTTATCACATTAGTCACGAATAAAACAAAATTACTTTATACAAGAGAATGGAATCAAACCTTTACTTCTGTCAAATACAAAATGACATGAAATAAATAAGATGAATTCAAAACATTATATAAACAACAGTTTTCAAAAAACTCATAAAAAGTACAATAATACATTGTAAAATGCATAGAATGGACTTGCATATACTTTCATCAAATCAAAATGATATGCGAAACTAACTCAAGTTTTAAAAGAAGACAAATACTCTCAAAAACATAGTTCCATGAAGTTTCCTGATGGGGGGCCGCGGGGACGTGGGGACGGGGGGACCAAGGGCCTAAGTTTGGGGACAGAGGGGGACAGTGGCAGGGTGGCAGCAAGGAGCTGAAATACATATAGTACTTGAAAAAATAGGTATAAAAAGATGTAAAGTATAAGAAGTATACATCTTGGAGACAACTAGGAGTCCCCTAGATGTCTTGAGGACACCTTGGCGTCCTCAAAGTCCTACCGTCTCCTTGCTTATGATGCAAATTTATATTACACCTTACTTATTCATTGTATCCTCCATAGTTCACAAACTCGGACTCAAAGAGTACTCAGCAAGCCAAAACAAATTGACTCAGAGAGTACTCAGCAAAAACTTGACACCTTAAAAAAACACAAAGTTTTGAAAAAAAACACAATTTTGTGAAAAAAATATAAATTTTATGTAAAATATACCTACAAAATGTATCAAATGAAGACAGCCAAAACCAATGTAAAGCATATGAGAATGATGAAATGGTTCTTCAACCTACAAAATAATGGAATTAAAAATCCTTAAACAAATTAAAAGCACATGCATGAGAATCACATTATAAGAGCATAAGTGCCTTACCGTACATCCCAAACGCTTTGGACAACCCTCAAAGAACATCAAAGTTTTTGATTGTCTCCTTCCTTGGCCTGCACTTTCATGCTCCTCTATAAATTTCTCTACATGAAATAGTTCACAGTGTCCCACTTTAGGTGCAGCGAGATTGTCAAGAGATGGGACAATTTGTGCACCAGTACAGCGGGCTATACGTTCCAAAAGTGGTTTCTTGACATTCAAAACCAAAGATATTTCCTTTGTCAAGAGATATTCTTGTGCATGATGAGAAACTGTTTTCTCTACCAGCAGCACATTAGGATGGTGTGCCTCTATCCTCGACACAGTCATCTTAAGATGGTCCATCTCCTGCAAGCATAAAAAAGAAGAGCTTAAGATGCACATTCAGATCTGTATTAATCAATGAAAGGATTATACCTGCAAGGTCAAGATTAATCTAACCTGCTGCAGCAGAGTATCAAGAGATGACAGCTGGTTTGAAATGCGTTGATATTCAAGTGCTCCTGCCAAGAGCAACAACCTAGGATTTTTGTATCTTTGTGTCATACGCTTGTGCTTTACATTCTTTGTACAGACAACTCCCTTAACAACCTTGCTGTTAAAAGGATAATCATTTGTTCACATTCAGGCAGATATCCAAGCAACTACAACATGCAAAAAAGGTAGCCAGAAAGTAACCAATTGAAGCATATCAAGAACAAAAACAAATATTTGGGCCTTCTTGGCCCAGGGAAAAAAATGAGCGCGATGATAATCTTTCATTATGATGCCCAAAAAGGTAGACAGCAAGTAAACAAACTAAATCATATCAAGAACAAAAACAAATATTTGAGATTTCTTACCCGGGAGCAAAAAATAAAGACAAACATTACCTTTCACTACGACGCCCAGAAGCTACACACTTGACCTTCACATAGAGACCAGGATCCATTCCTCCTCCTTTGCTTGTGTCTGGCTTGACAAAAGTTGCCGCTTGCCATGACAGTGAAGTGACTATTTCAAGCCAACTTTCCACATCATTCTCCTCACCTACAAATACCTCCTCTCCCTTTAGTAGCTGTGCAACAAGTGCTCTGAAGTGCCCATCCACTACTGATCTCATAGCATCCCTGTGTTCCTCAATTGACCTGTCCTTGCTCTTATATTCATTACTGCTAAAACTACCAGATGAACGTGGCAAACCCCAGCCTCCCTCATCGTCATCATCATCATCATCAAGCATGCTGCTTTCTATTTCATCATCAGCATCTACTGGTTCAGGTGGCACCCATATTGCACCATTATTCTCAAAATCGAAAGGTTGTTCTATTTCTGAGCTTTGGCTCTGAAACATAGCCGAATCATCATTGCAATCATTAACATTCTCGGTATCCTCTGACTCTTCTCCTGACCTTTCTGATCTACCAGACATTTGACGTTCCACAAGTGTATCAGACTGAAAGCTCAGATTTTTCCCAGATAAATTTTTGCCATAATTTTCATTTTGGCTTAAACCTTTGTGGTAGGCTGAGTGGTCCATGGAATTCTGGGGGCTCAAACTATTATCTGCATGAATACCATGCAAAATGTATCCACGATCAAGATCTATACTACCATCATTTCCAAAATATTCTTGTGAATCTTTTAAGACACTTTGTTGGGTGTCTTCCATGTCTTTACCATATTCATCACGTTCATCATCACTCCTACATCACAGGGATGTTGAAAACACCCATAGTGAGATACTAATAACTTTTTTGAATATCCTGGAAAAAAAAATCTGCTTTATATCTAGCACACAGATTGATGGTCCCTTTTAGTTTAAGTTTTTAACCAAATGAAATGAGCATTTAGACTGTAAGCAAATGCTAAAAAGCCTATGTGAATTAGGCAAGAACTTTTTGACAGGCCACGATAAACAATTTCTGACTTATATCCAGTAGACATTTTCAAGATCCTTTGTGGTCCACCAACAAAGTTGCTTGGTTGTTTGTACAGCCTATAAGCGTTCCATTCAAGCGGCAAGGTAAAATTCATTGATGTAGGTGATCCTATAAGGAGAAAAGGGTACAAGGCCAGGTGCATATTTTGGTAGAATAGTTACCTCGCAGATTTTGGCTTCTGAGACAAAAGTTTTCCTGATTAGAGAAAAAAATTAGAAATAAAAACCAAACAGATAGGCCACACCAATAACAAATTTGAGAGCCTGACAGATAGGCTGCACCAATGACAAATTGAGAGGCTAAATGAAGGCTGTACCAATATCAATTTTGAGAGACTAACCGATATGTTATACCTATATCAAATTTGAGAGCCAACAAATGAGGGTATTTTCTCCAAAACTACATCTTTTCTCAGATATGTGCCTATAATATACGTATATTCCCTATTTTTTGAAACAGAGGAAGATAAGACTGTTCTATACTTCTCAAAAAAAACATCCCCAACAAACATCTCAGTGATCTAAAAGTTTGCATCATGCCTTCATGTTTTCCCTGCTACAGACATCTGAAAAAGATATGTACAAATGTCGAATGGGATAAGCTCAACTGTTGGAGGACTTTCATTTGGAACCCCAAATCCCAGGTGTTGCAATTGTATAAAATACCACATCCAACTTTGGAGGAGGCCCAAGTACACCTCTCAGTCATGGAATCTAAGCCAAGAAATCACCACAGACAGAATTTACTGAACCAAAAAACAAAAGAAAAGGTCTCTATTGATATACCTGCTAACGCAATAGGCAAAAAGGCTTGGAGAGGAGGCTCCTCCTTCAATGGATGATACAACTCTGCCATTGCTTTGTATGTGCGGAACACCCTGCTCCGTTTCCAGATTGAAAGCATCCTCCATTTGATGCGCCTTGACACAAGGGCTGGAACTGATATGCTGATAGGGCCCAGTTGGATATGGCATGGTAGAAGCAATATTTGTAGAGCTGTTACCGCTGTGACTGTTAGATTTGCCACTCGTTCCTGAATGCGAAGACGGGCTGTTTGCCAATTGTGCCTCGTCACCATTACCATTACCATTCCACTGAGACAGCGACGTTGCCGATAATGTTGATGATGATGGTGTTATTATCTCCTGGTTGCAAATCTTGTAACAGAAATTGCAGACTCGAATTCTCTCTCCTTCTTCTCCACTGCTACGCCCATCCGAGGGCACAGGAATTGTGTTCTGTGTGCACTTCCGGCAAAACACACGGCCGCAAATTCGGCAGTGGTGGCGGCGAATAAATAGTGTGAACTGCGAATCACATTCGTAGCAAACCCTGCAGCTGTGATCGGGCATCCAAAAGTCCCTCGAGATCTTAGATGGATCGGCCCTCCGCGGTATCCATGCCCTCACTCTCTCAACAAAGTCTAACAGCGTAATGCTTTCCGGAATTTCCATGTAAATTTCTACTCCACCTGTTCTTTTCCCTCCCCGGCATGATGTGTTAATCACTTCTCACCATCTCCATTCAAGAGATTATATAAGAGATCACTGCGTCCTTGGCAACAGAGCGCGCGCAAAATTTCACCACATCAAACGCTTAACATATCCTCACCATAGCCAATTTTCTCCTGTATACGCTAAACACCAAAACAAATCTCAACGTTCCTGCTCGGATTCAATCCAGGGTTTTACTTTCGCCACAGGAATCTAACAACTCCTGTTGGGACTTAACTCCGGGGCTTACCAAAAGAAAACTCTACAGCAGCTAAAGGAATCCTTAAAATTAAAGCAATTCACTTCACAGTATTTACTATATACACCACGCACTTGTCAAAAATTCTACTCCTATTTAATCTCAGGGTTTTGAAAAACAACCCTAGCATATACTGTAACCTCAAATTATATTATATCCACTGCGTCCCTGACAATAAAGAACATTAAGAACCATTTTTCCCTGTCTGCACCGAAATAAATCTCTGATAATTCTACCCGGATTTAACACACAGCCTCCCATAACGACTCTGCATCGAGGATAAACACTCACCCAATAAACCTTCACTGCTAAATTTCTGCCTTGCTCTCCGCAGTTGGCGTGATCGCACTCTCAAAATTATTTCAATACACTCAACTACACCTGAAAAAGATCAGTGCAAGCCCAACAATTATATACAGATTTCCTTACATCCGCCCCATTGCTTGCACGGAAAGATTTCTTCTCGCTAGGGTTTGAAGAACAAAAAAATAATTTAAACTTCAAAATTTTGGGCAGTTTGATTCACAACGGCTTCGCTGTACCCAGTTATGGCGTACAAATTTATTTTTCTTTGCTCCCAACAAATCAAACTTCAGATGTTTTTATCACTCCCAATCCCACTTTTCAATTGCTTCGCATCTCATTTGCATCTGTTCTGTTTTTGTTGTTAGTTTTTTTTAACTTCTTTTTTAAAATCATTATTTTCCCCTTCTTTGTTCCGTTTTGTTGTTGGTTTTTAATTAAATCCTTATTATTGTTAATTTCTCTCTCCACCGCCTACAGAGAGGATGTGCCATGTGTAACATGGCCATGTGACTCTGTGTGTATGTTAAGTGTGGATAAAAAGCAGAGAGAGAACAAATCAAACTTCCCTTTAACTTTTTGACCCACACAACTACCCACCTAAATAAAAAAGTCAATCAGTTATTTTGTTTGTGACTACTTAGACTTAGACCCATCAAAAGTGATTTCTATGCATTCATCTCATGATGGTAGGGAGAAGGATATCTCACCAACAAAACACCCTTCGCATCATGGGTGTGCAAATTTCTTTCTTTTTCAAATGCTTTAATTAAATATTGATGACTTTGGATGGTTAATATCTCTTTTTTCAAATGGGTGCATAAAGTGAGTGGAAAATTGAGCATATAAAAACTCTCTTTTTTAAGGAAGTTATAAAGTTTTAAGGTTATCTAGTTGGTTGTGTGTGCTTTGAAAATTAGGTTGAATGAAGTTGGATAAATGGGGGTTGTGGAGACTATTTTAGTTAAGATGGTGGTTAGTGATATGAAAATAAGAAATTGATATAAAATTATAGTGATATAATACAAATAAAGTTGTGAACATGTCAAGGGGGTGTTTGAGGTGATATAAAGAATCTTAGGAGTCTTTGTAGCAAGTTGAAAAACTTTATCTTAAGTAGAAAATCAAGAATGGTGAATTTGTCACTCGTTACAATTGGTGAGTGCATAGATATCATGTCAAATGCATAAACATCGGTATGTTGAAAGTGACAAAAGTATCACTATGTAGACAAAGTAGAATATGAAGGGTTATGGATCTTGAATTTACTTTTTCAACACATGCTCTTCCATTTTAGTATCACGGGAGGAATATAGAGGAGTGATATATTGTGCAAACAATGAGTTCAAAGGATTGACTCATGTAGTAACCTTCATTTTGTATGCTCTTTATAAAATTGCAAGAAATTTAATATGATTGACTAAGAGAGGGGATGGGGAGCGATACACTCGCTCTTGTTGGAGTTGTCACCCTTTAGGGTTATTTTAGGTAATTTGTGTATCAATCTTTTGTGGTGTTTCCTTGTAAATTTACTCCTTACTTTTTATGTTTCTTATATGTTACATCATGTTGAACATATGTTGTTGTAGTTTGCATCTTTAGGATGTGTTGAAATAATTGTTTTGAAGGTTTCTTGTTGAAATGACATGATTTTATCTATTATGAGTGATGACAATGATATTCTCCTATAATTTTACAAATAAAATGGTATTAGAGCTTCATTAAGATCACAAAATAAGATTTGTAAATAGGATATGTCATGGACACAAGGTTAAGTGAAAGTGGAAATTTGATTCCTTATGAACCCAGGATTGGTGCAAGAGTAGTTAAGTTGATGGCAAGAGAGGAAGAAGATGGTGAATGCATTTCAAAAGACTTGAGGTTGAGATGTTAAGGATATCAAGCTCGATTGAGAAGATCAATAGACTTGAGAGCATCATATTAGCCTTGATTGAGAAGCTAGAAATTGTTGGTGTAAGTTTTCATTTTAGGTAATTTGTGTATCAATCTTGTGTGGTGTTTCCTTGTAAATTTACTCCTTATTTTTTATGTTTCTTATATGTTGCATTGTGTTGAATATATGTTGTTGTAGTTTGCATCTTTAGGATGTGTTGAAATAGTTGTTTTGAAGGTTTGTTGTTGAGTTGACATGATTTTATCTATTATGAGTGATGATAATGATACGGTCTCCTAAGATTTTACAAATGAAATGGTATTAAAGCTTCATTAAGATCACAAATTAAGAATTTTAAATAGGATATGTCATCCACAAGGTCAAGTGAAAGTGGAAATTTGATTCCTTATGAACCTAAGATTAGCACAAGAGTAGATAGGTTGATGGAAAGAGAGGAAGAAGATGGTGAATGCATTTCAAAAGACTTGAGGTTGAGATGTTAAGGATATTGAGCTCAATTGAGAAGATCAATAGACTGTAGAGCATCATGTTAGCCTTGATTGAGAAGCTAGAAATTGTTGGTGTAGGTTTTTATTTTCTATCATAGGGTTTTTCTATATTTTTATTTAAACTTGCTTAGGTTAATAATCTGAATATTAGTGCTAGTGGAGTGTGAGGTGTTGACACTTTCCACAGGAGATACTTTCTTATTTTTTAATGCATGTGGTGTATTCCTCCCACTGGTCATATTTGCCATGTCCTCCCTCTTGACCTATTTATACTCACTCTGTTAGCTCATTTTGTAACACTTTTACATTCATATAGCTTCATGCTTTTGAGATTTCTAAATGTTATTTTACTTCTTTAAAATTTGTATTACTCTCTTAGAGACTAACTTTGTATTGCTATTTTGATTTCTTAAACTGCTTGTGTTTGTAGTTTCATAGTATCTATTTCTCATAATTGTGTATAGGTTTAGTTCTATAGATTTTGACATGGTGTGAGAGCTTTTTGGTGCAAGGGTAGATCTTTAGTTTCCATATTTGAGATATTCAATTGGGTCTAATCTTTTCTATGTAGGTTTTCCAAAAACCCATTATGATCCCCTCTTGCATCTTCAAATGATTTAGAGAATTAAAAAAGTTTGACAAAAAAAAATTACCTTTATGGTTTTTTGCACTTGTGATTTTTGAATTCTATGTGATTGTAACTTTTTGGTAATCTCATAAGTGTTTTCAACTATTCCATAGCATCCAAAAAACTCAATGTCAAGTTTGACTTTTTTTTTATCAAAATCAAAGATCAAGAAGTTAATTTGCAAGCAAGGGTTTGAATGATATATCAAGCATTCTACTCAGATTTCTTGGGGCATTTTGAGGCCAAACAAACCCTACATTTCATCTAAAAGGACTAAGAACACCATTTTCATTTAATATTTATTTAAACTCATGGTTTAGAGGAGGCTAACTTTTTTAGCCCAACACTATTCATCCATACAACTGTACCATTATAATTTGTGTACATGTGTGTAGAGTTTTATTATTGTGTGGTGTTAATGTCATCAAATAAATTAACAATATTATCACTTTAAAAATGGACCCTTTTTCATTAGTTGTTTTGATTTTGAACCTTTGACTTTGGAAGACCATAACTTAGTCATTTAGACTCAAAATTAGGTGCACCTTTTATTTGGTTAAGAATTTCTTGCTCTTCATATTAGTGCTCGTGATTTCTAATTTGATGCTCTAGTTTTCTATAAATTAAGGTCTCTTCTAGATTTTTTAAAGTAGTTCTCATTTTTAGATCTTCTAAAGGTAGTTCTCATTTTTAGACCTTCTAAAGGTCATATCTTATGCATGTCCTTTTTGGGTCCTATTTGTTTAGAGTACCTGTTTTTCTATGTACTCCAATCTAGTTCTCTTTATTTCATCTTGTATTGCACTTGAGCTATATTTTTAGTATTTTGGCCTATTTTGGGTCATATAAGACTATAAGTTTTTGTATTAACATTGGTAAATATACTAATCATGAAGTGCTAAATATCATAGTTGCTAGGGGATCATTTTAGCAACTAGTAATAGGGATGTACTTATCTTTTTTCTTTTTTCAACATTCTTTATTAAAAAAAATTATACCATAGACCAAAGTTCAATTTCTCTATGTACACCATACAACTACTTTGAGTGGAAATTTAAAATGGTGATATATTTATGAAAATTGGTTTACACAATCACTATGGGGTTAAAACTTGAACTAACTTTACTTGTAGAAAAACCTGAGTGGTTTTAATAAATATGACAAGACTTGTGGAATGCTATGTTTATATCTATCAATCTCCTCTTTCACATTGAATCTCTAGATTCTCCAAATGAAATCTTGACTAAATTAAAAAATATATCAAGACTTAAGATTTAATGAGAGGCCATTAGTTGGAAAATAAGCTCATTTGTCTAAGTTCAATTGATTTTGACACCATTCAAACCTTCTTTACAAAATTGAAATCATTAATATTGTAATAAAAATGGTGTGGAATTAAAAAGAAAGGTGAAAATTTGGTCCTTACTATACTCTCTAATCTTGGTTTTGACTAGTAAGTTTTTGTTTGTACATTTTATTCCACTAAGAGTGCACTTGGTACTCAATTCAACATGCCATCTTTGGATGGCTTTGTCATTTCTCTCACCAAGGAATGTGATAAGCTTATTCAAATGGGCACTCTCAAATCCCTTAAGCCACATGCTCTAGTTGTCAACCAAGGCACAAAATAATAGAAATAAACAAGCAATAAGGATAAAAAACTATAAAATGGAAAGGAGAAAAAGGATAAAAAAATTAGCTACCTCAATAGCAACCAATGAGACATTCTTGAAAATGTGACAAACCTAAGAAGGTGAAGATCAAATGTGTCTACTGCAAAATGCTTAGTCGTGATGAACATAATTTTTTGAACAAATAGATAGACCACTTAACACACATTCTAAAGAATAATATTAGTGTCTTTAGTTAGTAAAGTAGTTCACATGAGGGGTCTAACAAGGCAAAAGATAAAGATAATAATAAGAGAGAAGGAAAGGGCAAGACCCCCATAGCAATTACTTTTAAACCATCTACTTTGGTTCTTAATTTGGATGCTTTGCACTACATGGCTTTATCTCAAGCTAAGTTCACACTTTTGGAGCCTTTTATATGTAGACTATTTTGATGGGTGATGAAACTCCTATTGAGGTGTGTGAGAGAGGATATGTTGATATGGAGGACAGTACATTTTGAGATGTTATTTATGTGTCCCATTTTTAACTAAACTCCTATCAATTTATTAGATCACTCACACAATTTCATAAAAAGAGGGTTGAGATCATTCTAAAATCAAAGGTTATCAATGAGATACTTAGTGGTTCTGCTGTAATAGTGGAGAGAGCATATCATCAATCTCAACTCTATCTCTTTTCCCACTTAACTTGCGATACTCTTTTGATTATTTTTCTCACTCATACTAATGAGATGGGTAAGTTATACATGTGAAATTTGTCTATCTTAACTACCCGTAATTGCAACAACTCAACTAGTAGAGGATTTTTACAAGGTTGTCTTCTACTCACTTTTATAATGGTATTTTTAAGGGATACATCCTTGGTAAGCATGTTGAAGAGAATTTTGATAAAGGCAAGGTATGAGAGCTTCACAGATATTGGTGTTATTTTATAGTGATTTGGCTAGTGTGTTTCCACATCCTTCCTTCAACAAGACTAGATATATTTTAGCATTCATTGATGACTTTTCCAAGTATAGTTGGGTGTACTTTCTTAGGTAAAAGTGTGAGGTATTTAATAAAATTCAAAATGGAAGAATAGGTATTTGAATGAAACAAAAAAATTCATGTTATACTCAAAATCTCTTACACCTTGGTATTGGGTGGAGGCCATAAACTATGCTCTTTATATCCAAAATTATGTTAGAAGCTAATAGTTAAGCACTTCAAAGTTTTTGGTTCTCCTACATGGGCCCATATTCCTAAAGAAAAATGTAAGGTTGTGTATCTATAGAGCATGCCTTACATATTTGTAAGTTATTTAGAAGGTGTCAAGGGTCATCGATTATTCCACCCTACTACACATGAGCTATTCATTGAGAGAAGTTTTCATTTCAAGGAAATTTATTCAATGTCCACTCTTGTAACTTCTACACCTCCTTCATTCACATTGGATTCACTTGGGATAGATGAAAAATCTTCTAAGAATTCAAATACACTTAGGTATATTCCTAATGATGAGGTTTATTCTTCGTACACTTTAAATTTTGAGAGTGCCAATGAGTATTCACCTCCTTCCACTCCTAGTCATTATTCAAAGGTTGATGATTCTCCTCTAGATTCTCAAACTTTAGGTCTAATTTAGGCTTGGAAAATACTAAAACTTGTGGTTGATTGGGTTAGGGATCCATTAGACACTAGGCAAACACATTCATAGTTTTAGGGGCCTCCACATGTCTTCATAGTTGCTACCTCTAATCCACAGTCCTTTTGAGAGGCATATGACATTCCTAAATTGGATTTTTTTTATGCAAGTGGAGTATATTTCCTTTATTAGTAAATACACTTGGGATATTTTCCCCCTTCCTAAGGGAATGAAACTTTCTCAATGTAAGTGGATCTATTAGAAAAAAATGGCAATAGATGGCTCAATAGATAAGCATAAGGAATAGTTAATTTTAAAGTGTTTTTCCCAAGTTCCTAGGGTTAATTACTTTGAGACCTTTGCACTTTTTTCAAGATAAATTCCATTAGACTCACACTTGTTATCACTACAACACATCAATGGGAAGTTCACTAGATGGATGTAAAAAAATATTTTCTTCACTAAGACCTTGAGGAGGAGATATATGTGGAGAATCCATGAAGTTTTATTCATGATTCTTATTTTATTTATAAACTTGTGAATTCTATCTATGACATCAACTAGATCCCTTGAGCTTAGTATTCTAGGATGGGTTCCTTCCTTCTCATAATTGGGTTCTCTCATTGTCATTTGGATTTAAACATTTATATTCTATAGTAGGATGATTCACTCATCTTCCTAGTTTTCTATGTTAATGACTTATTGATCACGTGGAGTTATTCTTCATCTACCGAATACCAATAAAAACTTCCTTTCATGATAGGTTTTTGATGACTAACTTAGGCTTCTTACACTATTTTCTCAACATTGATATATCTCAACCTACTTCTAGGATCACCATAACATAGTCCAAGTATTCTCTAAAGCTTCTCTCATAGTTTTACATGGGTGAATGTAAGCCTACTTCAATGATTCCCTTAATTTTTGGAGTCAAACTTGAGTTTTGGTTCTTTTCACCTTTTGTTGGTATTACTTTGTATCAATAACTTGCTAGGAGTCTCATTTATCTAACCCACACAAGGCCAATATTTCATATATTATGGGTATGATCTCTCCTTTTAAGCAAGAGCCCCATGAGTTTCATTGGAAGGTAACCAAGTGAATTCTCGATTATATTTAGGGTACTTATAGTTTTGGGATTCACTATGTAACTGACAATGATATTGACTTGGTAGGATAATATTTAGATTGGGCGAGTGATTCTCAAGATTGCAAGTTCACTGTAGGTTATATATTTTCTTTTGGTTTATAACTTGTTTTTTATTCAAGGAAGAAGCAATCTACTATTGCTTTATCTTCCATCGAGATTGAGTATTAATGGGATATGAATCTCATCACTAAGTCTATTTGTATTCAATATATTCTCTTCTCATTGAGTTTGATATCTAGTTTTGATGACCTTCAGTCATCTTTTATGATAACCAAAGTGGCATTCAAATTTTATGTAATACAATCCATTATCATCAAAGTAAGCAAATAGAGTTTCACATGCACTACATTTGGGAGCTTATCCATGGACAAGTCATCAATTCTCACTAGTGCCCAACTTTTGAGTAGGTTGTCCATATTTTTATCAAACCCTTCATAGAAAGCAAATAGTTTCATCTACAAGCTTTGTTGGAGATACAAGAGGCTTCATTTTTTGGGGGCTTATAGTCCTTCCTTCTCTCTCTACGATATTATTTTTCTCTATTTGAGGGGGGATTTTATCTTTTTTCTTGGGTGGATTCTTCTCTTTGGGGGAGAATTTTGTGTACATGGATGCCTCATTAGAATTCATTTGTTAACACCCATCTTTTCATCTACCCTAGCTATGCTTAAGGGGAGTGTTAGTTTAGGTTTTTCCTACACTTTTATTTAAGCTTTATTAGTTTAATAAAGTGGGTATAATAATTAATCAAGCACGAGGTGTCAAAATGTTCCACATGAGTTATAATTTCATATTTTTGGAGTCTTATGATGTATTCCTCTCATTGGTCATATTTGCCACCTCTTCCCTCTTAACCTATTTATACTCACTCTCCTAGCTTTTTTTAAAAAAAAAATTTACATTTTTGTAGCTTCATGTTGTTGGGTTTTCTCAATGTTATTTTAGTTCTTTAAAATTTGCAAACTAACAATAATCAAGGAAAACCCTCATTTATTTGCACACTAAAAATAATGGTGAGTACATCAACCATCATTTTTGAGAAATTTTATACTAATAAGAGAATTGATTTATAGCGCATAGTTCCATACAATCTTGAGTGAAACAACATGGCAAAATGGAAGAATAGCCATTTGAAGGAAATAAAAAAATTCATGGTATACTCCAAATCTCTTACACCTTGGTATTGGGTGGAGGACATAAACTATGCTTTTGATATCCAATATTATGTTATAATCTAAGAGTTAAGCACTTCAAAGTTTGTGGTTCTCTTACATGGGCCCACATTCCTAAAGAAAAAGCATAGTTTATAGTGATTTGGCTAGTGTGTTTCCACATCCTTCCTTCAACAAGACTAGATATGTTTTGGCATTCATTGATGAATTTACCAAGTATACTTGGGTGTACTTTATTAGGTAAAATTTTGAGGTCTTTAAGCATTTTCAAGATTTTAATTTTTTTTGCAGAGAAGTAATCAAGGAAAACCATCAATATTTTACATACTAACAATAGTGGCGAGTACACCAACCATCATTTTTGAGCATTTTTTAACTAATAAGGGAATTAATTTGTAGCACACAGTTCAATACAAATATGAGTAGAATGGTGTGGAAAAATGGAAGAATAGGTATCTGAAGGAAATAAAAAAATTCATGGTATACTCTAGATATCTCTTAAATATTGGTATTGGGTGAAGGTCATAAACTATGCTTGTTATATGCAAAATTGTGTTCCTCCTTTTGAAGTTTGGAATAGTTAGAAGCTAATAGTTAAGCACTTCAAAGTTTGTGGTTATCCTACATGAACCTACATTCCTAAAGATAAATGTAAGGTTGTGGATCTATAGAGCATAACTTGCATATTTGTAAGTTATTCATAAGGTTTTAAGGGTTATTGATTTCTCTACCCTACTAAACATGAGTTATTCATTATGAGGAGTGTTCATTTTAAGGAAATTTCTTCAATTTTTACTCTTGTAACTGCTCCACCTCCTCCATTCACATTGGATACACTTGGGCTAGATGAAAAATATTTTGAGGATTTAGATTCACCTAGGCATATTCCTAATAATGATGAGTCTTCTTCGTCCACTTCAAAAATTAAGAGTGTTGATGAGGATTCACCTCCTTCCACTCCTAATCATCATTCAGAAGCTGATTATTCTCATCTAGATTCTCAAACTTTATGTCCTCTTTGAGTTTGGAAAACACTACAAATTATGGGTGATTGGGTTAGGGATCCATCAAACACTATGAAAACACATTCATAGTTTCATTGGTCTCCACATGTCTTCATTGCTACTACCTCTAATCCACAATCCTTTTGAGAGGCATGTGGCATTCCTAAATGTGGTGTTGTTATGCAAGAGGAGTATGGTTCCTTGATTAGTAACCGCACTTGTGATCTTGTCCCCCTTCCTAAGGGAAGGAAACTTGTTAAATGTAAGTGGTTTTATTAGAAAAGAATCACAATATATGGGTCAATAGATAAGCACAAGGCACTATTAATTTTAAAGGGTTTTTCCCAAGTTCCTAGAGTTAATTACTTTGAGACCTTTGCACTTGTTGCAAGATAAATTCCATTAGACTCACACTTGCTATCACTACAACACATCAATAGTAGGTTCGCTAGATGGATGTAAAAAAATATTTTCTTCACTAAGACCTTAAGGAGGAGATATACATGGAGCATCCATGAGGTTTTATTCATGATTCTTATTTGGTTTATAATAAACTTCTAAAATCTATCTATAGCCTCAACTAGATCCCTTAAGCTTGGTATTCCAAGATATATTCCTTCTCATAATCGAGTTCTCTCATTTCCATTTGGATTTGAACATCTATATTCTACAGTAGGATGATTCACTCATCTTTTTGGTTTTCTATGTTAATGACCTATTGGTCACATGGAGTTCTTCATCCATTGTACCAATGATAACTTCCTTTCATGATAGGATTTTGATGACTAACTTAGGATTTTTGCATTGTTCCTTTCAAGATTGGAAGTTAGCCAAGTGAATTCTCCATTACATTTAAGGTACTCATAGTTTTAAAATTTATTATGTAACTGGCAATGATATTGATTTGATGGGATAAGATTTAGATTGGGCATGTTATTCTCAAGAATCACAAGTTCATTTTAGGTTATATATTTTATCTTGGTTCATGCCTTATTTTTTAATCAAGTAATAAGCAATCTACTATTGCTCTATCTTCCATTAAGACTAACTATTAAGGGGTTATGAATATCACCATTAAGTATATTTGTATTCAACATATTCTCATTGAGTTTGATATCTAGTTTTGATGACCTTCAGTCATCTTTTTTGACAGCCAAAGTGACATTCAAATTTTATGGAATACAATCCATTATCATCAAAGTAAGGACATAGATTTTCACATGCACTACATTTGAGAGCTTATCCATGGACAAGTCATCAATCCTCACTAGTGCCCAACTTTTGAGTAGTTTGTCAATATTTTCATCAAACCATTCATAGAAAGCAAGTAGTTTCATCTATAAGATTTTTTGGAGATACAAGAGCCTTCATTTTTTTGGGGCCTATAGTCCTTCATTCTCTCTCTACGATCTTTTTTCTTTCTATTTGAGGGGGGATTTCATCTTTTTTCTTGGGGGGATTCTTCTCTTTGGGGGAGAATTTTGTGTACATGGATACCTCATTAGGCTTCATTTGTTAACACCCATATTTTCATCCACCCTAGCTATGCTTAAGGGGAGTGTTAGTGTAGGTTTTTCCTACACTTTTATTTAAGATTTATTAGTTTAATAAAGTGAGTATAATTATTAATCAAGCATGAGGTGTCACCGCTTTCCATAGGAGTTATAATTTCCTATTTTTGGAGTCTTGTGATGTATTCCTCACATTGGTCGTATTTGCCACCTCCTCCCTCTTAACCTATTTATACTCACTCTCCTTGGTTTTTTAAAATATTTTTACATTTGTGTAGCTTCATGCTTTTCAGTTTTCTCAATGTTATTTGAGTTCTTTAAAATTTGCATTACTCTCTTGGAGACTAACTTTGGAATGCTATTTTGATTTCTTAAATCATTTATATTTATAATTTTATAGTATTTGAAACTTAGAAAAAGTTAAGTGTGGTGGATGTGAGTTGTGAGGGTTTAAACACACTTACACCTCTATTTTCATTAGAAAAAGAGATCTCCCAAGGATAGGATTGACTTTCAACCTTGAGGTGAGTCAACCCTATTAGGAAGGATCTATTGTTAAAAATGACTAAAATGCACTTTTGGGAGATGAAAATAAAATGCCTAGTGAACTCAATTATGTGGTACAAAACTTGAAATGCAAAGTTAAAGGATAGCACAAACAAAAACAACAACTTTCAGGCAGATCTGAGAAAGGTAGAATGATGTGTACCAGGCTCCAAATTTGGGTGTTGAGTGTCTTACAACGACTCATTTGCCCTAGAGTGAATGGGTCTTTGTATAGGGATTTTTCTCAACTTTAGGAGTCCTTTGGTGCAAGATCTTAGCTTCTGTTTACCCAAAGTTTCACTGCCAAAAATTTGAAAATGAATTTGAGATCTAAGTTTTTTGTGGCTTGAAAACTTTGAAAATTTTCTCTTTTGATCCAATTTTAGTCATTCTTCACCTAAAAATTTGCACACACAAATAGAGAAGCAAAAAAAATTGTTTTTGGGTGAATAAGGGTTTTCCTTGGTCAAACCTCGATTTGGTAATTAAACCTTGATGATAAAATAAAATAAAAATGGAAAGAATTTTATGAATGAACAAATGTTATGTCACAACTCACCAAACCCTTAATGTAGTTCCTCTCATACTATTTCCCTGATAGACTAACAGTTGATCTATTTTATGATGAGACATTATGATACATTAGATGATGTTTGATTCATTGTTATGATGATGCCATTGATGACACTTCTAATACTTGAGGTTTTATGCACATGTTATGATCAGCATATGGTTTTATTAAGGTGACTATGGAGATCTGTTTTGTTCATGAGGACTAACCCTATCATGAGCACTATGTGATTATTTGATCATGATTGTTATGTGATTATATTGTGACTAATCTTATTCTGATTACTATATAGTTGATTGTTATATGAGTTGATGTGATTACTAGGTGTTGTTCTTATGGATGTGTTTGGTTGAAAGGGACAGTGTCACATCACTCACTTGTGAGCACCCTACAATGTTGTGATTCCCTTTCATAGTGTGGCTACTTACATGTATATGCACAACCATTTTGTGTGTTGCAGGTTGTAGGTACCAAGAATCGACTCCACCTAAATTAGAAAGTTTGAGCGTGCCTTGAACCCAATGGATCAGTTGATTGGAGATAAGACTTGATCCCCTACCCTAGCCATCATCCTCAAAGAAGACAATTATCTGATTCAGTACCCTCTCAGTATCGTCAGTTTTGTCAGTGTGGTCATCAGTGTTGCTTGAGGTTTTTCTTTTTGACCCTAGATAGTGGTCAAGTAATCATTTGGGAATTTGGTTCTGTTTAATTTAATTTGTTTGATAAATGCCTTTGGTTATTTAATGCATTAAAATAAATTGTTAAATAAAAGAGGCATACTTTGATAAATAAATATATAAATATATATAAATAAATAATCATAGTTAATAATAAAATAAATGTATAATGTAATGTTAAAATTAATAAATAATAATAGTATGGTAAATAAATAAAATATTATATAGCCGAGTTACATAATTAATTAATATGTAAGTAATGTTGGTAAATGGTTCTACCGTTTGTGTGAAATTGGGAATCTATCATAATTATGAATTTTAAATGAAATATTTCTAATTGACTATTGATTTAATAAATTAAATTAACTATAATTTGTCTATACTCAGTTGGGATAGTTGGTTAGGAATTTTGGTACAACCACATTCTTCTTCTTTTTGTAAATGGTTGGTTTTGGGGGGGGAGGGGAGTGGGCGTGATAGTTTGGCTTGGCACTGGCCAATCTACATGGGCATGGAAGTTATAACGCCTAATCAATAAACCTGTCATGTGCTTATTTTGCATTCATCGCAGTCCATGAATTCACATCTCTTTGAGTCACTCTACCAAACAATTGACATGCTTTGTCTAACTGTCCACATCTTCCATACTTTATGCCTTGGTGGGTGTCTGTAGGCTAATGCAAACCCCCTATATTTGGCATAGACAGAGGGGAAGGTACATGGTTGGTGGTGAAAATGGGAGCATGGTAAAGCTGGTTATAGTCTAACAAAGCTCTTGGCAAGTAGGTAGTCCTAATTGCTATGAAGAGAAGCATGAATGGAGTATTTACAATTTTTTCAATTGATAAAAATATGCCAACTGCATTTAAGAATTGAAAATTCTAGGATTTCAAACTCCGTGACTATTATGGTTGCGCCCTCTCTTCATTTTGATTTATTTCATCTATTGACTTCCATAATTGCTTATTGACATATGTCATACTAGTGTTAAAATCCTTTGTTCTGAATCATAACTTTGAAAAAGAAAAGAAAAAGGTTACCATAATAAAAAAATATGATACACCATATTATCTTTCTTACACCATAGTTCTTTTGGCCCTTAATAAACTTAATGAACTTGCTTGCAAATATGTTTTGCGTATATTCTACAAGTGATGTATTCCATGAGACCATAATTCTTGGGCATTCTATCAAACTATCCTCGCACCTTGTACATGCCTTCATACTTTGCATCCATATTGGCTAGGGCAGTTGCAACTTCATCATATTACAAATTACCTCTACCTTTATGCTTTGCAGGACGTCCATACCCTGTTCAAAAGCGCCCATTTTAGCATAGGCGGGTAGGAAGTTGGGAAAGGTTGTGGAAATCAGCTTTACACCTACCAATTACTTTTGCTTGAAATTTTCTAAGGCCTTTCAATAAATTCAATTTGCACATATCCTGCTATAATTTTTCCCATGAGACCTTTTGCCACAGTCTGCGCGCCCTCCTCTTACAGTGCTCATTGTTGCCTTGCAGCGTGCGCTTTAGTCAAGCCCTTGTCATTTAAAATTTGATAATTTATTTTATAAATTTCATTCTGGCATATCGTTGTTGATTCTATGTTGCCTTTAGCTCGCTACTGTTAACAAGTTTGTTTCATGTGTTCCCTTGCTATCGCTGTCGCTGTCACATGTGTTGGGGGAAGTTCATGCGAATTAGGAGTTTAAAGATTTTATTTTTTATTGCCATTCACATCCTAAATAGTTGCCTGATTTTATGTCGTGTTTACTGGTTACAAATCCTTCTTGTTTTTTATAAGGTAAGCAACATTTACAGGGTGTTGTATCCTTAACACATCGAGTCTCACGGGCCAAAAAAATCAAGTCCAAATAACATAAAAACTAGCCAAAAAATAGAGCACCACGAACTAACAACAGATAGAAAAAAACACAGACAAAATAACATCTAACTGACATTATCCCAGTTCTTTGATAGGAGGTCCACAACATCATCCCCGACCCATTCTTGATCTGCATCAGCATTCTTCCCTTCTAGCTCATATTTAATTACTGCAGACAAAGTGTTGGTGACAAAGTGGACCAACTTCATAGTAAAGTGGGTCAAGCCCTTGAATCTCTTGTCTAGTTTGTCCATTCTCTCCTTTAGCACACGACACTCCTCCCCATCGTCAACAATCTTCACGTCTTCGGTATGTTCAACATCTAGCAAGTGCGAGGACTGGGAGGTTGAGTTCTCTTTCTGCTCTTTACTGTTGTCAGGAATGGTGTGGGGTCCTTTTACATACTCTTTCTCTTCCTCCTCAAACATCTCATCCTCCTTGTAGTCTTTACTGTCCGACCACTCCTCCTCCTCGTCCAAAACTACCTATCTTTTTAAATTATTTTTGGCCAATCTCCTAGACCTCTGAATTATGGTCTCTCCTCCAATCACAACCATTGCCTCGACCACTGTGTCACCCTTAGAGTCCTTCTCCATAACATTTTTACCTCTTCCCTCTTTTGCTAGAGGCTCCATCAAGCCTTTCCTATCATCTTTACCCTTCTTCTTTGGAGTGGCTTTGTAAGAAATTTTGGTTAGGGTTGCCTTTAGCTCACACAGACTGGCCACAACAATCATTTGTGCATTTCTCGTGTTCCCCTTGAGTTTTTTGGTAGCAGGCTTGGGCTTAGGATTATCAGTAGCACCCATGTGGGGTTTCTGAATTGGACCTTTAGACTCAGCTGAGGAGATGTTAGCAACAATGAGAGGTTCGATTTCCTCCAAATGGACAACGGATATGGGCTTAGGTGGGCATAAAGCGAGGTGGAAATGATAGAGTCTCATAATGAGCCCTTGGTGGAGAGGTAGAGGAGGGCTATCATTTGGGTTAAGGCTAGCAGTTTCTTTGCATTTTTACACAAAGCTTTCTAAATCCATAAGCAGGAAAAAAGGAAAACTTAACAGAACTTTGTGCCTAAGGTGATTCAACAAAGGGAAATGGTAGAAAAAGTAGGTTTTGTATCTACCTTCGAGTGTTACATATTTTATGAGGGCCATACAAACTTGGTCCCAAGGTTGTGGAATAGTCTCCCACTTGAAACTTGACTGGTTACAGACTGACTCCTCATTCCCCACAAAAAATGTTTTCATGTTGTCATTGTCTTGGATCTTAGTATGTTTCAGATATTTTTTCCCAGTGCTCTGTAACCCGGTTGCCTGTGCAATCACATCTTCACTAACCTCAAAAGAAATCTTGCCCAAAGTCACTCTCTGATCCTTCCAGGAATTGGAAAAACATGCAGACAAGTTAGGGTCATGACCCACGAGACTCTCCATCAAGGGAGCTAAGCCACCTTCGACATAGATATGCTACACCAACGGGTTTTTGCGGAATTCACTACAGTTGTCGAGCTCCATCCGTACACAATCACCACCCATAATGTCTTTCACCACACAAATCCTTCCTGTTGCTTTTATGATGTCGTTGTCATTGTTGGTAAATACCATCCATTTCTCTGCTTAAGCACAGTTTTTACATCTTGATATATAATGCTTTAACTTTCTATTTCCACATTATTCTTTGTATAACAATGTCCTTTTTACAATTAGTCACCACTTATTTATAATCATACCTATTTTGTTAAGAGAGATTTTACACTAATATAATATGCAGTAGGTTTATGGAGTGAATATTTAAATATGACATTAATGTAATCGAAGAGAAAGGAAATTTGAACAATTTCTATTTACTTTGCTTTAAATTCAAATTAGGGAACAATATAGGAATGTTAACCTTCTATTTTCGTGTTGATTTTAATATTATATTATTTATTAAGCATTCACTTGAATATCTATTGATTATATTTTGTACGATTTTATATTTTATTAGCTTTTTCGTGAATGGAGATAATGTGAACAAATTGGTACCCTGTATTGTTATTTGTTCAAAAATAGAAATATAGTTGAAATTGGTTAAAGGCATTACTGACTGATTTGTTTGTGGAAATTTTGAAAAACATACATTAGGGATTAAACTTTTAGCGTTAGCCTTAATTTTTCCTTCAACTCTCTTTCATCCTGATGATGGATCACGTAGTGTGATTCGAAACGTTGATGATGAAAAATTAACAACACAATCTAATCCAGAAAACAAATTTAGATAGCCTTAATTTTTGTCAGTTGAAGATTCTTGTTGAAGGCATATCCTTTCCATCTTAACCTGACATTAAATCTATACCCTGCATCGATTATGGTTAGTGAGATGACCTATCTTTGAGGTATTCTACCAAAAATTTCATCTGCAACCATTACTCTCCTTGAGATGAAATCTCTTTGAAGCATTCTTTTCTAACAAAATTTCCTTCACACTTTACACGCAAAGGTCGCGTCACCTGGCCTTACACCTGCTAATTATAATTTCTAAATTATTTTCAATAAATCCAGTTTGTGCAAAACGATTGATCACTGTCATTTTGTCAAATATTTCACATCCTCCACTTATTTTCATTATGTCTCGCAATTCACCACCCTTCTGGTTTTATCGAAGGTTTCTTTCTTTATATTATTCATCCCATCTTTATTTTGTACTTACTACAAAAATTCCTCCATAAATTCTTTGCAATAAATGAAACTTAACCGTTACATAGTTTGATTCATTATAAATTGCGCATGACTCAATTTCTTGGGAGAGTGAAAAGCTTATATAGATAATTATAGATAGATTTATGTACACATCAGAGTAAAATTTGGGAGTTAGATTTAAATGTAAGGTAAGTAAACGTAACACAAGTGTATGGTTATCTCTAATTGAACAAGATTTAGAGATATTCTTATAAAATGCCATTCAAGTTAGTAAAGGAACATTTGAAGTAGTCAATTAATTATGAATTCTCTAATTTATTGTTTCTTAGTTTTTTCTTGAATTTTTTTTTTTTTTGTGTTATGATAATGTCTAACTTGGATATATCGACAAGTTCTCATAATATATTTAGCATTTAACTCATTTCTTCATTTCTTATTATTATTTTTTTCAAATTATTGTCTTTTCTTAATTTTTAGAAATATCTAACTTGTGATTGTGCATTAATTATATTATTAGATATATTAGAGCTAACCATTCTCTTAGGGACATTAGAATTTAGATTAAATAATTATTTATGCTAACTTGTTCTATGAGTTGAATTTACGCTAATAAATGAGGAAATAAAAATTACATAATAAAAGATTTTGACTTGGATAGTTAGTATTGAAACGAGTAATTAATTTGCTATAGATAAATAGATTGGGTAATTTAATTTAGAGAAATGATTTGTTCCATAAAAAGATAACTAAGAGTTAAAGGGAATGTAATATTACGTGGGGTAAAATACTAGGAAAAGGTTAACTAATTTAAATGTTTATGATTAAATGATAAATGATCTAGATTACTCTCTATTAATTTATTAGTAAATAAATGTTACTTATCTTTATAATAATTTAATAGTTGATTAAAAGAATTTCCATGAGAATCAATTATTTAGTTGTAATTTAAAATTAGGGTTTTCATAGTAACTGGTTCAATAGAGGAGATGTTTTTATTAATGATATAGTTATTCTTAAATACAATTTTTTGTAGTGAATAATGCCTTATTAAGGGAACATTTTCGTGGTTATAATGGTATGATTAATTTTTTGTATGAAGCAATGTGTCTTGGTTATTGGATTAAGTGTTTATGTTTTTGTTAAAGATGGATGTTGTCTATATAAATCATGTTCAAGTTTTTGTGCTATTGAGAATTGTGTTTAATATGTTGGTTTCCAGAGGCCTAGGAGGGAGTATATGTGTATGAATGGTCCTTAGGGTTGTTTAACCTTGGAAGTGGTTTGGCTATGTTTTTGGTCATGTGTATTGTGTGAAATGTAAACCCTAAGGGTGTTGCCCTCCTATCTTTATATGGATTCATGTGATTGTGATAAGTATGCAAGATGATCAATGCCTTGCTTTGTGTAGGGTTTACTAGTTGCAAGTAGGGGGAGTGGCTCCTAATGGAGTCCAGAATCCAAAGTGGTGTCCAGGACAACCCATTCGAGGGGTTCTTAATCCAATGATAACCCTAATAATGAATTAGGGGGATGGGTAGAATTCACATTAATCAAGATAATGCATGCCTCACTCATGGCTCAAGTGCTCATTTAGGCTTGAGATGAGATGGGGAGGCCTAGAATGGAAAGATCAATGCCTTGTCCTCACAAAAGGTACATTGGTTTTACATGAGTTTGTATGGGGGCTACGGATTGGGAGAGGTTGTCAGGATAACCCAGGATGGGGGTCGGGGTCTAGGAAGATCTACCAGGATAACCCATATCAAGCTATGTGATGACACTCCTCCCTATTGCAGTCAATAATTCCCTAGTTGTATTTCTTCTTTATGTTGTGTGAGTGCTTGAGGAAGTGAAGTAAGTGTTGCAAGTGTTGCAAGTGTTGTAATTGAAGTAAGTGTTGTAAGTATTGCAAGTATTGTAAGTTAAGTAATTATTGTAAGTGTTGCAAGTGTTGTAAGTGAAGTAAGTGTTGTAAGTGATGTTGGTGTTGTTAGCAGTGTTGTGTTAGAGTCATGTATAACCCTTGATTATGTTAGTTTGTTGCTTCCATGATTGTATGTTGGATGTGGGACCTTGTGTTATCTCCTAGCACGGAGGGTGGACCTCAAGGTTCCACATGATTGAGAGGTTGGTGCTTTTCCTCCATTGGGTATTCTTGTTGCATGTTCATGAGCATGGTGATTGTTCATTGTACTATGGATTCCGATTCCAGTTCATGTTTGGGAAGATCTCTTATCATGTATTTGTATATTGGATTGTATTTCCATTTGTATCTCTTTATGTAAATTGATGCAATCTTCCCATATGTACTAGGGGAAGCAATGTTGTAATTATTGTAATGATGTGACAATTATTGATGATTCCTTCTTGTAAAGAGTACTGTAAATTAATGCAACATTCATATGCTAGTTAGCTAGAAAATGATCTTTTAATGTTGATTACCAATTGTTACATTATGGAAGTGAGTAATATCGGATCATTTAATTTGGTGCTTTAAAATAAAATTTACATGTTAGGTCACTCATGTTATCTTAGTAGTTGATGAAATGTTCTAGTTATCTTGGTTATTAGTTTTGTGAGTAGTGTAGTCAAGGAACCTTAGAGGACCTACGACTAGATTATTATGTTATGTTATGCATTCTATATTTATTTTCTTTTAAAAGAAATTGTTCCATTAGTTTGACTTGGTTTAGTGTTGTCCTTTGGGGTTCCTGGGGTTCCTTGGCAGGGGTGTTACACTTAATGGCTACCCTTAGAGGATTGAAGTCTAACACATCACTCTAAGGCTTGGATCTTGCATGAAATGGCCTGATTGGATGATTGATTTGACACTTAATCTAAAGCTTGAATTCTTGAAACCTACATCACAATGTTAGCTCCAAAACATGACATGAAGATGCATAAACTTTGGAATGATGATATGATCTTGATTATTGTTATAGATGCTTGATACATTTTCTCTTCAATTCTCTTGACAATAATATTAGCTTATAGGAAATTTACTCTCTTAATTCTTAATATTGAATTGATAAAATAACTATGTATTTATAGGTGTTTACCTAATTTCTTGAAAATTAGATTCCATAAGCTGACATTTAAAAATTGAATTTGAATCATTAAAATGCCACCAAAAACATATTAAAAATTGGGTCTTGGCACTTAAGGAGGACCTAAATCTAGGACACACAATTAACAAGGTGTTTAAAATAATGTTAACATTTGTTTCATATAAGTTCCCCTTTCAGAAAATGGGAATAAGGCTTAGGAATGCATAATTTAGGTCATTAGAAGCTTAATTAAGTCCAATTAATTAAGGGGATGCAAACATAATGTGAAAATGTAAAGGAGTAAATTTTTCAACACTATAGTATCTATTTCCTCCACTAGTTTCTAGGTTTTCATCTATTCTACAAATTCTAATAGGAATGAAAAGGTTTTGTGAGGAAGAGAAGAAATAAAAAAAAGGTTGAATTAGAGCAAGGCTTAGAAATATCTCATGGAGGCTTCTTCAATTCTTAAGCTAAGATAGACATAACAATATTTAATAGATAAATCAAGAATAAGAAGCTTGATCAATGGATTTGTTAGATGGAGGTATATTGTATCCTTCACAAAGTTGCTCTTTTTCAACAAATATTCTATATAAGGCTCAAGTTGTCGAACCATGCTTTGACTCATTGTTTTAGTTATGACTTATCTTTGGAATTTTTAAAATTTCCACTAGTTTCCAAATAATAAGGCTTCAAAGGTCTTCTAAAAAATTAAGTTTATCAAATTTTCATAAGGAAGACAAGGTTAAGCAACAAAATTACTTTCATAAAAGGTATGGATAAAGTACGAAAGATATACTAGTGAGTTCCAAAAGACAATAACATAATTAGAGAAGGATGCCATAGATTAGGTGGTCTTGATGAGATACATAGGTGGGTTGTTTAAACACCTGAAAGGGTATATTTTGATGGCAAAACACCAATACTTAGATGAAGTGAGTGTTCAAGCACACTATCTTGAATTAGACAAGAAAAAAATGCTCTTTCAAGAAAAAAAAAAAACAATAGAAAACAACAACAAAATGGAAATGAAAACAAGAATAAATATAAGAGGAAACACAAGAAAAATACCAATATAATAATCTAACAAAAAGGAGAAGAGTGAGGGAAAAAATATATTTAATTGTTCATATTGCAATAAAGATAGTCATTTTTGTGAAAGGTAAATTGGAGACTACTTCCTAATTTGGCACCCTCATGGAGGAAGAAAAGAGATGAAAATAATATTATCCCATGAGAAAAGGCAAGGATATCAATTATGGTTCTAATTTAGATGAGTACTTTCCATGTGCCATGGTGTAAAAGGGAGCTTGTGTGGTGAGAGAGGCTAAAGAAGAACTCGCTAAGCTATTTCACATCAAAACTTGAATTAAGGACAAAAAAGTAGACGCGCCTTTTCAATATACTCTCACACGATAATTTGATCTATCATTAATTAGTAGGAGAATTGGGTTTGTGAAACACAGGGCACCCACAACCTTATTCATTTGATTGAACAATGAGTGGATATAAAAGTGACAAAATAATGCAAGTTGTCATTTGGTATAGATGTTAAGTTTAAGGTTAAAGTTTTTGTTAATATCATTCCACTTGATTTATGTAGAGTTATATTTAGAATTCCATGTTTGTATGCATACGATTCCATATACTTCAAAATTAAAATTTAGTATAGGCATGTTAAATTTCAAAGCATTCACTTTGAACTCTTCCATGAAGAAAGCTCATATTTATATGGTTAGTACATCTTAAGATAAGTTACTAATTAATTTAAATAAAAAAAATATTTTTTCATTATTTAGGAAGGTAGGTTAAGATAAGGAGGAGATAACAAAGTTATATGGACTACATAGTCATCAATAACATGAGAAATATGTGAGTTGGTGAAGAAAATTTTAGAGTTATTCTTGGAGCCTAAGTTGCTCTTTAAATGTCTTATTGAGATTGTTGTTATATTACCCTTTGCCTAATGTATGGTTATACTATTGGAATTTGTTTTAGGAAAAATAAATTTAAAGATAAGTTGGATATGTTTTTTTATAAAAAGTAGTCATTAGAAAAAATAAATTCTCTTGTGGTTCTCCAATAATGATAATGCGTAAAGAGAATGGAATATAGCATATGTGTGTTGACTATTGATGGCTAAACAAAAATAAATTAAGAATAAGAATTTTATTCACTAGATAGATTATTTTCTCAAATAAATACAATATTCCATGTACTTTATAAAATTGCACTTGAAATTGAGCATCACCAAGTAAGGAACAAGAAAGAGGGCATATATAAAAACAAACATTTAAGACAAAGCAAGGTCTTTATGAGTGATTGTTTTAATTTTTTTCCTTGTGCAATTCTATAGTCACATTAATATGTTTAATGAATGAGATATTAATGTCCCTCATTGATTCATGATTCAATTATTATTTAGATTGTATTTTATTTTTTTAGCATAACATATGAAGAGTATGTTTGTTATCTTGAGGTGTTTCAAATTTTGAATGAGAACCAATTTTTTTTAAATGGAAATAAATGTTAATTTACAAGTACCTCACTTGTGCACCTTGTTCATGTGGTGGAGATTGATGAGATAAGGATTACCCTATCAAAATTTTAAGTCATAATGCATTGACCAAAGTCCACGACTATTTCATAGACTAGAATCTATGTTGAAACAATCTAATACTCCATAAATTTATTAAATATTTTTTCTATATTGTTGCTCCTTTGCATGCTATATAGGGGGAGAGAACATTTTTCATTAGGTTAGAAAATAACAACATTATTTGATGACCTTAAGCATAAAATTAGAAATATAATAGTGTTGTCTCTTCCTCAATATTTAAGAAAACTTTGAGGTTGAGATGGATGCAAGTGAATGTGCTAGGGGGCAATACTATTACAGGGAGGTAGGATTTTTTGCTATCATTCTAAGTTTTTTAAATGAGTTTTACAAAATTATAAACCTGTGATAAGGAGCTCTATTAGTATCAGGTGTTAAGAAGTGGGAGTATTACCTTATGGGAAAGGAAACAATGGTATACACCAATCATCAACCTTTAAAATATATTCAAGCGAAAACAAAGTTACAATAATTTTATGACTAAAAATGGGCATGTTTCTTATAAAAAATTTATATCATGGTTAAATATAAGTGTGGCATAATCAACATAGTGGTTGATATGCTCTTTAGACTACCTCTTCTTTGAGCATTAAATAGACTTTCTAAATTGGATCCCTTTATAAATGAAGTATATGTTGAACATTATAAATAACAAAATAATAATAATGAGGTGTATCAATAAAAAAATAGGTATGATGAATGTATTTGAAACTAAATTTTACTAATACCTTAGGTATGTGCTTCTATACTAAAAAGGGAAAATCTACGTGCTAAAAGATACAAGGGTTTTTATGATGAAATAATATCATGAATCACTTATTACAAGATATTTTGGAGTGACAAAGATGGTTTATAATCTTAGTGTTATATTTATTGGCCTTACATTCAAGTGAATGCTTCATAGTTTTTTAGGAGTTATAAGTTGTGTAGTATAAGTAAGCCATCTAATATGAAGTTCAAGTTGTACAAAACATGGCCTATATGTATGAGTCCATGGGATAACATCTCCATGGAATTTCTTTGTAGGTCATATTCTGAAGATAAGCATGGGAACGATTACTTATTTTTTATAGTACATTGTTTTAGTTAGATGTGCATCTCGATGGCTTGTAAGAAGACACTAATCAAAATTGATGCAATTAAGTTATTTTTCAAGAATGTGTGTATTCATTTTATGATTCTAGGGAGCATAGTCTTAGAAAAGAGTACTCACTCATTGATAAAATTTTGATTCACCATTTGAGAAATAATAGATGCAAATTTGAAAAGGTCAACCACATTCCATTCCTAAATGGATGGTAAAATAGAGGCAATGAATAGAAATTTAATGAAAATACTTCATGGGTTTAATCATAAGGTATTTGAAAGGATGATATGAGAAATTTATTTACATTCAACATTCTTACAATATGTTATTCGACACTTCAAAAAAATTACCTCTATTTGAAGTGTAATTTGGCTATTTGCCACTTAGTCATATTTTCTTCAGATAGTTAAATAATGGACTGTAAAAAAGGGATTTGAAGGTGTAAAAGGATGATGTGTTGATTAATAAGATGAGGTAAAACTACCTCCAAATCTAAGAGAAATTTGGGGAATCTCAAGTTTTTTAATATAGGTAAAACAAGTTTTGAAGGGACCCCAAAACCCTTTACAAAATGAAACATTGCTTCGCCAAATAATAAAAAATAGAGCAAGTAGCCAAAAACCAATAAAACAATAGCTAGAAAGAGGCACAAAAAACAACACACGACTACAAATTCTTTAGGATGTTAGCTGCTTCCAAATCACTGTCAATGATCTTTTGATGCATATTCATAACTTCAATAACCTCTTCAATAGGAATTCCAACATTAACATTCATCTTAGTTTTATTTTGGGTTCTAGTAGAAGGACCCGTCTCACACGCCACTTTTTACTGGACTCTAGGAAGATCACCAACTGCCACCATAACATCTTTCACAACATAATTGTCCCCCAACCACTTCCTTCCTTTCTTGTTCAAAAGACACAAACCTTGAGCTTCATTACACATAGCATGCTTGCTCACCTCAAGAACCTTCTCTAATTTTTGATAAAAATGATCCATTTTCTCTTCGAGATTAGCAATTATTGGCTCAAAAGAACTTTTAATTTTCACCATCTCATCAATAATCATTTTCAGAGTCTCAAGAAGCTGACTAACCTCGGTCTGGACCTTATTAACTTGAGCCTGAATATTAGGAACCCTTGAGGAAGAAGGCTCTTCATAATTGTTAACCATCACTCTAACCCTAACATTGGTAAAATTCATTTCATAAAAGACCCACTTAAAGAGCTTGAACAGGGTTAAGGAACCCTCTTTCTCTATGCCAAGAAAATTAGGCGAATCTTCCCTCTTGAAACTAAAACCATCCATGTCGACCACACACTCCTCTTGAGAGCCTCTACTAATATTGTATTTATCAAGGGCCTCCTTCCCTTTCTGACCAAGAACAAAAACATTGTGAATGGTCACCTCCGAGTCGAGACCACCAAAACCACCTTTAAACCAAATCTTGCTCCATCATCCGAACTTCAACAACCTACGAATTCTCAGCAATAGGTAGTAAAGCACTATCCTCATGATCTTGCCCCTCTTTCCTCTTAGATTTCTTAAGAATATTCCCCTTCTTTGGCCCCTCCTTCCTCTTTGAACCAATAACAAGGGTAACCTCTAGCTTGTCCATCAAACCAATGTCCTTCTTAATCACTTTACCTAGAACTACACCCTTCAAGTTCTTACCTCCCATTGCCTTCACAATTTTAATATTTTGAATATCGCAAGTACATTCCTCCTCCTCCTCATTACCTATATCAAACTCATCAAGCCTAAAGGTTTTGGGGGGATTCCCCTTCTTTCTTCTCTTGCCCTCAAAGGTGGCTAAAGATTCTGAATAGACTTCCATGGAAGCCTCTGAACCAAGGACATAATCATCATCATCAGAACCATCCTTAGACCCTATATCACACTCAAAATATTTCTTCTTCTTCTAACCTTTTGAGATTTTGGGTTGATTAGGGATGATAAAAGACTTAACAAACTTAGAAATTAAGAGGATTAAACTCTCATGAAGAATAGGGTTCTTGGGATTGTGCTTATGATCTTTGATACCATGTTCCAAAGACACCAACAAATAAAAAGGAAGACGCCTTCTTTCTGTGCCTAAAATGATTAAGTAAGACAAAGTGATACCCAGATAGAACAAAGAAATGTTCATCGAGGGTGAAATAACTCATAATTTCATGTGCAACATCTCCCTATATAGCCTTGATGGAGGAGCGATAATACCCCTACATTTAGCTCGCTCTAACTTCTGCCTCTCATCATCCTTGAAGAAGATTTCTAGGGCCGCATTGGACTCATTTTTATCTCTGTAAAATTTTCTACCATCAGTAGAAAACCTAGTAATCTTTGCAATAAGTTACTCGGTAATGATGAACTCCTTGCCATCAATCTTCAAAACTCTATTTTTCCAGCCTTCGAGGAACCCTTGAGACATCTTAAGATCATGACCATGCAATTTATCCATATAGGAAGTCACTCCCCCTGCCTCCAAAAAATCCCAAACCTTCTTGTTTACTTTAACAGTATCACAGGAGATAGGCTCAACATGGTTTGGTTCACCCCTCATCGTTGCAACAAATAAGCACCACAATAGAAAGAAAAACTTGTAGAGAATACAAAGAAACCTCGAGAAGGCATTTGCTTTCCAATTACCCACAATTTGTGTAGAAAATACAAGGTGATAGAAGGAAATGATGAACCTTGATTGTCTAGTCTTTCGTGCATCAGTCCCATTAATAAACTGCATAGCCTTGCCTCTGGGAAAATTACACCTTGGTAGGAAATACCACAAAAGGAAACACATGTGATAAATCCCCATAATAAAAGGAAACCCCACCTCATCCCATTTGTGAATCATGGTGAAGAATTGAATGAGCTTTGATGGGGAGGGGATTGTGTTCTTCCCATACCATATAATCATTCACACCATAGCTAGCAAAAAAATCAGCTAAACTATTTCCCTCTATAGACATGTGAAATAAAACATTGATTGAAAGAACCCAAGATATCTAAGGCATCAAGGATAATGGATTCAACTATCCATGAGGGGGGATAAACCTTCTTAAGGTTATTGATTATATTAAGGGAATCACCCTCAATCCAGACCTTCTCATAATCTCTAGACCGAGCCAACTTCAAACCATGATAGGTTGTAGAAGCTTCCACAAAGTGGTTTATCTAGGTTCCCAAAGGGAGTGCCACATGAAAAAAAACCTACCATTAGAATCTCTCAACACTCCACAACTAGTAGGACTTGGATTACCTTTAGCAACTCCATCAAAGTTAATTTTCACCTAGCCAATAGGAGGAGCCTTCCACACAACATCAATCCTAGAAGTCATGTCTTTTGTCGAAGGCAAGGAAATGTCACAGGATAGCTTCCAATTTTGATCAATATCACCATCCCCCTGAGAAACCACTAGCTTGAAAAGAAATATCCATAAAAAAAATCTCTTTAATCACAACACAAATCTTATGAGCCAGCCTGAAAGAAGGGAGAGAAGAATCCCTAAAAATCTTAATGTTTCTTTCCAACTAGATTCCTCATGCAAGATGAGGCAGAATGAGAGACCAAAGGAAGACCAAAGCAAGATTCAAAGAAGGAGCATTCCATTGAGACCATAAGTCACAAATAGAAGATGGGAAAACCCAGCTCAAACCCCAATGGGAAAGCACATAAGCCCAGACATCACACACATACCTGCAACCAATCAAAAGGTGGCCAAAATCCTTTGCATCCTCTTCACTTAAAAAACATCGATTAGGAAACATGAAGCCTCTTCTCACAAGATTTTCAATTATTAGCACCTTGTTTTGGAAAAATAACCAAAGTAAAATATTCACTTTTAGAATCATCTGAGGGCTCCAAAGAGAATCCCAAAAAGGGATAGGACCAATGAAGGAAACTTGCAGAGAAAAGGCTGAAGAGACGAAGAATTTACCATCAAAAGAATACATCCACACAACCTTATCCAACGGGGAAAAAGAAGGAATATGAACAGAGGACAAGGATTTGGGAAGAATCTCCAAACTAGGGCTGAGATCATGCAACCTTTTCCATATACCATCACTACTATAATCAGCTACAAATTTTCCAAAATATCAAACACAAAGATCCATCCAGGGAAGATCCCAAGGCTCATCTTTTAAAGATATTTTCCCAAACCACCAATCATCCCAAAATAAAATCCTTCTCCCATTCCCCAATTACCACCTCAAACCCTTAGAAACAATATATTTTGAATTCACCATAAAGTTCTAGAGGATTGACCCAAAAGGAGGAGTAAAGCCAGAAGCAAGGAGGTCCCTGATACGATCCACTCCCCTAAGATATTTACTTGATAGGCCCATTCGCTATTACCAAAAATGAGATTCCATAACCACTTGGTAACTAAGGCCATATTAAATTCTTTGATTTTTCAAATTCCAAGACCACCAACCTGCTTAGGTATGCACACATCATCTCACGAAACAAGACGTAACCTTTTTCTCTCTTCAACCCCTGACCAAAGAAAATTATTCTGAATACTTTCACTTTTATCCACAAATCTCGTAGGCATTTAAAAGAGACTGAGGGCATAGATAGGGAGATTTTGAAAGGTAGACTTGATGAATTAAATCTTCCCAGCTTGGCTCAATAGAGCACCCTTCCAACCAACTAACTTGGAGTTAAAATTATTAACCAACCCTCGCCAAAAGGATTCAGGCACATAGTTAGAGCACAAAGGGAGGCCTAAATAAGAAGGCAATTCCCTAATTTAACATTGAAGAATTTAGACTATTCTTTGATGTTGATGTTCAAGAGTGTTAAGGAAAAAATAGTGCTCTTAGGGAGGCTAACCCTTTTCCTAGAATCCTTTTCATACATCTACATAATGAGTTTAACAATATTAGCTTCTTTAATAGAGGATTCTCCAAGCATCAGAGTATCATCCATGAACTACTAATGAGAACAAATCAAATTTCAAGAAGAAGGAGAAAGCCCCACCAACTGACCAAAATTAAGAAACCTTTGAATTAAACTCCCAAAAGATTTAGCCATGATAATAAAGAGAAACGAATAAATGGGGTCTCCCTATCTCAAACCCCTCGAACAACCAAAAAGAGGTGAGGGAGAACCATTGACAAGGACAAAAAAATTCAAGAGTATAAATCAACTAGGAAACTAGCAACACCATCTTTCCTCAAAACCAAAATCCTTCAAAATATTAAGCAAGAAACCCTAATCAACATGATCATAAGCTTTGAGAAGATCCAACTTCAAAAGAAACCCAAATTTTTTATTAACAAATAAAGAATGGATATTCTCATGGATAGTAAGAACCAAATCAAGGATTTGCCTTCTAAGAACAAAACCATTTTTTTGAATCAAAATAATTTGAGGAAGAACCTTTTGCAATCTAACCACCAACACTTTAGAAATGATCTTGTAAATAGAGTTGCATAAACTAATAGGGAAAAAATCATCAAAGGAGAGAGCCCTCGGCTTCTTAGGAATAAGAACAATAAAAGAAGCATTTAGTTCCTTTAGAAGATTACAACTACCAAAAAATTATTTAGTCGCATCCCCAACATCCTTAGCCACAATATCCCAGAAGGATTGGAAGAAAAACATAGGGAAACCATTAGGGCCAAGCGCTTTATTACCTTCAAACAAAAAAATTGCACTCCTAATCTCATCATCCATGTGAATATGCACTAATTGTCGATTGAGATCATCTGAGATGATATTGGAAATATCTTGGAGTAGATCATCTTGACAAGTGGAATCAAGGCCACCATCAGTAGACAAGAGCTCAGAGAAAAAAGAAGAAGCCACTTGCCAAAGGTTCTCATCCTTTTCCAACACTAGATTGTTAAACCAAATAAATTTAATGTAGTTAGAGGCCCAATGTTTCAAAGTGGAAAGATGAAAAAACCTGGTATTCCTATCCCCACTCTTTAGCCACATAATTATGAACCTTTGCTTCTAAAATTCCTCCTCCTTGGCCACAATTTTGTGCATCCTTGATAGGAGAAAATTCTCCTACTAAAAAATATCCCCATCATAGCTAGATAGTTGAATAGATTGTTGAACCGTAAGAAGCTCCTCCTTAATAGCATCCTTCTCAATAAAAAATAGACCAAAAGATGATTTGTTCTAACTTCTAACATTATTTTTAACATTGGCCAATTTATTAGCAACCGTGTACATAGTAGTCCCATCCACTTTAATATCCCACCAAGAATGAATCCTATCTTTAAGATCAGGGTGATAAGTCCACATCTTCTCAAATCTAAAAGGAAAAAAAATTCTCCCCAAGAGATCCACCGAAAAAGAAAGGGGAAAATGATCAGAGCCCAACCTAGTAAGGGCCAACAGAGAACACAAATAAAAAAGAAGTTTAATCATCACCATTCAAATTGGACTGGATTTCAACTTGGATCTCATCATCATCACACTGTAGTGGTGGAGATATTACAGTTTTCAAAGCACTCTTATCATAATCAATGTTTTGTGCAACCAACTCTGAAATTTTACTAGTATGAGTTAGGCCAGGGTAATGAATACTTGCAGCCAGATACCCTTTCATCATTGAGTATTTCGTGTTGTTCTCAAACTCCATAACCATTCAATATGCTTGGTGCAGGTTTGTAGGTTCTTTATCTCTTAATAGGTAACCCATCCTTCTGTCAAAAGCACCAAGATATACATCCAGGCATTCGACCTCACTTGGTCTTATTTCTCTAGGGATTTCTCTTAAAGCTCTTGAAAATCTGAGATTAAAATACGGGATTAGCTCCTCTTCTTTTATGTGGATTCCCAAAAAACCTTTTCTTAATATGTTGGGATTGACTCTTTCACCAAATTGTTCAATAAAAACTATCACCAACTGATTCCACGAGTTAACAGAATAGGAGGGTAAATATGAAAACCAATCCCTCGCATCACCCCTTAAGGATTGCACAAAAAGCTTCATAACAACATCCTCATGATTGATTTCATAATCCCCCATTACATCTACAAAATCCTATAGATGCTTAGAGGCAGATTCTGCACTTTTCCCTATGTATTTAGGCAAATACTTCATAATCTTCTTAGGAATTAGATTAGGGTAACCACTGACATCACTGAAAATAAAAGGCATATACCTTTGAGTTATAAAACCCCCTGAAGGGCTTAATGAAACTTGTTCCCTTTGCATATTTATGTCTGACTTCTCATATGGGAAACCTCTTATACCCATTTAAAATTTGTCAAAACAATACATGTTTATCAAACATATCATTTACCATTTCAACCATGATTCCATTAGTGACTGAAATTATTATTCCTTGCTTTCATAAATATGTTGCAACATAAACATGTTTTGCAAGTCCTTTTACATATTGCATCATTAGAAGTATGGAAAATCTAATCATTGTTCCTTTCTTGATGCTAGAACATCTAATTTGGAACCCTTTTTCATCCTTAATTATAAACACCCCTCACAATTAGAATAGTGAATTGTTTAGATTTAATAAAAATACCTGGTAATTTTGGCAGCAGTTGTTAATCTTCTCTCCCTGACTGTAAATATCACAAATTTGGGACTTTTCCTTCATATATCAACTGGTTCTTCAGAAAGAGTCGCCACCTCTTCAACAGAGGACTGAATTTCAAAAGAATATGAAATTCCTTTTCAAAGCTTGTCACATTCTGGGTCTTTTTCCATAATAGAGTCATACCTCAAATATTTTAACACCATGCCACTACCAATCTCTTTCAAATCCATAATCTATCACCATCCAAACTTAATATTTAGCTCCACTAAACAGATGATTCTAGATAGCCACCTCTAACTACCGTGGTTTCTCTTTTCGCTTTTTCTTTTAAATTTCTCAGAAGTTCTCCTCAATAAAACCACCATTCAACTAATGATTTAGGTAGAGAGCCTATTCCATTGAGTTTAACCTTTAAGGTTACAAGTAATATGTCAGTTATTATAATGAAATTTATAACAGGACTGTCTGCACCCGAACACTCCTGAGTCCTTTACCAACAAAACACCACACATCATAGGATTTTCAGGTTCATTTCAACAACCTCTTCCTTCTAGGGTTGAAACTCTTTGACTATTTAAATTCAGAATGGAAAATCATATGAATCTATGCAATGACTCTTAAGAACATCGTCTGCAACCGAAAAATTTGAGTTTGTTCCCCAACAGAGTCGCCATTTTGTTGGTGTTTTAAATTTTCCCAACTAAGGCTTTGTAATTCCCTAAGAGGTAGCCAACCTCTACATTCAAGAACTAACAAAGTTAGTGGCCAAATAATGATATTAAGTCAAAGAATGAGATCCCTACACTTTTGGCTCTGTGAAACCAAGGAGGGTTTTCCTAAGTGTGTTCATAAGAATGTTTCATGACCTGGTAAGAACACTTCTTCTTATAGATACAGTCCCCACCAACGCAATTAGATAGCAATTATCCTAGTTGTGGCAAACCAAAGAATGACAACAATTATCTTAAAGCAACGAGACTGAAAAATTAACATAAGATTTACATCTCTAAAGAGATAAGGTTTGATATTTTAGATTTGTTCAAATTTTGAACCTCCGTGCTTAGAACTACAACCCTATACTCTCAAAACAAGGATCATGAAGAAATTATCTAATGCCTCATCCATTGGGCAGGAGTCACATAAAACATAACCCAAATATCATGGATGTATCACCATAATGATTTACACTATGATATTTTCAGTTATCAAAACAATAGTCCTTAAGGAATCCTGAAGACAACATCATAAATTTGTAACTCATTTTCAAGCAATTTGATTAACTCATTAAGTTAAAGTAGGAAAATGAAGTACACACTCAAATATACCATTGAAGTTGAATGAATATATCATTAATAAACTCATTCACAACTCATGATATGAAACTAGGAGAGCAATTGTTCTAATAGATTTTCATTTATTGCTTCAATATATTTTATTACATAAGTAGAGCCTGCTTGTTTCATAGTATTCCTGCCCCAGAAAAAGACATACTAGCCAATATCTTAAAAAAAACCTACAGTAAGCAAACTGACTGTACATATACTAAACCTCAGGATACAAAAAATCTAACCCTTAATAATGAGCCGTAAAATATCCTTTATAGAATAGGAGAGCAACAAGCATCGGGCTCCATTATTAATTTCAAAATGAATTTCATTGAAATGAAATGAAATTCGGATTCACATTCCAAAAAATATTCCTCATCATTAGAAAAAAAATATATGATATGAGGAATCAAAAAATGGTTACACCTAGTAACTAGTTGGAGGAAAAAAAGAGAGTGTGCCACGCACACGCACGTCCACAGCCACATCCACAAGACGAACCACAAGAACAACACCACCCACGAGCAACACACATCCACACCAACAATAATTTAGTCAACACATGACCCTGGTATAGGTGACTGCTTCTGGTTCTCGCTTCAGTTTGAAGCAAAACTACTCTCTTTTTCCTATCCACACCAGCATTAACCCCAACAACATGGCATAGTGCCATTGCAGTTATTAATGAAACTGCAAGGACCTCTTCGTCAGCACGCACGAGCTCAGTCATGGTCGCAAGATAGCAATGATAGTCCAAGTCAGTCTCAGACCCATCGCCACCAGAGCTCGAAGAGAGCATGATAGGGGAATTGTAGCGGCTAAACCGCTTGCCCACACCTCGGGCACTCGCTTCAAGAGCATCAGGAACAAGTTGTTCCTCTTTGCGTTCCAAACTCCTTGCACCTACACTAGCACTTCATCCCACCTCAGACTTGTCCATTGAAGATGTGTAGCTTAGAAACTACAAACAAATCCACCACCTGCAAACAGATCAACTAAAAAATGCAATGATAATACTGAGCAATTTAGCGGGTATTTATAGAGTAATCCGATGCAGGGAATATTAATTGCCCAAATGCTTGTACAAGCATGCGAACGATTAGTGGCTGATGTTGCCACCACAAATTTATTCTAGGCGTACAACCCATCTTTGTATTTATCAGGATGATACCGCTCGCACGCAAGGAAATTAGGAAAAAATCCACTGAAAAACCTGCGCCATTAATGAAAACAAGTTGCAGAGCGCAAAAACTCCTCACACGGATGAACAGTAACCCTTTGAATTTGAACCATTGATGTGGAAAAGACCTGGCAAGTTGGACGACTCAGATCGAGTCAATGATCATTGAAAATCCACATCACCACTTGGGAAAAACCACAACCAATCACAACCCACAAAAATAGGAGGTTGGAATCGGGCAACAGGCCCCACCTAGCCCCGTTGTTCAAAGAGCCAGGCCATGTGTCGCATTTTTGTAAACCTCATGGTACTTTTGGAACATTTAATCTGATTGTGCGAGGCTTGCGAGGGACGGTCATCATTGAACCCCGTCATTAAATTCTCGCTGGTGAAAAGACGCCCACTTGTCATTGTTGGCGCATTGGGAAAAGGCCCCACTCCTCCGTATATGACAGATGGCGGCATCTCGCACTCCTCACACCACCTAAGTGACATCAACAGGAAAACTTGCGAGGTTCGCGAGGAACGGTCCATATTAATCCGTGATCGGACAGTTCACCAAGCTGCATAAAACACATAGATTATATTGGTGGGGCCCACCAGAAAAACCTTTGGTAGCATAAAAATTTAAGCCCAAGTGGAAAATAAGAGACTGATAGGTCGAGTGAAAGGGGCCGGTAAGAGCACGAAAGAAAGGCTCGATTAGATAACTTAAGTGATCGACAACCCTCAATAGCAAGTCAGCATTGAAATATAACGCGAGGGTTTTTAAAGAGATACCAATCAATGTTTCACGAGTGATCAAAACCCTAAACCCAAAATATCAGACCTCCAATCTGTTAAAAGTAACCAGTCATGCCCAATTTAGGTAGAATTTTGACAAATTTTTAAAAGTCCCATCAGGTGGTTTAAACCCCTCATATTATAGGAGATGATCTTCATGAAAATTTAGGAGGAGTGCCCTTAGAGCACATCGCCAACAAGGTCCTTTGGGTTCCATCTACAATGTCCATTATGATTTCCTAATTCTGAGAAGACTATGATGAAGGATGATCTTTTCCTCTCAGCTTTGAACAATAATCAGACCTCTATCGATTCCTGGTAGAAACTTCTGATGGGGGAGACTGTTTATTTCTATTTGTTCCTTTCACTAGGATATAGGGTGGCTCTTTGAAAGCATCATTCTCCTTGTGATCATGTTAACCAGCCAAACACTCCTCCACACCCTCAAACACAAAGTTAGAATCATTAACACCCTAGGGCGAATTTAACCCCCCATATCCTAGACAACCATAGAAGACGACAACTTATCTTCCAATGGGGGGTTCAAAACTTTGACCTCCTTACCAGGGGAGGACAAGATAGAAAAATTTGGATTTATTATCAACTCCTCAACCCCCTCAGAGTATAGGGGGGACACCACATTTAGAGTCCTAGAATCCCCAACCGATTCATTCCCCACATTCTTGGCATCCCCCTCCAGAATAGGGACATAACTATTCACATTTTCCTTGGAAACCAAGGGATCTAGGGCCTACATAGTCAACACCCCAAGCATTACATTATTAGACTCATGTATAGGCTCCTTAGGATCATCCTTAAACACTTGCCCCTCTCCTTTTCTCTCCATTGCTTCACCAAAGGATTTTGGACCTTCAGAGGACATTTTTTCCCAATGACCAACTTTTTTATAATGAAAACAAGTAAAATGAATGGACTCAAACTCCATTGCTTGCTCCCAAACCCCCAGTTTAGAGTTAATCTTGACAAAAAAAGGGAGGTCTGCATATTGTTCAACATTGACACAAAAATGAGCATAAACCAAATGCTTCTTAGAGGCAGTTATTTGATCTATGGATAATAAGGAACCAAAAGTGATAGCTATTCCTTTGAAAACCTTTTCATCCCAACATTCTAGCAGAAGCCCAAAGAGTCTCATCCAGATAGGGGCTTCCAAAAAAGAACAAGAGCTCAGACTAAAACCCATCTCCCACCTCTTGAGCATCAAGGAGGACTTCCCAATAAAACAAGGACCCCCTGTTAGAGCCAATATGAAATCATCCTCACAATTAAAAGAGAGAGAAGAAACCTTTTACCATAGCAACCAAATCCACTTGACCCCTAGGATCCCAACAATCCATGCAGAACTTACAAACCAAATCAATGTGAGGGTGAGGCCCCATAAACTTTCCCAAAAAAATAATTTCCATATTAGAAACACTTTTCTCCACAATACAGTCAGGGACAAAGATTGCAAATTCACCAATCACCACATTAGAGACACAAGCCATAGGAGGAGAGGAGCTTTTACCTTTTGGCTTCATATCAAAGAGATTTGACCACTTAAGATCAAACTCTAAGGAGATCCCACTTCCTGAATTTCCAACAAGAACCAAACCAAAGGATTTGGAACCCACACCCAAAATAGTGCTAGACTAACCATAGCCAAACTTTTCAGTACTAAGATTCCCCAGCTTAGAGAAGGATAAAGGGGAATGAGAAGGACAAGGAACTGTCGAGGTTACTTTTCCACCAAGAGTCTCATTCTCGAGAAAAGGGGACCCACGCTGCTTACCATTAGCTAAAGACCCACCTAACATCACCTTACCATTATCAAACTATATGCCATTGATGCCAACTTCGGAACCAAAGTTTCTTGCCTTCATCGAATTTGAAAATGCTCCACCACCATCATTGCCACCAGAAGAGAGCTCCATCTGACTAACCATATAACTTTGTAATATCACTTGTTGGTGGAATACACACATGAATAATATTCCCACATGTCATACATTCCAAATTTTAATCAAGGAATGATACATGCAGGAAGAGGGAGAATACATGGAATCTCAAGTTAGGTATAAGTGTGAACATGATTAATGTAGGGTGGAACATAAGTTCCAAGTTAGAGATAAGGTGTGAGTGTATTTATATGTAATGAGAAAATTCAAGGGCTCTCTCAAGGAAGTTGAAACCTATCAATAGACACCATTTCAAAAAATTAAGTAGGTGGGAAAAAATGACTCTAGGTTAGACATATCCACATACACAAGGATGAACTCACTCATCAATATGGAGAAGTAGTACTTGTTCAAACCTTTAATGTCAAATGAAGAAAATATATTTGTATTACAATAAATAGATGATTTTTATATATAATAACATAAATATTTGGAATATGAAATTATTATGAACAAGAAGATAAGAAGAATAAGGTGTGGTGAACATGAGACGTGTTTGGGCTAAAATGGCAACTTTCAAGCAAGGTTAAATGGGTCTTAAAGGATTCTGTGGGGATGATTATATTATTTAAAAACCTAAAAAAAATTATTTCAACACCTCCTAAAGATGAAAATATAGTACCAAATGTTCACCGTTATGCAACATGCAATAAATATAGGAGGTGTTGAAATAATTATTTCAGCACCTCCTAAAGAAATCACCATATAGAAGAGTGAAACATAGATTTTAACCTAGAGAAATCCTAAAGAATAAAGCTCTAACAAGAGTAACCATTTTATTCCCCATCTCACTATCTCAATCAATCATGTACAAGTTTTACAATACCAATGGGGATGTTTGGAACCATTACAATGCTTTAGAACTCCTTTATACCTACAATGAAACCTTGCAACTCAAAAACCATTTTTTCTTTGCTTAAAATTTTATAAAGGAAATGAAAAATGAAGGTTAACACATTAGCCAACCATTCCAAATTTATTTTTATGTATATACCATAGTCCTTTATCCTCCCATAATGCTAAAATGAAAGTAAAAATATCAAAATAGGGAATCCAACAGAAAAAATCCTTTTTATTCCACACCCTTCTCAAATTGTAAATTTTTTGCCACTTTCAAAAGACTAGAGTTTGAACATTTATTGTGTCATCTATATGTATTCACCATTGAATTCATATTATTTTCTATGGTATTTGATGTTTTTATTGTCCATACTAAGTGGTTTATTCATCATTTTTAATTGTCCAATTGAGGTATAATTCTACAACTTCCTTATAAGACTCCTAAGATTCTCTAAATCATCTCAAGCACCCCATATTGAGCTGAGGTTGGGTAGAGAATTGGGATGCCTTTATCTTAAAATATTGGAGGTTTCTTGGCTTAGTGGGAGCTTTTGTTATTTTATTTATTTTCTGATTTTGGAATTAAGTTTTGTTACAATGAACTCTCAGTTAGATATTGAAAGCTTCAATGGTTCTAACTATGAAACGTGGAAATAAAAAATGGAAGATCTTCTTGAAGAAAGAGATTAGTGGTTAGTAGTTAATAATGAGACAAAGACACCTACAACTATTTCAGATGAGGATTGGGCTAAGTTAGATAAGAAGGCAAGAGGAACAATTAGGTTATGTCTTGTTGATGCTTTTCTCTTGAATGTTTCAGATGAAAATACTGCATATAAATTGTGGAAGATAATAGGGGATATTTATCACACTAAGAGTCTCACCAATAAGTTGTATTTGAAAAGGAAGTTGTATTCATTAAAAATGAAAGATGGTGAATATTTTTCACAACATTTAAATGCTTTCAATTTAATTCTTAGTCAGTTAGCATTTGTAGATGTAAAGCTAGAAGATGAGGATAAATGCATTTTGTTACTTTGTTCTTTACTAGATTCTTAGGAAAATTTAATAGTTGCTATCAGTGGTAGTGATGCAGATCCGAAGATGGAAAATATAATTCCTAGTCTCCTATCAAAGGAGATGAGGAGGAAGTATAAGTCCAAGATGCCTTGTTTGTAAAGGGTAGGCCTAAGAAAAAGGAACCTAAGGGAAACAAGGAAGGGAAGGGTAAGTCAGAAGGACGAAGTAAGGTAAAGTGTTGGAACTGTGGGAAACTGGGACATGTGAAGAAGGATTGTAAGAATAAGAAAGAAAGTTTTGATTCTTCTACAGAGGATTCCTCGAATGATAGTAATGATGCATTGGTTATATCAGCTAATATTATTTGTGATAACTCTTTGCTTCATGTTTCAGAGTAATCTTCATGGAGAGGATGGTAGGCACGATGTCATGCGTAACTCGGTACCACGGTTCAGTGGGAGTTGTTGGAAGTGACTTGGATGCATCATTGGTAAGGTTATCTCCATGTGATTGGAGATATGGTTTCTTGGTTTAGAGTGTCTTTGTGATGATGTCATGGGTTACTCTTGATATGCATTTAGAGTTTGGCATATTACGTGGTTCTCTTAAGACTAGGATGTATAACTATGTTATGATGAATGTGATCTCCTAAGCAAATATGGTTAGATCATGGATGTCATGTTTATGTTCAAGGTTGGAGATTTGACATTGATCTTGTGTAGTTCTCTTAAGTATTGGGTACATTAATCATTTGCTTGATTACTTCATGAAAGTGTTGTGTTGCATTTGGAGTTTGGCATGGATTGGTTGGTTATAGGCTCTCATGGATACTTGGAGAATTGGGTGAGGCTAGAATTCTCTTTTCGTAAGAGATATTTGTTGGAATGGTTACTTGTAATAAAAAAATTTCCAACAGAAAAGACCAAGGAGCCTACAACTTGGTTAAACGTGAGTTCAACACACTTGTCAATTTAGCATACCTCCAAAGAGGTGGTTTGGATACAGAGACTTGGGAAAGGTTTTGGTTTGGTTGATAATGGGAAGGTATTAATTGAGAAAGTTAACACTTTAATTAATGTTACAGATTATCTTATGAAACCATACAGATAAGATCTCTTGGTTTTAATCATTTTCTTGGAAGCTTCATGATTATGCAGGTTGTATTTGAAGTTAGCATGGATTGATTAGTTGGTGCAAGAAGGCCATTGGCCTTGAGTCTTGTACTTGTTATATTATTCCTTGTTTAGAATAATTGAAATGTATAATGTCAAGTGGGAGAATGTTGGAAATATGATGTCATTTAATTGCAATCCTAAACATTATTTATTTCACCATATATCCTAAGTCCTTAGAATGTGTTCAACAACACTAGGATTAGAAAGAGATTAATATTTGATGAAATAATCATGTTAATTGACATTTTTAATTAATTCTAAATGTTAAAAGCATGTGTGGAAACCTTGGAATTAGCTCCTATAAAATAGGAGCACATGGGCTCACATATGGTAGGTGACAACTCACCTTGAGTTTAGTTAACTGGTTGGTAAATTGAGTACACTTCAGAAATGCATCCTAGGTTCCTACAAAATAGGGATTTTGATTTATGCATGTTGAGGTCCTATAAAATAGGGGGTGATGTGTACAAGGTTTAGTTCAGTGAAGTTTAGTTTCAGTTCAGTTAAGTTCAGTTAAGTTCAATTCAGTTTAGTTTAGTTCAGTTTAGTTCAGTTACCTTCAGTTAGTTTTAGTTGAATGCTAGTTGACTTCAATTAACTTGGAATGCATGGATAATAACTTTATTTCATGAAATATAATAGGTACTACCTTTAGTTAATAGGGGATGACCATTCTTGCATGAATGGCGTTGAGAAATGTTTCAGTTAACAAGAAATATCTTGGACCCACTTTGGGCGCCCAAGTTGGCTTCTTGGAATTAGCTCCTTTGCATGTTGAGATATTTATGAAGGCTTAGTTAAGTGGGGCCCTCTTTTGGGTGCCAAATTTAAGGATGAAGCCTTAAGATATTTATAGAATAAAGGTTGAGTTATGACTTCAATTTGGGACGCCCAAATGGATGAAGGAGATGATTTGACATTATTCTTCACGACACAACTCTACTTGCATGAGATAGGCGTACCTTTTAGGGTTAGGGCTTGAGCATTGTAATTGTAACTCATTTGGAGTTTACAAAGTTGATTAAAGCCTATTTATCTCAAGAAAGTTGAAGAGAGTTATTATCAGTTGTTATTGCAGGTTGTGAAGAAGATTGATGAAGGAAAGAAGAAGCATTCTCAAGCAATAATTAGATCTATTGTATTTCAGAGTTTGAATAATAAAGAATAATTCTTGGTGGAGATTTTTCTCGAAGGGTTTCTCCACGGTACATCTTGTGTAATCTTTCTATTATCCTGTCTAGTTCTTCTATCAACTTCTGTCTACATTCTACAATAGTAAAATGGATTAATCAAGATAATCACCCACAAAGAATTTGTTAACAAAAAGAAAATCTTATTTAGATCAACAATCTTAAAGTTTTACAGAGTATTAAGCTAAGAAAACACCTCATTTTACAATTGAGGTAAAATATTGCAAGTTAAAAATATTGCAAGGTAACCTCATTTTACTTTATCTAATTGTTACAGATGGATTGAAACCTGGATCTGATACCAAATGTTGAAATTTGAGGTGTTTTTTTAACTTAAAACCTTGTAAAACTTTAAGATTTCTGATCTAAATAAGCTTTTCCTTTTGTTACTGTAGACATGGAAAATGTACAAGTTCATTTTGGCACACTTGATCCCGATGTACTGACAACATTTCCTCTTAAATCATATTCTCAACATTTCATCACATTCTATCTCTTAATTTAATATATCATTATTTATTGGATTAAATCTTCTTTCAATGATTAAATTAATCAATTTGATTTAATTAACCTTACATCCTTGTTTAATTAAATAAATCATTTTATTTAATTAAAATCTCTAAAAAGTCCTCTTATTAAATTAAACAAATTAAACCTTATTTGATTTAATCTAACATGTTCCTTCTTGATTAAATAAATCAAATCATTTATTTAATAGATCATTTCCTCTCAATTCTTGACTTAAATTAATTCATAAATCTAAGTCTAAATTGTCACATCATCTAATTCTTCATTAATTTAATCAAAACCATGATTAAGTTAAACCCTTTCATTAAAATACTCTAGAGAATGCAACTTGCACAATAAATCAAATACTTTGATTTATTTATTCATCTATTTTCCCTCACAAAGCATCAAAAAGGAATATTCCCTCATTTGAATTCAAAAAGGCCAAGTGGACTTAGTCCTTCCAACAAGGAATTTAAGACCTCTTACATGTCCTTGACCTTGAGCCAAGTGACATTAACTTCATTTCCCTTCCCTCTTCAACAAGTCATCTCACAATTTCAAATTCAAATTTATGCATTTATCATGCACATTGGCCAAAATGTGCTCATTCCTCCTCCAACCACATGTGGACAAGTGGCACAATGCCATTGGATTATCCTTTGTCCCACATTGCTTAAACGTTGCTTTCTCTTCCAAATTGAAAGTTATAAATTGAAGAATTCTCTCCTCATTTCTCATCCACAATCATATGCAAAGTTACTCTCTTCATATTGAGAGCCAATTTTGTCCATTTTAATCAACCATTCATCACTTTTCAATATTTTCAACAAGGTTATGCTCAAATTTGGAGATTTGACCATTTCTCCATCACATACCATTGCTACTTAGGAATTGGGAAAGGGCTTCCCAATCGCAACACTTCATTGGCACCAATTCCCCCATAAGATCATCATGCTATTAGCTTAATTAGGGTTTAGTTTAAATTCTAGTTTCTTATATTGTGTTCTTCTTTCCTAATTTAGTTTGAATAGATGGATTTTATGGGGAATCTCTCATACTTGTTTACATGCATTTGATCTAACAACTAATGTTTTTTGTTGCTCTTGTGCATTTGCAGGTTTAGGGGTTCACAGTTACAAATTATTTGTGGGTGATTATCTTGATTAATCCATTTTATTGTTGTAGAATGTAGACAAAAGTTGATAGAAGAACTAGATAGGATAATATAAAGATTACACAAGATGTACCATGGAGAAACCCTTTCAGGAAAAAAATCCACCAAGAATTATTCTCTATTATTCAATCTCTGAAATACAATATATCCAATTATTTCTTGAGAATGATTCTTCTTGCCTTCACCAATCTTCTTCACAACCTGCAATAAAATTGATAGTAAATTTCTTCAACTTGCTTGAGATAAATAGGCTTTAATCAACATTGTAAACTCCAAATGAGTTACAATAACAATGCTCAAGCCCTAACCCTAAAAGGTACACCTATCTCTTGCAAGTAGAGTTGTGTCGTGAAGAACAATATCAAATCATCTCCTTCATCCATTTAGGTGCCCCAAAATGAAGTGGTAACTCAACCTTTATTCTATAAATATCTTAAGGATTCATCCTCAAAGTTGGTGCCTAAAGGTGAAACAAGGTAAATAGATTAAATCTTGCAAGGTAACCTCATTTTACTTTGTCTAATTGTCACAGATGGATCGAAACCTGACTCTAATACCAAATGTTGAAAATTAAGGTATTTTCTTAGCTTAATAGTTTGTAAAACTTTAATATTGCTGATCTAAATATGCTTTTCCTTTGTTAAAGATTCTTTGTGGGTGATTATTTGATTAATCCATTTTACTATTTGTAGAACGTAGACAAAAATTGATAGAAGAAGTAGACAGGATATTAGAAATATTACACAAGCACATAACGTGGAGAAACCCTTTCGGGAAAAAAACTCTACTAAGAATTAATCTATTATTTAATCTCTGAAGTAGATTACAAGAGCTCCAATTCTTGCTTAAGAATGCCTCTTTTTCCTTCACCAAAACTTCTTCACAACCTGCAATAAAACTGATAAACACTCTCTTCAACTTGCTTGAGATAAATAGGCTTTAATCAACATTGTAAACTCCAAATGAGTTACAATTACAATTCTCAAGCCCTATCCCTAAAAGGCACACCTATCTCTTGCAAGTAGAGTTCTACAATGAACAATGTCAAATAATCTCCTTCATCCATTTGGGCATCCCAAATTGAAGTCATAACTCAACCTTTATTCTGAAGATATATCCAAAGTTTATCCTCAAAGTTGGCACCCAAAAGAGGGCCCACTTAACTCAACTATCTAAAATATCTTAACATGCAAAGGAGTTAATTCCAAGAAGTCAACTTGGGCGCCCAAGGTGGGTCCAAGTTAATTCTTGTTAACTAAAACATTTCTCAACACCATTCATGCAAGAATGGTCATCCCCTGTTAATTGAAGGTAGTCCCTATTATCTGTCATGCAACTCAAGTCATTAGCCATGCATTCCAAGTTAACCGAAGTCAACTAGCATTCAAATAAAACTAACTGAAGATAACTGAATTAAACTCAACTGAACTAAACTAAACTAAACTAAAATGAATTGAATTGAACTGAAATTCAACTGAACTTCAAACCCTATTTTATAGGTACTCAACATGCATAAATAAAAATCCCTATTTTGTAGGAACCTAGGATGCATTTCTAAAGTGTACTCAATTTACCAACCATTTAACTGAACTCAAGGTGAATGTCACCTCCCATGTGTGCACCCATGTGATCCTATTTTGTAGGAGCTAACTCCAAGGTGTCCCCACATGCTTTTAACATTTAGAATTAATTACCAATTTCAATTAACATGATTATTTCATCAAATATTATTCTCTTCCTAATCCTAGTGTTGTTGAACACATTCCAAGGACTTATGAGATACATGAAATAAATAATGTTTAGGATTGCAATTAAATGACATCCTATTTCCAACTGTTTATTCATCATTTTTAATTGTCCACTTGAGGTATAGTTCTAAAACTTCCTTATAAGACTCCTAAGATTCTCTAAATCACCTCAAGCACCCCATTGACATGTGTATGACCCTGTTTGCATCATATCACCATGTTTTTATATTAATATATTATCTCCATGTTGCTAATCATCTTCTCAATTCCATTAACTTATTGATCTAGCTTTATTTTATCTAATTGTTTGATCAATATGCGACCTTTTATGTTAGATATATTATTAGGAATAAGCATGTTGTATTATTTGTAAGTATTAATTATAATATTCAAATATTATTTTAATATTAGGTTCATGGGTCATGATCTTGAGGTCCTAGATTAATATTGTAATAATATAATAGTGTATGTGTAAGTAGTCATCTTAAATACCCATAAGTTTCTTCAAACATTTGGAAGAAATTGTAAGAGCATTTAGTGGGTTGAATAGTTTGCTAGAATCATTATGGGAAGGTGAAGAGTCATAGGAATATTTTAATTTGTAGTGGACTTAAATAGGTGAGTGAATCTTGCATAAAACTTCCTCATGTCCATGTTAAGCATTGGGATAAGTGGAGCATGGTTTTTTTATCATGGTTTAGAATGCCATTTGTGGTAAACTACTCACACTTATTTATTATAAATTGAATGCTTGAGTGAGTAGATTTATATTCACAAATTGGGAGAATATTGTTGGGTTGCTTGTATGCTCTAAGGAATGAGAGGTTGTTGTTGTAGGAAGAAATTCAAATCAATTTAGTGCATTTCTATATCTATTTTGAATCAATACATTACTGATCATCAATTAGTGGTGATTTATTTTCCAAAATAGTTTCTCATATTATGTATTATGTTCTTGTTGCTTCTATTTCTCACATAATTTTTAGTTGATATTATTGTAATTTTTTTTAGTTATTAAGATTATATTTACATCATATTTTACTATCCATAACTTAAGGATTAACTTATACATTTGAAAAACAATACTCTTTATGTTTCTGATATTATAAGCTACATTTATAGGGTGCACTAGTTATACCCTTAACACAAAAAGCCCCACATTTCAGAGTTCACTAGTTCAAAACAACAAAACAAAAAGTAGTAACAACAAATAGCTAGGACCACAAACACAACACAAAAATAGTAGAACAAAAAACTCCAGGGAGCGGACAAGCCCCACACCACTACCTAGATAAGCTCTCCCATTCCTCCATGAGGAATTTGAAAACATCCCCACTAGTTTGGCTAGAGCACTGTAGAGAGAGTCACAATTGAGTGGTGGATAAAATTTATGGTAAAGTAGGTGAGTCCGTTTAGCTTCCGCTCTAGGGTAAAAATTCTTGTAGGGCTTTGTAGTCATTTTCATACCATCATTCGATGGATTAGCCTCATATTTCCCAACTTGATGATAAAAGGATTCTGGAGTCTGGGCTCCTCCAAAATCATCTTGTTAAGTTCAGGAAAGTGACTCGATCCCTCCACATAGTTCTTAGCTTCCTCCACAGTGTCATTTTTTTTGTCCACATGCTCATTGACCTAATCAAAACTATTGGAAACTTCATCAATATGGACCTCAGGTTTTTGTTTTGCTAGCCAATTGGATCTCCTGACACTGGCAGGTTCCACACTAGTATCCATACCCATGGACATCATATTATCCTCCTCCTCAGATTCTTTGGTTTCAATATCACCATTCTCATTCTCCATAGTGGGTTATTCCACATAGAAGGATATGCCTTTTTTTATTTTTTAGTTCAAGTTTGGCCTTGCCATCTTGTATTCCCACCTTCTTGATAGGAGTATTTTTCAACTCGCAACCTTGCAACAACATTAGTTTGAGATTGACTAGGGTTACCCTTTTTCTTTTTGCCAAGTTGCTTGGGTTTAGTGCTTGAGGAAGGTTGGTTGGTAGGGAGATAAAGTTTTCGCTTCAAACCAGAGGTAGCAACAAGGGAGGGTTTCAAGGTAGAAACTTCAGGGGGTTCAAGCTCCTCAACCATAGTAGCACAAATAATTTTTAGGGGGCATAAGGCCAAATGGAAGTGATACAAATGAATAATGGGCCCTTGGAGGTGATAATTATGTTGTTACTTGGAAGTGAGTGGAAATATAAACATACCATTTACATAAAAATAAATAAAAAGTATAGTTTCCATTAGAATATAAGGTTTGTTGTTTATAATAAAATCACTCTAGTGACTTAGTGATGCATTATATTTAATATAGTTATTAAGTTATAAGTGGTTACATCTCTCAAATTATATATGAAGAGATGAACCCCTTTGTGACCATTACATTAATATTTTCATGTAATATTATATTATGTTATTCTCTTTTAAACATTGTTGATGAAAGGTAGCTTCGGTCAGATATAAATGATGATTGTTGATTGCATCATCATCATTTATATGTGATCAAAATTATTCTTTAAACAAATATTTCTTTTTGGAAAATAAGTAATTTGAATTTATAAGCATGTATAAAATTTGAAATAATAAATGATGTTCTAACTCTGTATTGAATAAAATTGAACTCATGATATATATTGATTGCCACGCATATAAGGTTATGTGTTAACCGAATGTTAATCAGTTCTATTTAGGAGCCGTGCGCCCAAGGGAAACGTCCCATGAGTGGACGTGCCTCCACTTGTGGAGACACATCCTCTCATGAGACGCGTCTCTTGTAGAGGCGTGTCTCCATCGTATATAAGGTGGTTCCTTCATTGATATGCAAACATCGAAATTCATAAATGTTCTGCAATCAACACATGCAACATAAGAGAATTAAATCTGACTTAGAATCTTGAATAGAATTCTTACACTTAGAATTATCTTAGAATCCTTAGGCTCCTAGTTTGATAGAAGATTTGATTGCATTTACAAACATGGTGTAGTTTTATCATTTATTCCTAGAAAATTAATTTGTTATTGAGTGTGACAACCCTAATTATATGTTGACCTAATTATTTATGGGGTTTTCATATGTTATAAAAATTCCCATTGCTTGTGACTATGTGTTTCAACTCCCTATATGATATTTTTGTTTTGTTGTGACTATCACATGACCTATATTTTTCTTACAATCTATATCTATTGAAATCCATGATGCCCATGATTGCAGTTTCTCACACAACAAGAATCCCTCAATGTCTACGACCTTTAATTCAAATATTTTTGGTCTCTAATGTGATTACTCTATGCACAAAAAAATTATGATTTAGGGCTTGAATTATTTATTTATTATTTTTTAGTGTGCCCTTATATCCATTCTTGTACCTACAATTAGATGCCTAAGGATTGACCAATGGAACTAAGGTTTAAAAATGACCTTGATAAAATTTGTTTCTTTGATCTCCATTATGTAAATAAGAGGAAATAATGGTTGGAATAATTCAATAAGGTTATTAAATTTACATTATTTAGATCTACAAATGCTTCGTAGATAATAGGAAGCTTTTCCAATAATGAATTGACCACCACAAGAATTAATTATAGTGAAATTGGTGAAGTTGCATGAATCCCCAATGAGAATTTGTGTTAAAGTCATTAGTTATTCACTAGATGAACACTAACCCAACATGGTTTACAAAAGTGGGAAAGTGGAAAATTAATTTTATATTAACATAAAAGTTTGAAAATAATTTGATGGGTTGGACTTCAATAAGTGACCCATATGCAAATATGTGAAATATTGGGATTTATTTTTTTTTAAATAAGTTGCCTTAATTTTTCCAAGAAAGATGGCTAGGATTATAAGGTCAAGGACCCTTATACCTCACTTCTAAGGGATGTATGGTGAATAATTTATATATTAAGAAGTCTACACTTTAAAGTAGGAAGAGGTCTAGTGTACTTGAAACTTATCATGGCTGGATACGTTTGGGAGTTTGTGAATCTTGAGAATCATGCCATTATGATGGTCATGGGAAAGCTTTATGGAGCATTGTGGATGTAGCCCAACATATATGGTTATCCAATAATTTGAGAGCTTCATAATTTAGTATTTTATGGAGGTGGAATTTGGGAAGTCAATTTAAGATTTGCATATTTATGAGGGCTATGAGGCATCTTGATGGAGTTAGAATTGGTCTAAAAACTATTTTCAAAGAGAATATTTTGAAGAAATGGTGGTTCTAATTTTATTCTCTAGTAGTGTGTTTTTCCTTCAATTGGTATATTTTTCATATTTAGTATTATTAGCCTTAAAAGGGGGTGTTAGAATATAAGGTTTTCCTTTTATGATAAAGTCACCTTAGTGACTTAGTGTGTGTTACAGAAGTTTAATATTAAGATATAATTGGTTACATCTCTCAAATTATATAGGATGAGATGGACCTCTTTTTAATCATCACATAAATATTTTCATAATATTATATTATGTCAATCTTTGTCGAATATGGTGTAGTTTTAGCATTTGTTGGAAAGATTAATTAGTTTCAATGAGTATTTTCAACTTAATGAGTATATAAAATTATTAGATTATTGGTTGATTATGTATGTGGTATTTATGTTATACTTCCTTATTTATCCTTCAACTAGTTCTATAGTTGGTGGTTAGTTTATTTCTCTAGCTACCTATTCATGACATACTTCACTAGCTCTCATCATACTCCACCTTGTTAACTAATATAATTAATTTCTTGTTATATCATGTCAAATGAAACACATGAATTCTCTTATATAACTCACATAGTAAAATCATATCTCATATCACATTGATATGCACCATTTTTTTTTATGAAAATTTAAGAAACGTGAAACTAATAAGGAATTAGAACCATTTATGATATATAGGAGATGTAGGTGCTACCTTATTTTTATAAAAGGGGTAAAAATTTATCGAATCAAAGAGAGGAATACAAAGAAAGAGTCAGGAGACTCCAAGCCACCACCCAAAGTGGAAACAAAACCCCAAAAATAGTCAAACCCACAAAGCCCAACTCAAACAACCATTACTCCCTCTTATCCACATAAATCAACCTGGAAAGATCTTGAGAATACTCCTAGGATAACTGCTCCCAATCTTCCACTTTCCAGTCCTCAACATTCTCAAACACCCATTTTTCCAAACAATCAGCCGCATTGTTCCACTCCCATGGGATATGGACAAAAGACACAACTTGCAACCAGGAAGTCAGTCTAAGAATCTGCCTGACCACCAAGGTAAGCTACATATTGACACCGACCAAAATTTGACTATTCAACATATCAATCACAATTTGAGAGTCAGACTCACAAAATATCTAACTCCATCCCAAAGCACAAGCACACTCAATAGCATATAAGATTGTTAAACCTTTCATAATTTTTTTACTATGCCAACCCTTATAAATTAAAAAGAATAAAATTACATTTCCAGCCATGTCCCTTCCAACCCCACCAATTCCAGCATGCTTGGGGCTACCTCTCAAAGAACCATCAATATTAATTTTTAAGAAACCCCCAGGAGAAGGAAGCCAATGACCCTCCCTCTTGAATTTTGTTTTGGGACTTACAATTTATCCTGCAACAAGGTGCCCCTGGCGAATGCCTTCAATAACCAACCTCAAAAAAATTTCCTCATCCCCCTTATCTAGGGGAAAAGACACATCGCACTTAGCAATCACTATCTCTTGAACCATGCCCACAATTCTTTGTCATAACTACTGAACTGTCATCTTGTTTCCCCTAAAAATCCTTTGATTTCTTTTAAGCCAAATTTTCCAAAGTATGAAGGATTGATTGATGTACCACATAATTTGAAGAAAGGAAGCCTGTGTTGGAGGCCTACCTAATCTTCTCTAAAAATCAACCAGGGAAGAAGCATGAACACACGCATGTCTCCAACAACCCCACCAAATATGCCAAATGTCTTTGGAAAAAGAGCACTAAAAAAATAGATGAGAGTAATCCTCTTCATTATCACCTCAAAGGAAACATATGGAAGGACCCTGAAAGCCACGTTTTCAAAGGTTGTCCCATGTGAGGCAGAAATTCTAAGTGAGAACCCATAAGAAGCAATTATATTTAAGCCATGAAAATTTGTTCCACACATGCTTCCACAAATTGACTCCCCCCTTCATAATTTTGAAGGTACAACTCCTGATATCTAGAGGCGACCGAGTAGGCCCCCTTAGGGGCTAGGCCCCAAGCCAAGGTATCCTTCACCCCAATCGAGCTACAAGCTCTACCTTCTAAAATTATTCTTAATTAAGCTTAGTCATCATAAGAACCACCAACCAACTACTCTGTGGGGTCTTTACATCTAGAGACAACCACCTATCCTAGACTAAAAAAATGTTTAAAATGCGCCACTCGTGTCATCCAACTTTAGAGAAGAGATGAAAAAGATCTTGCAAATAAGGGTACATAAACAAAATAGGAGGAAATCCATCCCAGGATTCATCCCAAAAGAGGGCTTCAAAGCCCCTATTGTAGATCCAGAACAAACCCTTTTGAATTAGCTTCGAACCCTTCTTGATAGTATTCCAAATGATAGAACCTTTACCCACCGAACCAACATGAGGAATCTCATCTTTCGCCACCCCTGCAAGATATTTGGTGGATAAAATCTTAGCCCAAACTTGTTCTTGATTGTTACACCATCTCCAATAAACCTTGGCAACCAAAGCTTGACCAACGAGGTAGGATTTCTCAAACCAAGGCCCCCATATTGTATCGGTTTACAAACCATCTCCCATTTAATCAAACTCCACTTAGAAGAATCCAAGCTACCAACCCATACAAATTTCCTTGAAAGAGCATCCAAATCATTAATAAAACTCACAAGAGCCACCTGAAGCATACATCTATAGTTGGGAAGAGCTAGAAGCATAGATTTCAAGAGCAACACCCTCCCAACAAAGGAAAAACATCTATGAGTCCAATGAGTCACTCGCGTTCGTAACTTGTCCAAGATACTTTTCCAAGTCACCCACAGAGGGAAACCAATAGAGAGAGGAATACCAAGATAAACCATAGGGAGCTCCCCTATTTGGAATATGAAAATATGAGCAATCCTTTGTTGAATGAGTAGAGGGGTATTAAAGAAATAGATAAAGGATTTTCCTTCATTAATCTATTTCCCCGAGGCCTTAAGATAAATATCCAACACCTAAAGAAAGTTAGACGCGTTCCTGATCTTAGCCACTCTGATTAGTGTGGTGTCATAAACAAACTAAAGATGAGACTAAGAAGGCATATCATTACCCCAACTCCACCCCTAGATAGGACCATTAGAAATATAGCTTTTAGTGACACACCCCAAGCCTTCAACCATAAGTAAAAATAAATAAGGTGATAGAGGGTCTCCTTGCCTAAGACCATGAGAAGCACCAAATAAATAAGAGGGTTCACCATTAACAAGAACACAAAAGGAGGTGAAAGTAACACAACTCATAACCTAGGAGACCCAATCCTTAACGAAGCCAAAAGCAAAATTCACCTTTTGAAGGAAAGACCATTTGACCTTGTCATAGGCTTTGGCCATATCAAGCTTAATAAACATTTACTTATCCTTGGAAATAAACATGGAGTGAATTGTCCCCATAGCAATGACCATGCGATCCAATATTTTCCTGTCTGTAACGAATCCTCCCTCATCCTCACAAACAAGCCTACTAATCCATATTTTAAGCCTCTTTGCAATGAGCTTAGATAGAATCTTATAAATAACATTGCACAGAGCTATCGGTCTAAACATATTCATTATATTAGCTCCTTCATGTTTAGGAATCAAAGAAAGAAAATTATCATTCAAAGCTTTTAGTACCCACTTAATTTTCTATGATTCTTGAACCACTTCAAGAAGATCTACTTTAATAATTTCTCAAAATTCTTGAAAGAATTCAATGGGAAAGCCATCAGGGCCCAGGGCTTTTCCTTTCTTCATCTAGAAGATAACACCCTCTATTTCCTCAAGAGAGATGGGCTTCATCAAGCTCTCATTCATTTTTGAAGACATGAGAGAAGGGATACAACCAAGGATGTGGCCCTCTTCAATTTCATCCTAAGGGGAGTTCTATGAGAACAAAGTAGCAAAATGAAAATGGGCTTCCCTAGAAATCTCCAAAAAGGAATCCAAATGGACACCCCTAGAAGATATAAGGGAATAAATTGTATTTCCATGCCTATAGGCCTTGAAAAAATTGAATAAAAAAGTAGTATTCCTATTGCCTTCCTGAAGCCACTCTACATGAGCCTTCTACTTCCAAAAAGATTCCTCACGCAACTCCCATTCCTCCACATTCTTTAAGGTGATAGCCTCCTCCTTTAGAAGATCATTTGAAAGACCAAAATACCTTATCTCATGGGTTATTGCATTCAGATAGTCTTGAGCCTCCAAATTGGCACGTAATAAATTACCAAAAATTTTCCTATTCCACCTTTTAAGTTGGAGCTTAACATACTGCAACTACTTGACAAAAGAATGCATAGTAGTGCCATAAGACGGTATCCCACGGGGCCACCAAACAAACATTAAATCCTAAAGCTGGGGTTCACGCAACCATATAAGTTGAAACTTAAAAGAAGGATTCTTGGAGATTCTATCATGAGAAGCAGAGAATTTGATTGGCTAATGATCTGAACCTCACCAATTCAAAATTTTAGAACTAGTAGTCTAGTTACTGCCTATCCAAAAACAAGAAACAAGAAACCTATCAAGTCTTTTAGAAATAGATTCATTACCACATCTCCTGATACTCCAAGTAAATAGACTATTTCTAGGCTTTACATCCACAAGATTAAGACTAGATATATTATCTTTGTGGAGTAAGGATGAAGGTTCCAACCTCTACAACCCACCCCTTTTTTCTTCCAAACTGAGAATAGCATTGAGGTCCCCTGCTAAAATCCAGGGGTGAAAAGGAACAATAGAGCGAATATGATGAATATGAGACCAAAGAGACATCTTACCAGAAATGTCGGTTATGGCATAAACATTAGAGAGTAAGATAAACTCTCCAATCACCAAACAAGAGACAACCATAGAGATAGAAAACCTTCTTAAAAAACACCAAAGAGGAGAAACCTTCAAAGGGTTCCAAAAGCAAGCTAATCCCCTAGCACTAGCATGAGCTCCAATGCATTGACATTGACCGTGCCACCAAATTTTGGGAGCCAAGTTACCCATACTCTCCACCGAAAACTTAGTTTCTTGAAGGAATAAAACATCAAGAACATGAGCATTCACCAAATCTCGAACAACCTTTTGTCTAGGGACACTATTCAAGCCACTTACATTCCAAGAGAGAATAATCATTTTTTAGAATTGGAGAAATGGGAATCAATAGTCTTCACCGACCCAGATTCCACCAATGTCTCACCCATTAATTTGATTTTATCTAGATCCTTCTTCCTCCCAACCTTGAGAGATTTCTCATTAACCCCCTTTTTAAGATTCTTCATTTGAAGTCCAAGAGAAGAAGGGGTTTTATCTCCTTGTCTCGACTCTTGAGAAACCTTGCTTGTAGGAAGAGAACTACTTTCCATAACTGATCCAAAGCTTTAATTGAGGCCTTTAAACTTGTTGGTTCACTAGGGGAAGCCGAAGTAGGTTCCATATGTTGCAAGAATAGAAAGAGAAATTAAAGTGTTGTCATTGATGTCAACTAGTTAGCTGGTTATTTACTATATGTTGAGGATATTGAGAAAATTATATAAAAAGAAGATTGCAGGTTGTCAGTTGTTGAGGTTGTTGGTTCGGTGCTTGTGAACTATATTTTCTATTTTCTGGTTAAGGTTTGGAAGAATTATTGTTGGTTTAGATTTCTCTTTATGGTTTGAGAGTTGTGTTGCCCTGGTTCTATTGAAGATGGTTTCGACATTTGGAAGCATCGATCTTAATTGATCTATGTGTTTTACATTGGTTTGGATGACTGTGTTTCAAGCACTACATTCAAAGTTGATGAAGCGTGTTGGATCTATTATGGGTCTTGGTGAAGCGTGTGTTTGGATCGACCTCATTCTAATTCCACCCTAGGATGTTTGGCACCAACCTAAATTGGAGATGGTATAAATGTCGGCCTCCTACAATGATTCAACAACTAAGCCTTCACAACTGTGATTCAAATATTGGACATCTAACCTGAATATCTATTTCAATCATCATGAAGGTACATTTAAATTGTCAACCCAAGGACATAAAATTGAAATGGGTCAGCATTGTATGTGCACTAGGAATCAAAAGTAGCCATATTTATCCTACAACTAAGAAAGATGCAATGATGAAAGTAAATTGCTTGTAAGGAAATATCTTAAGTGTTGACCATCAATAACAACTATACTAAGTTGGAATGCACGAAATAAATGAAAATCTGAGCAAATAAACAGGAAACTACTTTGTCTACTTTGGTTGCAGGAACAATCACATAATGGAATTCTAGTGGCTGCAAGAACAAAAAATGCCAGATTCCTAACTAATTACCAAACAAAAAATAACAACTAAACTAAACTAAGGTACGAGATGAAATATTCACCAAGTGGGCCCCCTTGGATGAGTATCCCCTAAAACTAATGTAAAATTAGATGCACAAACTTATAGCTTCATTTCATTCATTGAAAAACATGAGTACAATCAAGCAAAATGACTGTATTACTAAAAAAATTAAGAGTGCGAGTACATTATCAGATTGAGCAACCTTCAATTCAAACCCTAGAAGGAGCATCAAAGTCTTATTTATCTAATCACCTAGCAAGGCAGTCAAATCTAACAAATGCAAAGGATTCCACATTAGGGAAAGCGTAGAAAGTGGAGAGGTGGCTACACACGCACATAATCTGTCAGGCATGTTTGCCTTCATGCGAATATGGCACAACAGTAACACCTATAACTTCTCAACAACAATTAAGACTATTACAAGGTGGTTACAATTTGATTTGAATGAGGAATCTTTCTGTCGTCGAGAGTCCTTCCTCCATTAAATGACCACCATGTTGACCGATATGGCATATGTCTAGCTAGTGGAATCTCCCTTGGCCGCAAGCTTCTAATTATATCTGCATGACAATATTAGTACACACAACAACTGCATATTTGTAATTATCTCAAAGTGGAATTCATAATAACATGAAAAATTAACACAAATGGTTCATATAGCATGTCAATATCATTAAAAGTTATGAAAATAAACTCATGTCTAGAGTCTATGGTTTTAAGGAAATATTATAGAAAGGTCAACATCCAAGCATCAAAGTCTATGACAACTACAACAAATGGATAATAAACTCTATCAATAATTAGACCATAAAATAGACTCATCACTCCCCCCAACCTAAGGTCTTGTTGGTCCTCCAGCCAAGGGAGAGTTGTGCTTCTGCTTGGTCAATGCCCTAAAATTTGCAACCACTAGTTATCCTACATCAGCTTTTGTTGTGTCTGAATTAGGATCCCAATAGAGCCCTTGTTGTCTATCCAACCTGCTCCATCTCTGCTTCTCTGCAACTATGTCATATCGATAATATCTGAAATTTGGCACAAGCCACAATAGGATAGGTGGCTGAAAAGTTAGTGGAAGCCAAAATTGTCCCTTTCCCTTCCAATCTATATATCTATCAGTTCTCTTGAGTGTTGCAACATAGTTATGCGTGGAATGAGGCTCAACTTGTTTCAAATCATCAGTTAGGTCGTTCCACCTTTGTGGCATGTATCCCATTATAGATTCCCCTGTGGTTCTTGCTACTTTCTCATATTCTTTATAAGTTGCCTCTCTCTCAGACAGGATCCTAGTGCCATAACTTGGTCGGTAGATAATTCTATGCCAATCCTTGAAAATATCTCCTGGATTTCTAGATTCAACCCTAATGGGCAGGGGAATGTTGGATTCAATTTGCCTATAAGTCTTGTATTGCTTTCCCCAACTTACTTCGTTCCGTATCCATTACATGAATGCCCTTAATTAGACATCTACAACATACAACAATGGATTCCAATCATGGTCTTGAGTCACAATATAATTATGTAAATAAAATTCATACAACAAATTTTTCATTTCAGGAGGAGCAATCCGATAAGCATTAAAAAATTTAGTAGGGGTCTCAATGGAGGGATTCAAACCTGAAAAAATCCTTGCTAGCTTAAAAGAAAGATGCTTCTCCCTCAAATAGAAAGCATAGACCCTTGAAGGAGCCCTGCACTCTAATATCTGAGGTACTAAAGTTGTCATGTCATCCACCTTTTTCTTTAAAGCAACAATTTCTTCATTCTTATCCTGAATCTCCTCATCTCTCTTTTGAATTTCCTTCTTTAGCCTACGTTTCTCTGCTTTCCATTCTTCTTCCCTCCTCTGCACTTCTTTCCATAATTTCATGACTACCTTGTACATCATATAATTAGAGGGCCTATGTATTCCTATAAAAAAAATTCCTGATATTTTTACTTGTTCTTCATAGAGTACCAGTTGTAGGGCTTCTGTTTGCTCAACCAATTCCAGCTGTAGGGGTGCTAATTGTTTTCTCAGTTCTAGCTGTAAGGCCTCAAGTTCTTGTTCTTGCTTATGTTGCAGGAACTCTTGCTTCTATTCTTGCCGCAAGAGCTCTAGCTTCTGCTCTTGCTGTAGGATCTCCTGAGTTTTCTCATGCCCTCGGCTTTCAACTTGCTCTGCGATGTCAACAAGGTCTGCCAGTGTTGCATTTGCTGCTTCCTCAAATATGTCTTTTTCCTTGACATTCACTTGCTCCATTGGAGCTTCTATAGCTTCCCGTGATGTTCTTCTAGGTTTAGGTCCTCCCTCGGGAGATACGCCAATGACTGTCCTAGCTGGTCTTGATTTTATAGGAGGATTTTTTTGTTTTTCCTTTGCTACAGGAAGAACAGTGTCAACCTTCCATTTCTTTGAGCTTGGAACTTCTTTTTCTGTCGTTTCCTTTTTAAATTTTCATTTTCTTATATCTGCCTTCTTCTTTTGTGCCCTCATTCTCATTAGGGTGCCAAGATGGACATCATCATCATAATCTGGAGAGGAACTTCCTTTTTTTGAATGTTCAGCCTCAGAAGAACTAATCTCTATGGTTTTCTTGGCTGCAAGAGGGTTTACACTAGGGTTTGCTCCAAAATTTGAAGCTCCAAGAGTGGCTCGAACATTGCTCACCCTCCTACTAACCCTATGAGGTTGAGGCAAAAACCTAGGTCGTAAATGCTCTAGTTTAATTTGATCAATATTCAAGAATTTCTCCCAAGATATATCAGACAGATTATACATAGACTTCTCAACTAATAATTTGATCAAATAATGGTGAGAGACAGAGTTGTCCCTACCTTTCTGGGTCTCAACTGTCATGATTGAAATAAGGTGGTATAGCATGTTGGGCACATTTATTCTTCTCCCATTCCTCATGTGGTTCAAGAGTTTGAAATGCACTAAATGTAGATTCGACTAACGAACTTCATAGGTAATATACTTCATAACATAAACAACTACTTGCTTCCATGGCTCGGGTAGAGAAATTCTCTTCGCTCCTTGTTTGTCCAGGCTCAACGGAGGGTCACCAGGTTTTGTAAATCCGGCCCTAGCCGACTTGGCATTTCTGACAATATGGTAATGTTCACCATCGACAAACAACCCTGTAACTTATGCAATCCTTTCCTCAGTGGCCATGACCTCAAACTCCTTTACCGTGGCCTTTCCTTCAGATAATGTCTAGGAAAATTCTAATGCAACATCTTCATCAAAACCATTCAGCTTCAGGAAATAGTCTATCCATCAGCAGTTTCTAAACTCGTCCAGGCAAGGTGCATCCTGTAGTAATACATCATGAGCTGTGGGTTCATTTTGAATTAAATCACCTCCCATTGTTTGCAATCGAACAATCACTCTGCAAATTTTTTTCTTTCTGTAATCTTCATCTGAAAACCAAATTTCTCCTTCCTACAATACTACCAAATTTCTAATGCTCGTATCGACTGAATTTTACCTTTTGGCTTAAGATTATGATAGGAGAAAATAAAGGAAGTAAATGAGTAATAAATTCAAGCTATGATTAAGGAAAATGGTGGCGGTTGATGTCCTTTCACACATACGAGCCGTCATCTCACTGAAAATTCAAATAAGCTCAATACTTAAATTTTGCTAAGGTGAACCAGTACAGACAGACATGTGGATATGGTATTTTCACTTTTTCCCCCCAACCTAAATTTTAACATGTGTCCTCACATGCGAGGTGAAATGACAAATTGATAGGGGTAGGGAATAATTACATGTTATGGAAAACTTCCATATTAATTTATAGTAATTAAATAAATGCACTAAAAGATAATTAAGATATAACAATTGATGTGCATGTACCTAAATTCGTGGAAGATTTATTGCAAAGATTATGGAGAAAGTACCAGTCACTTTTCAAGAAATTTAGTTGAGCAATTAATGAAAGTGGAGCGAAATGAGGTGGAATGGAATTAAGTGAAATAAAGTGAAGTGAAATGATGATGGCGAGATGGAATAGAGAGAAAGGTGTAATGGATGGGTGGATGGGTGAAGAAGTGGACCCCCACAAAAGTGGAAGTATTTATTATGAAAAGTTACATATTTTAGTTAGCTAGAAGGAGGGACACTAGGTCCATTTCCTTCGGATGTAGGAAGTTTGGGTGCTGCATGATGAGTGAATTGTTGCAGGAAATCCTCCTTAGAAGTTGGCTTGTGATACAATCTCAAGTGATGACCATTCACCAACATTTTAAATCTAACAGGGTCAATGGTAGTGAGCTGAACAACCCCATTGGGAAATACTTCAACAACCTCATACGGTCCTAGCCACCTTGTTTGCAATTTTCCTGCATTATCTTGATACCTTGAGTCATAGAGTAGTGCCTAGTCACCTGGCTAGAATTTATTATCTTTGATGAATTGGTCATGTCATTTTACTCTCTAATTCTGCACTACCTTTGTGTGATGCAAAGTTTCCTTCCTCATCTCATCCAAAGCATTCAACTGCATGAATTTATCCCTTTGTGCCTCAGAGATATCCATCCCCAAGTCCACTATAGCCCTAAGAGTCCTATGCTCAAATTCAATGGGCATCATAGATGTCTTTCCATACAACAACTCAAATGGAGTGAATCCTGTAGTTGTTTTCCATGTAGTTCTATAAGCCCAAACAATTTTTGGTAGTCTGCTTGCCCAATCCTTTCTATGGATAGCCACTATTTTGGTCAGAATGGATTCAATTTCTCAGTTGGTCACCTCAACTTGACCATTGGCTTGAGGGTGATAAGGGGTAGACTTCTTGTGCCTAATTTTGTACTCATTGACGAGTGCTATAACAAGGGTTGAAGTGAATTGAGCCCCTTGATTAGTCACTATCTCTCTTGGAAATCCATACCATGTGAAAATTTCCTCATAAAGAAATTTGGCAACCTTATTGTCTCTTGCATGCTTCATGGCCTTAACTTCTACCCACTTGGTTAAATAATCTGTGCATACCAAGATATAGGATTTACAGTGTGATGGAGGATCAATGGGTCCTACAAAGTCCAATCCCCATTTATCAAATGGAGTGATTACTACCTGGGGGTGAAGTGGCATCTCATCAGATTTGGTTCGCCAAACCATCCTTTGGCATCTGTCACACTTCCTTGTATATCTCCCTGCATCCTTGTGGAGTGTGGGCCAGTAATATCCTGGGTTCAAAATCTTCATTGCTGTCCTCTTGGTTGCAAAATGCCCTCCACATGGTTCATTGTGACATGCATGCAAAGTGTTATATGTATCATCTTCTCTCACACACCTCCTCATTACATGGTCTGGTCCAGTGTAAAACAAGCATCCAACAATCCATCAGAAAGGAAAATATTTTTCAATGAGCACCCTCTTCTCTTTTGGAGAGAAGTGAGGAGGAACTCTCCCTGTGACCAAGTAATTAGTTATATCGGCATACTAGGGTGTTTGCACACTGATTTAAAATAGATTCTCATCAAAGGAATCATCTACAACTTGATTGTCCTTCGATGTAGGCAACCTTGAAATAAAATCTGCAATAATATTGGCCTTCCTTGGTTTATCCACAATGGTCATGTCAAACTCCTGCATCATCAATAACCATTTGACCAACCTACCTGAGATCAAGGGTTTATTCATGAGATATCTAATGGTTGCATGATCGGTGTGCACAAAGATCTGGTAGCCTATTATGTAGTGCCTGAATTTTTTTAGGGCATATATCATTGCCAACATTTTTTTTTTTGTCACTGTATAGTTGAATTTAGCTCCTTGCAGATTTTTGTTGACAAAATAAATAGCATTTTCAATAGCTCCTTCTTTCTATCCTAAGAGTGCTCCTATGGAATAGTCTGATGCATCTATATGGATGTGAAAAAGAAGCCCCCAATTAGGACCCTTGAGTACAGGAGCATGAGTTAAAGTTGTTTTCAAATCAGAAAATGCTTTGTCACAGTCTTTTGTCGATTGGAATTCAACATCTTTAGTTAGGAGAATATACAATGGTGCTGCCATTTTTATAAAGTCTTTGATGAACCTCCTATAATAACCTGAATTTCCTAAGAAACTCCTAACATCTTTTTGTTTTGTAGGGATAGGTAGATTGGTGATCACCTCAATCTTTGCAGGATCTACTTGAATTCCTTTGTGAGAGATGTAGTGGCCAAGAACTACACCTTCCTGCATCATCATGAAGCATTTTTCACTATTTAAAGATATATTGTGGTCTTCACATATTTTTAGAACTCTCCTAATATTTTCCAATGCTTGATTGAAATCAACACCATAAGTGGTGAAGTCATCCATATAGATTTTTATGCAATCGAGGGAGATATATAAAAATATGCTAATGACTGCCCTCTAAATATTTGCAGAGGCGCATTGCATAAGCCAAATGGAAGTACTGAGTAGGCATAGGTCCCCCATGGAAAGGTAAAGGTGTTCTTCTCTCGGTCCTCTGGTGCAATTTAGATCTGGTTATAACTGCTGAATCCATCCAGGAAAGAAAAGTACTTCTTTCTTGCAAGTGAGTCCAAAACTTGATCTATGAAAGGTAAGGGGAAATGGTCCTTTTTGGTGGCAATATTAAGTTCCCTATAATCAACACAAATTGTCCACTTCTCTCCTTTTTTAGGCACAATCACCAATGGGGACACCCACTAGCTATCTGAGATGGGGTAGATAAATCCTACATCTAGCAATTTTTGTAGTTCCCCTTTTAATATTTCTCTCAATGCAGGGTTAATTCTTCTTTGTGGCTACCTCACTGGTGTACAATCATTCCATATATATATCCTATGAGTGAAATTATTAGTGTCCAATCCCTTCATATCATGATAATCCCACACAAATGCACACTGGTGAACCCTTAGCAAGTTTTCCAATGACAAGTGTTGTTCTTCACTCAGTTTGTTGTTAATATTTAGATATTTTCCTTCTGACACCTAAACTTGTGTAGTTAACTCTACCATAGATGCTTCACTAATTCTTGGTACCTTGAGTTCATATGGCAACAATGTATGAGACATGCCTATTGTTGCAGGAAGAGCAGTTGCAAGACGAGTGGCTGCAAGACAAGCGACTGTAGGAAGAGCAGGCAAGAGTGTCTTCACTGTTTCAACATAATCAAATGTATGAGAGGATGATGCTTCCTCAATCTCATAATGGTTCTGAATTATGTTAGACAATATTTTATCTTCATCTTGAAGCTGCATGAAAGGACTTCTGCTGAACATCATAAGCTGTGCCACAAAATTAATTTCCTCTGCCTCTTCACTAACATGTGGCCATACAAGATCATTCTTATCATGGGAGGGATGAGAAGGAGGGTAGAGAACAAGATTTTTGGTTTTCTTTCCATAAAAAATGGTCATGTCTCCTGTCTGACATCCAATATAGGTGTTTTTTGTTGCTAACCATGGCTTTCGAAGAATAATGGGGTACCCGCCTAGTGTGGCCTTAGGAGAAAGAATCATAAAATCTACTGGGTACTCCTAAGAGTCTACAGTTACCACAAGATCCTCTACTATCCCATCAGGCTTAACAGTAGAACTATCAACAAGTTGCAGGACAATAGGAGTAGGCCTCATGCTTGCAACATTTAGTTGCTACGGGATGTCCTTAGTCATCAAATTTATTTTTTCTCCCAAATCAATCAAATCATTCTTTATTTGGATCCCATTTATAACAAATCCTACCATAGGACTCCTTGGGTCATTATATTTGGGGATAATCACTTTCCCAAGCATGATGTCAACCAACTGTCCCACCACATGAACCATAGCGGGGTCTTTCTTCTTCCTTCCTGGCTTCTTAAGGCATGCTTCCTTGATTGCCTTGCCATATATGAGAACATATTTTATGGCCTGAAATAGAGGTATTTGGACACATATATGCTTCAATTGATCTAGAATGTCAAAAGTTCTATCCTCTTTTTCTTCTTTTTGTTTCACAATTTCCAACTTCTAGGGAAATGGTGGTTCTGGTTCAGTCTTCTTGAATGGGATTGGTTCAAGATTCTTAGGTGCACTTGATTAAATGAGGACATTCAGAGGCTCCTCTTCTTCTATAGGAATCTTAGTGATGATGAGTATGGAAGGAGCTAAAAAATCCGTTCCTAAATGCAAGTGGATGTTACTTACACTCACTACATATGCAGGGAATTGATTTGGATCAGTAGAGTATATCAGCTATTGTTGTGGTTTATTATTTGGGTTAGGTGTGGGTTGGGATGGGAGCTGAGTAGGTTTAGGTGCATTCAAATTTGAACTAGCAGGAGGAGGCATTATAGTAGGTTGCTGAGGCTGATAAGGTGGCTACATATAATTAGTTGTTTGGTTTGGCCATTGTTGTCCTCCCCTCCATTGGATTGTTTGTTGCCAGTTTCTTGGAGGTGGCTGCCAATTTCCTTGGGGTTGCTGCCACTGGGGTGGAGATTTTTGGTGATTGGTCCAAGCATTTGGAGGGTTATTCCAAGGCCGTGGTGGATATCCTCCATAAGTGGATGGATATGGGGTTGCCATTGGTTATCAGATGAATAAAAAATGAAATATGGCCCAACAAATGATAGTAGATCTGGTGGCATGCCTTTTCTTGAGACCCATGGCCTCTTTTATGCAACAAAGTAGACTTGATCTTCTTCACCCTAGATTGGCTTGAACTCAGGTGCCATCTGCTTGTTGTCAACATTAGATATCATCTTGCATCTGCAAGACTTCTTCTTTTATCTGTAATGAGGGAAATATTCTGCCAACATTGCCTCTGCCTCCTCTTGTTTCTTCTTGGCTTGAAGTGTATCCAACTGAGTAGCTAGATTTTTTATGATTTCTTGCTTGAAGTCTGCTAGTAAGTGAGTAATCTCCATCCTTGAAACTCCACTGGTAGATGACTTACCCGTGGAATATTGGTAAGCTCTTCCCTTCTTTGAAGCTGCCCTATAATAGTTATAACATATCTTCTTGATGTCCTCCCAAGGAACTTGGTTAATATCTCCTCCTCCCATCAAGTCCAAGGAATCTGTGCAATTGTCATTAATTCCTCTCAAGAAAAGAAGCTCTTGTGATTCTTCATTGAGTGTATGGTGTGGAGATTTCTGTAGGAAGAAAAAAACCTTGAAATATAATCTTCCAGGCTCTCATCCTCCTTTTGTTGCATCCTAAAAATGTTACCTCCTCTCATGTCATTGCCCCTACAATACTCCTTGTATTTCTCAAGGAACTTTGTCTTCATTTCCTCCCAAGTCTCCATAGTATCTCTTCCTAGGCTCATGAACCATCTTAATGCAACTTCCTTCAAGGTGGCAGGGAATAGCTTAAGCCTATGGGCATCAGTGGTATAGTCACAACTCTTGCAAAATAAATTAAATTCAAACAAGAATGTATTAGGATCTTCTATAACAAGTCCATAGAACATAGGAAGAACTGAAGCAAGGATATTTTTGAGGTTGTCTAATTCATTCTAATGAACAATAGGGAAAGGAAAATTTGGTTGGTTAGGTCTATTTCTATTTGCATCACCCATGCCTATCTGATGAAGTTCCAAAGCAAGGGGGTTCTCAATCAGATTCTGATCTTCAGAGGAAGCTTCAGAATTGGTCAAATCTAGAAATGTATCAACAAAGAGGTGTGGCTCTTCTTCTTCTTCATCTCTAGGCAGGTTTTGATACTCAATTATCTGGAATAGATCAAGATTGTTAGGAAGGAATCTCCCACGAGCATCTCTTCTCCTTTCTCTATGCATATAGTATCAACTTACTATCAACTAGCTCCCACAAAAAAATGGCAAAATAATAGGGGGGTCATTACTTCCTAAATTAGGGGCATACTAAGAATAACTTCCAGAAAAATTACAACAACAAAACTATCAATGACTCCAAAGAACACCCTAGTTTGACACCATCCCCGAAAATGATGCCAAAAATTGTGGCCTCCTATAATGATTCAACAAATAAGCCTTTGCAGTTGTGATTTAGATATTGGACATCTAACCTGAACAACTATTTCAATCATCATGAAGGTGCATTTAAATTATCAACTCGGGGATGTAAAATTGAAATGGGTCAGTACTGTATGTGCACTAGGAATCCAAAGTAGCCATATTCATCCTAGAGCTAAGAAAGACGCAATGCTGAAAGTAAATTGCTTTTAAGGAAATAATATAAGTGTTGAGCATCAATCAACAACTATACTAAGCTAGAATGCATGACATAAATGAAAATCTGAGCAAACAAATAGGAAACTACTCTATTTGCTTTGGCTATAGGAACAATCATATAATGGAATTCTAATGGTTGTAGGAACAAACAATGCCAGATTCTCAACTAATTACCGAACAAAAAATAACAACTAAACTAAACTAAGGTACGAGATATAATAATCACCAAGTGGGCCCCCTTGGATGAGTATCCCCTAAAACTAATGTAAACTCAGATGCATGAACTTATAACTTCATTTCATTCATTGAAAAAAATGAGTACAATTGAACAACATGAATGTATTACTAAAAAAATTAAGAGTGCAAGTACATTTTTAGATTGAGAAACCTTCGATTCAAACCCCAGAAGGAGCATCAAAGTCTTATTTATCTAATCACCTAGCAAGGCAGTCAACTCCAATAGATGTAGAGGATGCCACATTAGGGAAAGCACATAAAGTGGAGAGGCGGCTATGCATGCACAAAATCTGTCAAGTATGTTTGCCTTCATGTGTATCTGGCACAACAATAATGCATATAATTGATCAACAATAATTAAGACCATTACAAGGTGGTTACAATTTGATTTGAATGAGGAATCTTTCTACCGTCGAGAGTCCTTCCTCTATTAAATGACCACCTTGTTGACTAGTATGATGAATGTCTAATTGGCATAATCTCCCCTGGTTTCAGGCTTCTAATTATATCTACATAAAAATATTAGTATGCACAACAACTGCATTTATGTAACTATCTCAAAGTGACATTCATAATCACATGCATAACTAACACAGATGGTTCATATAACATGTCAATATCATTAAAAGTTATGAAAATAAACTCATGTCCAAAGTCTATGGCTTTAAGGAAATATTATAGAAAGGTCAACATCCAAGCATCAAAGTCTATGACAACTGCAACAAATAGATAACAAAATCTATCAATAATTAGATCATAAACTAGACTCATCAATAAATACAAAATGTGCTAGCAATAAAAAGTTTACATAAGAAAAGAAGGAAGATAATTGAAAGAGAAAACATGACTTTGATGCTATTCTAAAAATGTGTGAATTATGTGTGTGGTTGATCAGTGTGAAGCTTAACGCCGAGTTTCCAAATGCAGTGAGAAAAAGGTGAACTCTATCATTCATGCAAGTGGATCAGTGATTGTGGTGGAATCTTTGTTGCATTGGGATTGTTGTCTCCCTATAACAAGTCTTCTTTGTCTTTTTTGTATCTCTGTGGTAGTGAACCATCTGGGTTTTAGCCTTGTGGATAGTGAGTCCTTACTTTAGGTAGTGAGCCTTATTCCAGACAGCAAGCCTTTCTGTAATTGGTTTTGATATTCTCTATAGTGTGAGTTAATCCTCATGGTGGTTTTTCCCTCATTGGGTTTTCCACGTAAATTTGGTGTTATTGTGTTTGTGCATTGGGATTTGATGGTTAATCACTTAATTAGTTTATATGTTAGTTTTGGTAATTGAATTTAAGGTTTAAATCTATGAAAACTTATTCACCCCCTCTCAGTTGTCCTATCCAACACCATAGCCATACTAACCTTTTACAAACCAACCACCTGAGCCACATGATCCTTAGCAACACTGGCAGTCTTAAGGTCACCCTCTATGGCATCCGACCCCTAATTCAACAAATTGGGATTCACTTCCTGCTGACCCAAATCATCTAGGACATTAAAATAGATGAAGAGTCCATGCTCTTGCCGATCTTTAAGAGTTATTTTCAACCCTCTGCGTTGGTTGCAAGGTTTTATAAGAATATATCCTTCCTTATCTAGAATATTTCCTGAAGCAAGAGCCTTCCCCTTATCAACATTGGGGGATTGACGAGAGGGATGGGATGGAGAGTTCACAGAAGGAAAAACTCTAGGACACTTTTTCTACAAATGTCCATATTCATGACAAATTCGACATCGAAAAGGGAGAGATTCATAGTCCAGTTTTTGGATCCAAGAAGTGGAGCCAAGGAAAATCTCAAGATAATTTGGTAGAGGATTATTCAAAATAATCTAAATACAAATGTGAGGATAAGAAATTACCTTTTTGTCTAGTGTTTATTGGGAAGGCCCATTGGTTTACCAAGCAACAAAGCACTGGAATGAAAGATATCATTCCTCTAGAATTCTAGAGGAAACCACGACAAGCAAACCCAAACAAGAATGTGAGACAAAAACTCCTTTGATGGATTAAAAACTACATGCCATGGCTTTGTAAATAGGCCCACCTGGTTATAAAAATATGGACCACCTTCAAAGGCCTTTTTTCAACGAGCCATGCAATTAAAAACTACTTGGAAATAGTTGTTAGCTGCTAGCATGATGTCCATCTCACCCTCAGGGTTCCAAGTATGCCGAGCCCAAGACTCCAAAAAGGGAAGCAAATCCCAAATCCCCATAAACTTACAAATCAATGCATGATTAACCAAATAATTAATGTCTTATTCAATGGAAGCCAATTGAATCACTAACATTGGGCGATCATGGCTCTTTTCCAAGCATCCACTAACTTTGGAGATACATGGACCTCCATTCATTGGCTGACTTTCTCCATTTGGAGTTTTGTTTAAGAAATTCATAGCACTAACATGCAAAGAAGAAGATAGAATATTTCCACATAAAACTTCTTGGAAAGATGTAGTTTGCTTAAGAGACACCATTCACGCCTAAAGCACACAACACAACAATGTTTTTTCACAAAGCCTAAACCACCACCGAAGAGCAAAGCAACAACATAAGGAAAGAAAATGAGCCCACACAGGCCCAAACCATGCCCCCACATAGCCCCAAACGTAAAGAAAAGACCCCCCAAATGACTTCCCTGAGAAAAAAATACAGGTAAAAGGCCAAGGATGGCCACATAACAAACATGCACGCTCTACCGCAAGCCCTGTAGGCTAGGACACACAATAGAAAACCTGCACATTGTCACTTCAATCCCAACTCTCCCCATTTTTACAAACTCAAGATGTAGATGCTACTTGTCATCATGACCCTACCATAATTTTTTGTAACAACACAAGCATTATTAATATAAAATATTTAAATTTATGTGGTTTATTAATCACTCACAAAAGTAATTATATTTTATATTATTGAGGTTCATTGGGGTTTTGGGATTTTTTTACATGTTATGAAATCATAAACATTATTACAAGATTAATTTTATTGAAGAGGTTGAAAAATCTAAAACTAGTGCAACAAAATGGAAAATCAATGCATACACACAATTTTTTTTTTTTACCCTAGGAAATCCTTTCATGAGAAAACCTAGCAAGAAACATAACACCTATCTAATATATTATCTAAAGAACAAGATTAAAATATATAGAAATTTACTACACTTAATTTCATCACCCTATTAAACCTCACAACATTCATCTTTGTAGAATGTGTCCTCAATACAACATTCACTCTCAAAGAACCTCTTCTCAATGCACTATATGTGTTTCTGTCCTTCCTATGATCAATCCAACAACATCTAGAAACTTATTACAACACTATGTAACCACACACCCCTTGGCATGCCTTCACTAGTAAAATAAAAAAATTAAGCTACCTCTTAAACATCAATCAAGAGAGTAAATTTCTTTCTTTGTACTTACTATGCAATAAATCAAAAATAAAAATGAAACTTAACTAAATATGATCCATAAAAAATGCAAAGAGCTAGGAAATGTAAGTTGTAAGTTGAAATGCTACAAAAGAGAACAAAAAAAAGAAAATATATATTTTGACCCCAAAATGGACTAAAGAGGCTAAAAGACTACTCTATTTAAAATTTGAGATTCTTTTGAGAAGTTGTAGATTCTAGACATTATATATTTTTAAATAGTTAATGGTTCAACAATGTTTTAAAATTTTCATTACACCTTTTATCCTTTTGAAGAGAGATAGGTCCACCATTTTGAACACATCATTCCTAACCAATAGCATACTATAAAATATAACTCCATTGACAATATATTGAAAGAGCACCAAATAGAAATGTAGCATTCAATTGTAATGCTTTCATCTTTATTCCCATTCATATTGCAAAAAAAAAACCAAAATTGGACCCTTCAATAATGTTATTTCATTGAGTTCCAACCAATGGTGTAATTGCTTTAAGTTTTTCAAACTATCAACTTCCTAATAGTGTTCCATCTATTGATATTTAGAAATAATCAATGGTTTTTCCATTCCAAAGAGTCTTCATTAATTTTTAACTTTGACATGAAGACGCCCCACACCATGCTAATGTGTTAACTCTCGACCAATGATCCAACTTCGAAAATGCATAAGATTGACAATTTATTGGAGGAGTGTATATCATTAATATTTAGAAATGATTAATGATATAGTTTCACTACAAGCCTTAGGAGAAAAAATAACTCTACAAATATTAAAAAAACATAATTGAAAAAATCTCATAACATAGCAGAGAAAGATTATAACGCCAAAAAATAACCAACCTTAACCAAACATATAAACGCCTTGACTAAGAAGAATCTCATTGAAACATAAATATTGTAGAATACAATATCTTTAAGGGTGAAAAAAAAGTGGGAATATATAGTTATAGAAACCTCTCAAGGGATTAGTGTTTGAGAGGAAGAACCAAGTTGTTGATATCTAAAGAATTAGAGCTTATTCAAAATATCAAACTTTAGTAACCACTCTAAAAGGAGTGCTTACATTTTCTGAAGGGTGAATTAAAGAAACACCTATTCTATTTCAATTGGACGGACTTTATTTTTTAAGGCCTCAAAGGCCCTATATAAGTCAATTATTTCGTTGTGTGAGAATATTTTTAGTTTTTCCACTTCTACCTTAGCTCAAAATTCCAACTATGTTACAAGATAAAGAATTTCCCTTATTTTTGTAATGCTTCGTGTCTATACCCAACCCTCAAATAATATTTGGTCTACTTGTTTATTTGTGAGTAATTTATTGAATTAATCTTCTTCCATTTCTTTTTTTTCATTTTATAATGGAGAGGGGAGTCCTTACCACACATAAGGGACAATATGCCCCCTCATTCCTCACACAACCTTCTTTAAGATAGCCAATTGGGCCTTGAACCTTAGAGAAACTTTATTCAAATTGAGAATCACATTTACCTTCATTATGAAAGATCTCATATTATCAATACCTACAATTAGGTGTTCATTTGGTAAAACACACAAATTTTGAACTAGGGATTATACTTGAGAGACCTTTGGAGTCAACAAAAGGAGGGCTTTATCAATTGAATAAATTTTACTTCCACATTAAGATCTTGGGTAGAGGCTAAGAATTGTAGTATAAAGCTAAGCTTAATAATTGTATCTATAATTATATACCAATATGATACATACACATCCTTCAATAAGGGTATAACTTTGGGAAAATTATTAGCTTTTTGAATCTCCACCTATGTTTTTTGAATCATGTTTACACTCTACACTTGAGAATCCATAGTTTCAATTAACCGTTTGTGTATCTTTGTTATCTTTGCCACCCTTTCTTGCTCTAACTCTTTAACTTTTGTAACTTTTAATGGTAACCCTCTAGCTTAATTGTATCAAGATCTAATTATAGGCTAATACATTTCTCTTACTCTATTATAGTCATCCAAACACCAAATCAAACCAAAATATGGAGTTCTTTGTTCAATTTATGGATTACTTGGTTGTATAAGTTTAGCTATTTATTGAGATGTTTTATGGTATCCTTGGTTTTTCCAAACTAAGATTCCCTCTTTTCCCACTTCCTACCGAGTTTGAGGAAATTTGAGGTGATTGTTTTATTCTCTTCCATCAATTCCATCATGTCCTTAGGTTGTGCCTCAATAAAACTCATGTCTAATACATATACCAAACTAATCCTTCAAGTGTATTAAACCGTGTGGATTATCCACATTAAGATTCATATGAAAAATCATCAAATATTATTGAGAAAGGTCATACAATGATTGAATGTGACTTCATGCAAGAGCTTTATCTTCTTTTTACCTATAGCTTTTGTTTTGGTCTCATAAGTATATGCTTGGTTGTTATCATTTTTTTGGTGCAATTTTATGGGAGAGTAGATAAAACCTCCTAAAATGGAGATCCTCAAGAGGTAGACCATATGAGAAGGTCACTATGTGTTTGGTTGGAGCAAACATTTATTTGGGGGGTAATGGAATGAACCATGAGAGTGGGAAGAAAATTAGGGTAAATTATAAGTGGGATGGGGAAGCACTTATGGAGCTTGGATGGGTAATTATGTGGAAATTGTAAAGGGATATGGTTGTAATGAAAATGAGTAACAGGGGCAATGAAGATGATGTCACATTAAATATGATTGTTGGGGATATCTTAGTTAAGGATGTTGCAAGTATGAAGCAAGTATGAAGGTGTTGTCATTAATGACAACTAGTTAACTGGTTCTCAACTAGTTGTTATTGTCATTGATGTCATGGATAATGGTTATTGGCTATATATGTCAAGGATATTGAGAAAATTATAATGAAGGAAGGTTGTAGGTATTCAATGGTTGCTCTGAGTTTTTCTCCTATGTTTGTGTGGTTCAAATATGTTGATCATAGTTGTTGGAAGTTGCTATATCTATATTTTAGGGTTCTAGATCATTGTACAGTGTGAGTTATGTTCACCAATTATGAACTATGTTTTTTAATGCATCTAGTTGAGGTCCAAGAGAAATTTAGTTGCTCTAGATTTCTTCTTGTTCGAGTTTTATGACTTGCAATTTTTAGGATAAGCTGTTGGGAATGTTTTCAAGTTAATTTTGTTATTTGGAAAAATTGGATTGTGTTAAGGTTGTGTGTGCTTAATTGATTTATATATGTTTTACATTGGTTTGGTTTACCTTGTGTTTAACACTAATTTCAAAGCTTATGGAGGTGTGTTTAGGCATGTGTTTGGGTCACCCTCATTCTAATTCCACCATAGAATGTTTTGGCACCAACCTAATTTGAATTTGTAAATGCAAATGGTGTATGGCCGACTTTGGATATGTTTCAAAGTTGAAGATGGTATAAATACAAGTCAAGTTATTTGTGAAAGATATGAATGCAAGCAAGATATATGTGAATCAATGTGTATGTGATGCGAGTTTGGGAAGATCCGTGTGAAATATAATTGTTGAGTTTTCAGAAGCGGTGAGCTGAAGGTGTTCTCTATCATTGATGCATGTTTGCAAGTGTTTGAGTGAATTGTGGTGGAAATATCTGTTACATTGAGATTTTTTCTCTCTCTATAAAAAATCTCTTCTATCTTTGTAATTTTGTGGTAGTGAGCCCTCTAAGTGGTTAACCCTTGTAGGATAGTGAGTCCTGATCTAGACAATGAGTCCTGATCTAGATAGTGAGTCATGTATTGGCAGTGAGCCTTTGTAATCGATCTTGATATTCTCTATATTATGAGCTATTCTTCATCATTTTTTTTCCCTTATTGGGTTTTCCACACAAATTTGGTGTTATTGTGTATGTGTGATGTTTTTCATTTTCTACCTTTGCACTTAATGATTAATCATATAAGTAGAGTAAAGGATTTGTGATTGATCTAATTTTCAATGGAAGTTTCTTAAAGGTTAAAATTTGTCACAAATGATTCACCCCCCTCTCAATCATCTTGTTCAACAATTGGTTTCAAATCTTGGTTCCTTAGAGAGGATCTTAACCGCTTAAGGAAGTTATGAGATGGCAAGCAATATCACTTTTGAGTATCCTAGGTTTGATGGAACTAATTATGCTATTTGGAAAATATAGATGGAAGGATATCTGGAGTATTATGGATATGATGTTGAAAAATATTATAAGACTTCTTACAATCCTCTTGCTAATGGTCTGAGTACGGTTGATGAAATCAAGGTGCATGAAGCAAACAATAAGGCGAAGTTCATTTTGAAGAATAGTCTTTAACATTTTGAGATGATTAAAGTTCAAAATCTTAAGACTGCTAAAGAAGTCTGGAATGCTTTAGAAAAGATGCACAAAGGAGATGAAAAGGTCAAAGAAACAAAGATATAGAATTTGGAGGCATAGTTTGAGGTCCTGCATATGTATGAAGATGAGAACATTAAATCCTATGTATAGAGAGTGGATGAGCTAGTAAGTTGAATAAAAGGACTTGGTGCTACAGTAGATAGATCCAAGATTATGAAGAATATTCTTAGAACTCTCCTCGATGCATATAGTGAAAAGGTATCTTCTATTGAAGAATATTAGGATTAAAATACTTATACTAAAGATCAGTTATTGGGAAATCTAACATCTTATGAGATGAGAAAACCAAATTTGAGAAATGGATCAAAATAAAAAACTGCTTTCAAGGCTACAAGAACTAAAGATCCAAATGAAGAGAACATTGATGAAGTAGAAGCTAACTTTGTGAGAAGGATGAGAAAAGGCTTCGATAAGTATAAAGGTAAGTTACCCTTTAAATGCTTTAGTTTTGGAGGAATAGGTCATTATGCTTCGAGATGCCCGGTAAGAGCTAAGAAGAACAAACAAAGATTTAACAAAGAAAACAAAGGTAATAAGATCAATAGATTTTATTATGTGAATGAGGATGTTAGTATTTCTGATGAAGAATATGATTATGGAGATTTTGAAGAATACTTTTTCTTGTCTATAAAAGATGAACCTTCTTTTGCTAAATCTGAAAGGCGGGTGAAGGAATGTCCTCTGGAGAAAGTTGAAGATACAGTAATCTCTACCCTACATGCTAAACAAGAAAAGAACTATTGGGTTGTTGATAGTAGTTGTTCACATCACATGACTGGTGATAAGAGTAATTTTTTTAAACTTGAAAAAATATGATGGAGGCTTAGTTATGTTTGGAGATGATACTGGTGCTAAGATTTATGGGATAGGTTCAGTAAGTTTTGATGGAAAGGATAATACTGATGATGTCTACTATGTTAAGGGTTTAAGGCATAATATCTTGAGTGTTGGAAAAATGTGTAGTAAATGATATAATCTTGTATTTGAGGATAAGAAATGTGAAATCAGGAAAGGATCCAAAACAATGATTGTTGCATGAAAGAAGTTTGAAGAAAATATATATCAACTTAAGGGTGTTGATGGATGTTGCTTTATGACTTAGATTAATTATAGTTTTCTATGGCACTGGAGAATGTGTCATATGAATTTTGATAACCTGGAAAATGATTAGTGCAATTCAAGCCATGAGATATTTACCGAGGATTACAAATCTTGTCAATGCTATTTGCAATAATTGTCAGTTTCGAAAGCAAACAAGAAACAAATTCAAATCAAAGGAACAATATACTATCAGACTACTAGATTTGATTCATATAGATCTTTGTGGTCCTACAAGAGTGAGAATTCTACAAGGTCAAAGGTACTTTATGCTCTTGATTGATGATTACTCTAGGTATACATGGGTTACTTTGCTTAGAGAGAAATCCGATGCATTAGATAGATTCAAGACATTCATAGCTATGGTTGAGAATGAAGTAAATTTGAGAATAAAATTCTTAAGGTCTGGTAGAGGTTTTGAGTTCACCTCCCATGAGTTTAATACTTTTTGTGAAATGTTACCTAAATTTCACTAATAGCTCATTCAGGTAGATCTTTTGATTCAAAACTTAAAAAAAGGTACATTTCTTATCCCTTTCCTTCATTACATTCTATTACATAAACAAAAATTCAAAGATTTCATGAATAATAGATTACTGCATTATAATAGATGTATGCAACATAGAAGAGATTTATATAGATATTTTTTGAAAAAGTAATCTTTATTGATGATTTAAATGTTCATGGTCTCACACAAGCCGTGAGACTAACTTAATCAATATACATAAAGAAAAGAATATACATGAATAAGTAAATTGAATGGAATGCACATATAAGGAAAGAGACCAGTCATTGCTTGAATGACTGGTTAGTTTTTGTTGTTTTCCTTTTGCTTCATGTCCCGAGTAGCCTTTAGTCCACTTGAGCTCTTGTGTCCAAGTCCCTGCATTAGATTGATAGAATGGTGTTAGAGCAATGAAAAATATCTAACATTACATGTACAAACACCTACACATGTATAAATTGATCTCAATGTATATCAAATAGGAAATGCATACTTTAGGTGTCCAAGAAAGCATCAAGCCATCATACACATCCAAAATATGCATTGGTTTTCTAACATGTTTGCTTCATGTGAGCTCAACTCATAATTTATGCACAATCTTTTAGGTATACTTAAAGTGCATTCAACACAGATTACCATGCCAAGAATCTACAACAACAAATTTTGAGATGAAAACTACAAGTACAGTGTGATAGTGACATGAAATTTCTCATTGAAACAATGAAGAGAGCATAAAATAGCATGATCATTCAAAATTAATGTCATCAAGCAACAACATCGAGCAATTATTGTGGTGTTCAAGTCATAAAGCCATAAGTGCAATCTATGTTAACTCTATCAAGAGTTCACAATGATAGTCATTAAGTAGACCATAGGGAATTTAGCATTTCATTTTGAAGGATCTTTAAGAATTTTGAAGAATGTTTAAGGTCTATCATGAGAAAAATGGAATAATTTATCAAGTTTATATTCTTATTCATGATGCATTTTTCTTAATATGGAAGTCATATTTCTTCATCAACTTTAAGTATCAAGTTTAAGGATGTTGCAAAACCAAGTGCTTTTCTTAGGGATTTTGTTTTTCATCATTCCATAATGGATGAATGGATTAATTGCAATATAGAGCATGCTATGACAATAAGTCAAGAAGGAGCAAGCCTGTGAGGACCTTATGATAGCATAAACAAGGCATGTGAACCATTTGACATAATTCCTAAGGAGATGACATAAATAAAGGCAATGAGTTTTGGATATGTACAAAATGGTTATTTTAAATCACACATGGCTATGGGTGGACACATGAAAAGGATGGTGACCTGTAGGTGGAAGGGCACAATGATACCTTATAGTCAGGCCATGAGAAATTATAGGGATCAAACACCTAAGGGATAGTCCTCTATGTGACAGTCATATCTTGAAGGGAATTGGAAGACAACAGATTTAATTCCCAAAAAGACTATTAATTCAAGGCTTAAATTAGCCAAGAGGATAGTCCAGGTGAAGTACAGGTGCATAGGTGTCATCAAGAGAATAATCAGATCCAAACATAGTCATAAAACTGTCATAGCTTTGGGGACTATGGATATGGTAATGAGCAGGGTATAGACAATAAATAAAATAGTATTCTTCTGACAAAGGATGGAGGTGCACTATATGTTGTCTTCCTTTCATTTTATAATGGAGATTTTATTGCACTAGATGATGAATTTGTGATAGTGAAACTTAAAATCTGGGCATGAACAACAAGAATTAAGGTAGTCATAGTATAAAGTCTATGTTTAGGCATGAAAATAGCAGTGGTAGGGATAATGATGCAAACACAGAGCCATGAATGTCATAAGAAGCCACAACAAAGGAAATTACCTTCAAGGACTTGGGTTTCATGATAACCCATGATTAAGTGCAAAAGTGAAAATCCAAAGGCTGAGGATGAATGAAATTTTTAGGAAAGTTTGCGGTCATGAAATTTTTAGAATGGAACAAATATATAAAAATCTAGATTATGAAATAGAATCTCAAGCTACAGGAAATAAAATCCATTGTTCTCATTTTGTTGTTACAGTAAAGCAAAGAGGGAAAAACTCTGGAAATAAAATAATCTTTAACCATGAAAAGAGAAGCTACAGGAGAGTATATCAAAAGTTTCTTTCTTCAAGCAAAATTCTATAGCCCACAGCCATAGATTATTTTCAAACCCAGAATGGAGAATAACCCTCAGATATTGTATGTCAAACCCACGAGTACACTTGCAATGGAGGTTTCAAATCTAGAAGAGCAAAGGGTTTTGTATGCAAAAAACACATAATGAAAACACTAGTAGAAGAGTCATGAAGGTTGTACCCTATTACATAGATATGTAAATTCTGAAAATGAAAGAATCCCCATGGTAGCCATAAAACCAGAAATAAAGCCTTATTTTACATATATACTGAGAAAAGCTAAAGCCAAGCCATGAATGGAGAGAGAACAAAAGACATGACCACGACCTATGAATGAGATATTATAGAAGTTCCCCATTTTTTCTCAAAAGACTACATGAAAATGACATGAAAAAGCTTTTGAAAATACATAAAAGTTCCAGATCTATGCGAAGTCAAGCTTACCCAACACGCAAAAGTTGTTGTTTCTCAGGAAAATAGAAGAAATGTAAGAAATGTCTTTGTGATGTCAAAGTTTTGCCTCCATTCTCCATGGAAGTCTTCTTCCAAACTCTCCAAACCCTCATGGTATCAATGACATAGCTTCTTCAAGAAGCTTCAGATAACAAATGAAATGAATTTTCATTTTTCTTTTGCTTTTTTTTTGCTTAGGGTTTGTAACCTTAATGTAAATGCTGAAGGGATTTGGGTTTTTTTTATTAAAATACAATGAAACTATTGAACCCGTGGGGGGCTATTATGACTTGTAATTTTTCTTCTATATGTGTAGGTCTTTTAAAAGACTTGTATTTACTTCTTTTATTTTTGCATACATTTGAGGTTGTAAAGCACTAAGTCTTAATGATATTTTATAAATCATTTAGACTTAAGTGTTCTTTTAATGCAAGAATGATGGAGGTTTTCTATGTATGAGGAAGAAGAATAAGGATATGCTTATCTTTATGACATGCCATGAATATGGGGAAAGTTATTTTCAGTTTGCAAACATGAGAGCATATAGGGGAGTTGGGAAAGATTTGTAAACACATGGAGAAGATATAGAGGGTTGTTTTTATTTTTTAAAAGCATTGGAGAGAATCTTGGAGCCTTTTTGCATACCTTATGGTAAACTTAGTCATTTTTTGACTTTTCCCACCATTTGGAGCACATTTGGAGTATATCTAGAGGCTAGATTTTAAGCTTTTGGGAGGCAGCCGACCCAAGTTGGTTTTTTGTTCCTTTTTTGGTGGAACCACTTGGGGATTTGTTACTTATTCACTTTTGTAACTCATTTTGGGGAGTTCAGAGTTTATGTAGTTGATGAAATTATGACATTTTGAGTCCTTTGTTACAGTTTTAGCATATTTTTGTAACTCATGAGATATTGAATACAAAGATTACCTTGCTCATTTCTGGTAATGGATTTCTGACCATCTTGTTCTTGAAGTTTAGTGTATGTTTTATGATTGATCAAACTGTCTTGTAAACTTGCTTAGTTTCCTTATAGTTTTGTCTCATGATTTAATACCTATTTTGTAGTTAGCATGTTCATTCAGGTTGTTGATTGTGTCTGTTAAATACAACTACTTGCTTATTGTGAATTTTTTCTTCCTTCTGCGAGTCAAGTTATTTGACCTTTCGATGAAATATTTATCCATAAACATGCTATAATAGGTTGTGCAAACTAAATTTATGCCAGATTAGAAACAAGTGTAGAGTTTTGAATTTCATTATCTCCCTTTTAGTTTAGTGTATCACTTTGCATTTTATGCTTTCAGTTTTATCATTTTAAATTTATCCTTCTCCTTCTCCCTTTTCCTTGAAAAATCAGTAGTTCAAGTGATATACAAACTAGGAGCCGACCTTAATCCAAAGATTCAATCTAATCCTTAGGTATCCCACACCTAGGAGTGTTTCCATGTTCCTCCAGAAAGCTAAGTTCTACAACTTAGCAAGGGTGAGTTTCTAAGAGATAACATGAAGTTCATGGAATAAAAAGACAGTTATTTGCTCTAAGAACTCCTCAGTAGAATGGAGTTGTTGAAAGAAAGAATACAAAAATTCAAGAAGCTACTAGATCAATGATTACTGAAGCTGGTCTACCAAAAGTTTATTGGAGAGAAGCTATTCACACTATTGTTTATGTGTTCAATCAATTTTAAGCAAGAGATAACAGTACTAAGACCCCCTATGAGCTATGGTATGGAAGAATTCCTATTGTTAAGTATTTCAAGGTATTTGGAAGCAAATGTTACATCAGACGAGATTAAGAAAATTTAGGGAAGTTTGATGCTAGAAGTGATGAAGGTATTTTCCTTGGATATTCTACTAAGAGAAAAGCTTACAAATATTTCAATAAAATATTGAGGAAGATTTCAAGGTTGATGAAGCAATTAAGAATTCAATTGAAGTTGATGGATATGTATTTGATGAGCTTGATTGTGAAAGAGTTGAAGAAGTTGTCGAAGAATAGGAGAAGAAGAATGAAGAAGAAGAAGCTCCAGTGGTGTCCCCTAAGACACCTAAATATGTGCGAAGAATCATTCAGAAGATCAAATCATTAGAGAAAAGAGGAAAGGAGTATTGAAAAGAATTAGAGCTATTGCTATCGGTGAGATAAATTCGTGTTTACTTTTTGAGATTGAACTGAAGACTGTAATTGAAGCATGTAAAGATGAGAATTGGATGGAAGTTATGAAAGAAGAACTTATGCAAATTGAGAAGAATAAAATATGGGAATTGGTCCCTAGATCGACAGATAAAAACCTAATTGGATCAAAATGGGTATTCAAAAATAAGTTGAATGAAAAAATAGTAGTTAGAAATAAAGCAAGGCTTGTGTGTAAGGGTTACTCACAAGTAGAAGGTATAGATTTTCAAGAGACTTTTTCTCCAGTGGCAAGAATGGAAGCTATCAAAATATTTTTAGCATTTTTTTCTCATAAAGATTTCAAGGTCTATCAAATGGATTTCAAGTCTACATTCTTGAATGATGAATTAGAGGAAGAGGTCTACATGGAAAAACTAGAAGGATTTTGGTTGTTAGATCAATCGGATATGGTTTGCAGATTGAAGAAGGATCTATATGGATTGAAACAAGCTCCTA